>FR989941.1:3646262-4246262 GCA_905404155.3 Plebejus argus | reverse complement strand
AAGCAGGGCGGGGTGGTCCCCTCGGGCTTAAATGGATGTTAGGGAGGTAGGGGAAAATTGTGACACGTCAAATGCACGTTTTCAGGGGTGGCCTCACGAATCGTGCAGGAATGTACCCCGATGCCACCTGACTTTAATGATGTGGATTAAAATTTTGAAACGCGGCAAGTCGGAACGACCCAAATGAATTTTGTTTGTGAGCTCACTCGTGTGAAACGGAACGTGGCGTTCGGTGCAGTGATGCAGTCGGCAGGATTGACAACCCCGTCCGGATATAATTACGAGAAGGTCAGTAACATCAAAATACTCAATTTACAAATCACGCTGAGTTTTTTCGAGAGTTAAATAATAGTGGCGTGAGCATTTAGATAATGGATTTTTGTATCTACATTCTATTCAGAATCGAGAATTAACTTTGAATACAAACATTTCGACCTAATAAGGATGTGGGTTGCGACTTCGAGAATTATATAAATGGCCACCTGATTTTATTACAACTTATTGTCGATGTTTTGAATAATCGTGACTTTAATTTAAATATTATTCAAATTATGTTGTTAGGCTATTCTCGAAATATTCGCAAATACTCGAATCATGAATTTAACTCGTTTATTACGACAGAGGTATATATTTCATAAATAATTCCATTCCATACTGAATAAGATGAGAGTGATTTAAATGATTTATGGCCTATCGTTACATCTAACTGTACTTTTGTCTCTGAATTTAAAATATCGCCCGATATCCGATCATAATATGCTTAATTCAACGAAGTATTTTTCCGTTCTTTGATGGTGACCCTTTTGAATATAAAGCAGATTCTTTTCGTCGTCTTCGCATACGGCATAATGCGCATAAATACATCATTAATGCATTTATGTTAGGAAAATGTATTCCAATAAGCAAAAAATCACAATGGATATGTAAAAAACTGAGAACATAAACATGACTAGCTCGAGATTACAAGAACAATAGTTAGGGAAATCGGCGGCGCGGCGGTGTGAAACGCGGACGAGGCGGCAGGCGGCTGGCAGTAGGCACCTGCGTAAGCATAATAAACGCGAGTCGCATCGTCCGCGTCACGTTCACGTTACGTAAAGAACAATGGCCGGCTGGAAGCGCGACCGTGAACGCGACGCGAATTCTTACTCGTTGTTCTGTTTATTTATTCATACGGGCCACTGTTTTATTCGATATCGTTTGCGAATTGCGATCGGGTATACCGTTTCCGTCGACTGTTCGATGTATAAACAGCTATTTGCATATTTTTGACGCGTGATCGTCTTCGACAATCACTCGATTGTTCGATAGCACCTCAATTGCAGTATCGATCCACATCATTCCACCTTAATTCACTGTTTTGTTCGTTCCAACTTCCAACTTTAAATTTTGGGTATGCAAGAATACATTATTCAAGTATGTAATTTAAATATAAGTAAGAATACATTGAGTATGTAGAATGTAGATGAGTTTATTACACGGGGAATTCGAATTCAAGGTTACAATAATTTATGCAAACTGTTGTTACATAATAATATAACTCTAGGAGGAAGTAGACACGCCGGACTCGGCTTAATTTATATTTATTGGTTAATTCTATCTGAGGTCTGTTGTTAGCTACTGTGCTGTGCTGGACGCTGGTACTTTCACCTCGCTTTACCGTTATTTTAACCAGATATCTTCCATCTCTGTCACACACCGCTGCCTCTCGGATATTGCCTAAGTCTTCCGTAATAGTATAATATTATAATAATATGTACTCAGCAATGCGTATAAATAAGGATAGTTTACATACAATTATACCCACACAGCTCTTTAGTCGTTGTCGAGCATGAGTTGCAATTTTGGAAGTCGTTCATTGTAGACATTTGTTTTTATTTCAATTGGTTTGGTTATGTGGCTTTTTGCCATGATGTTACTTCGAGAGTTCTACCTTTTTCTTTAATTTTTTCACCTATGTTTAGTATGTTCGCATTTCCGTAGAATTTACTAGTTGTTTTGACAGCAATTTCAAGACTACTCGCGCTCGCTCTACAAACAACACGTTCTAGGAATTCAACAGAGTGGTGTTAATACATTATTCATACAGCTATGGCTGTTGCTCTCCGTTATGACTTTTATTTGTCCTCCGCATGTCCGACCGGATTTATAACCGGTGTGGGGTATGCGGTCCCTATCGGGATCATCTCTTTGTTCCCGTCCCTCTCTAATCGCCCCGAGCGGGAAGATTCATGGTGCCCGTAAAAGGAATTTCGCCGTCTATTCCTAATCGTTCCTCGGGAGAATTTATCACAACCCTTTACAGACCCATTCGCTTTTGTTTGTTGTTTCACTTGTTACAGTTTTAAAGGATAAGTTTTAATGAGATTTCTTGGTACATATCTAGATTTTTTATTTATTATCTTTATACGATTAAAATATATTTTAAAAAATGCCAAAAATTTAAAAAGAAACAAAAAGTTTCTACAAGGTAATCCTCTATATTAAGTTATAAAGATATATATAGAAGTAATAAACTAATAATTAAGTAATAAACTAATAATAATATTTAACTTATAAAAATTTAACTAATAAGTACGTGACAAGTTTTTATCTTCAAAAGTTGTTAGATCGTTTTAGTTAAGTAGAGTAGTAAAGTTAAATGTAGAAAGTGGTAATATGTATTGAAAAGAATAAGTAAGGACTTACGGAATACAAATTTTATTAATGCATAGTTGTTATTTAACTGAACCCATCGTCGGTATTGTTAGCGAAATCGATAAATGTTGGCCAAGATGGCGGACGTTACGTAACCAAAACGGTGGTCGGCGATAATGATCGTCACCATAAATACGAGCTGTTATCACGCTTATATGGTATCTGTGACACCACGTTATATACATTATTGATCATTGTGATATACGAGTAGCAGTTTACATACAGGTAAGTATTGGGTATTATATAACACGAGAGAAGGGGGAGAAACTATGTGAAACTGATTTATTAGCAAAATGCTGAGATCAATGGCAGACGAGACATTTTAAAGTATATAATATACTTTGTGTGAATAGTGAGCGAAGTAGATTTTCAGGCTCAACATTTAAGCGGCCCTCCATTGGTTTTCCACTCGGCCTAATTTTCAATACGGTCGTGGCATATCTCTTTAATCCACAATATATCTTGTTTGGATATTTTAACCCATTTTTCGCACACGCCCCTACATAGATACTACAGGGGCGTGTTATTCCAGCTATGTTGTTATAGCTAAGTGCGCATGAAATATACGGAACACGTCCTCTGATGATGGATTGGACGCCCGCCGCATAATTTATAACCCGATAGTGAATCGATTATTCAATGTTACCCGATCTGAAATTAAAGCGCTTTCTCGTCATTTTGGCTGGATTTATCATACTCTTGAGAATATTCTCTTTGTCTAACGCATGAAGGGATGAGAATATGAGATGATCTCTATTCTCTATACGTTATGAACTTATGACTTATGAAATACTATTCTGTGAAGGTGATGAAAATACAAACAAAAAATAAATAATTTGGATGAGAACACAACAAAGTTCTATAAACGGTAATACATAGTTACATAATAATATATTGTATCGATTAGATATAACAGTGCTTTATGGATAAAGAAGAACGGTTCTCAAATATCATTTAATTCAATAAGAGCACAGGAAACCACAATATTTATTGGCTGTGATCGGAATCAATAACATTAAAGTACCCACCTAACTTGTTTTAGAAAGTGTGTTATATAAATATTTAATACATGGATTTTTGTCATTTCCTTTCAAACCAGTCGGTTTCCTGTTACGAGTGTGTGCGAATTTTATAGTTTTAATAATATAAGTAATATGTTTGACCTTTATGATTCAACTTTAATCGAATTTTATCAAGTAGTAACTTTTAAGTGTATTTTAATGCATAAATTCTTTTGTAAAAAAAATTGTGATATTCAATTCGACTATAATGCCAGAATTAAATTCAAGAAACAAAAGAATAAATGCTTAAGAATCCTTATTTCTATGCATGTTGCGCATTTGTTAGTATAAGTCACACGAACTAAATAAGGAGGTCAAGTTAGAATGACGAATACTAATTTTCTTAGTCACTTTAAATTCGACTGTAAACATCACTTTAGTAAATGTGTGGTACAACTACTTTAACTTTAGAGGTTCTTGACTTACAAGCTAACGATCATAATAATATTATAATATATTATCGTCCTGCAGCTACAAGGTTAAGTTTAGAAATCATTTTATTGCAATTTGATATCAATGCATAAAAAATTAATTATAACTTGAGTTTCTTTCGTTGCATTGTTATAGTTCCACCTGTATATTTTATGTCTATAGTATTTTTCTGCATTCATTCAGGGAACTTATTGTCCTTTTCACAAAAGAGGCGAGTTTGAATAGACGTAACGACTGAAGTTGGCTGGGGATTAGGGAACATAATACCCGGGATCCGTTTTGTAAGCGATCCACTTGGTTTAGTTTTAGATGGATTTTTTGTTTTTTGTTGATCTTTCTAAGTCTTTAGGGATTTCTAGTGATTGTTTGTTCTTTTATAAATGGATGCAATAAAACTTTAGATTAATTGCAGTAGAAAACTACTATTGTTGCAACTTTTTCGATGTTCTTTTAGCTGTTATCGTTGTCTTAAGCCAAATCGTTTGCCCGAAAATGCTAATCATTGTTTAAGACTATTTTGTCTGCAGTTTGTAGTTTATTAGTATTGTCTATAGTTTTATTATTTCAACATCATTATTTGCATTTTTGATTTCATGCATTACAGATTTCAAAATTAGCATAAACTGCAGTTTTTCTGCTTCGGTGATTCGTAACTGCATTAGAAAACTAGTTAGATTGTTTTAAATACTGAGATTTTGTTATCATTACACAGCCTTAGTCTTTCACGTAATTTTTTACATAGATATTTATATTATTATTCGTTTTGACATAATCTATAACTTAATTTACATGATTGGTAGTAGACGGTGCTATGTAATATTGATTTATTTTGCAGAAAGCGCCGCGAATATTAAAATAGATGTTTGACCTTTTCTACTTCTATTTCTAAAGTAGGTCACTTAACTACTCGTTAGTTTAAATATCCTGAACTATTTGAATGTAAGAAATTTAATTTAATACTTCAAAATAAATACTAGAAGTTAGGACCATAACATTTTCTCTAGGATAATGCTTCTAGAATCTAGATTATGCGATAAATCGTTTAAAATGCTAACATAAATGTCGTGCGTCGTTAGTCATGCAACAAATGAGGCATTGCACGAATAAATGTTTAATAATAGGATCCGTTTAAATCACATAAGTGTATTCGACTCTTATGTAACAGCTTTTAGTAATACTACGACGTATACGTGGGTGATTCTAATTGATTAATTAAGGCCACACATCCTGCATAATAGCGCTTGCATACCGGGGGTCAGTCTACTATAGGTCTGTTTTAAGAATATTATATGCGTCATATTGCGTATTCCAATTTCCAAGTGCTGTCTGGATTTTCAGACGTCTACCATTCTCCTGCTTTAACTTCAGTATGTCTTAGATCAAATAGGTTTTGTTCTAAGACATACTGAACTGATCGAAAACAAACATATTATATCAAAATAGAGATTAAAATTAAATATAATAAAAATTGATTTGTTCCTGAATAAATTTGAAACAATAAATGTTTTCAGAAATGAGAAAGTCTACATGGTGCCTACCACCGAGTAAGGAACTAAACGACGAGAAGAACCAGAGTAAGAAACTCGTACGGGGCCCACTTTTTACCAAAAAAGTGGGAAAATTCATTTTTTTAAATAAAATTTACAATGTTCTAGCTTAAAATTATACAATGTCAACATACAATACATAATACCTCTTTGTACATAACATACAAATTTTTAAGGCATGTGAGTTACATAATCTGAATTCTTATCTTAAAAATTTTAAAATTGTACATGACTACATGTTATATTATTTCACGTACGCTGTATTTGATGATAACTTGAAACAACTGACAAACATTTTGTAAAGTAAGCCAGCACAATATTTTTTATTTTATGATTTACTTTTTGATAAGATTTTATCAGACTCAATAAATTACTGAAAGTAATTTCATTATCCTACGATTTCATAAATAACACTTACCTATAGCGTAACGTCATAAAAACACAACATTTTATATCATTCGAACTGAGCCTTTAGTGTAGACAGATAAAACGATATTGTATTTCTCACATTAGATGAGAGAGATGAATTGTGTGAGAAATTCCCCCCATAGTGATATAAAGACAGAAGCTCAATTTAATAATGTCATAATATAATGTTAACTATAATTTTGGGCTCTTGCTTCACTGAGCCGATTAAAAATTATTTTGCTTTTGTAATACTATTTTTTTTAAAACAAAATGCCTACATTACCTTGAAATGCTAGATGCTACTAAAACCGCTCTTAACTCCAACGCCATCTATAAAGACGAATGATTCCTTAAAATAGGTAAAACGTGTTCCGAATCTTTTATGGTATCCTACTCTATTAAAATGTTAATATGGTTATGGGGTCTATGGAATAGATGTTAATATTGACGAAGCTGGTGAGTGAGGCTGGTGAGTGCGCAAAATGGCGGCGCGCTCGGTAATGGCCGCCGGCCTTGGTTCTGTTCGCAATCAACTTATTATTCAATCTCATGTCGCGAATTGGTCCGAGGTCTGTCGGCCGTTGAACCGACATAACCATTCCATTTGTTCGTGTTCCGGTAGAATATTGATAAAACAAATGTACAGTCACGACTTACGACAATGTAGATGCCGGCCGCGATTGTTGCGATATCTTCTGTTAGTGGAGAGGAGACGGAGTTACATAACGTAGATGGGATTACTTTCGATATAATACTATATAGGTCTACCAGAATCTGACGGCAAAAAGTGAGAAATTTAATTGACTCTAGCAATATCGGCCACCGGGGTCTACCGGGGTAATTGGAATAAAACATTTTGATCCTTTTTTTCTGAATAGCGGCTGATTCTGTGTGTTAAACATGCAAATATAAAAATTAATCCAATGATCAAGGATATTTTTTAAAAATCTGCTGTCAAAAATTGCCATCAGATTCTGGTAGACCTATAGTAATACAATATTATAGTTCTTTTGTTATTAAATATTACGTTAAAATACCAACTAATCATGCATTTAAACGGCAGCGTAGATGGACGTTGAAATTGTAGTATGCAAATCGATGTTAAAAGGATAAAAATTTGAATATGCGGAAGTGTACATGTAAAAAGGTTGTATGATTTCATAGGTCGACGGTCGAAGCGTCGACGTAAATCCGACACGGTCCGTTATGTCCTCGGAGAACAATGGTTGGGTTCGAGCTACTCGCCTAATTAAATGAGAAATGTTTGTTTTTCAATTTTACACAATGGCTGCTCTTATTGCCGTATTCATTATTACCTCCTGGAGAGCTCTCTCGTTTTAAAACGTTAATAATATTGTCTTTTGAGAACAACAGCTAATCCACTCTAGCACTTCGACTTAAGTACCTAAAGCATTAATTAAAAGTATCTTGTTTTTGCTCTTAGCGCTCAGCTTCAAGTTGTGTTTTATTTAAAATTCCAGTTTCATATTCTTTCATCTTACGATATTTCCTTTTTTGTGTCAATTCAAGTCAAGTCAAGTTCAAGTCAAGGCTTATATAGGCGAAGTTAATTACTTGTTTTTCGAGCTAGTGCTGTTTTAGTTTATTTTAACTCTTGTTTCTTACCTTTAATGTTTAGTATTTGTGCCACATTACCATAATATCTATGATTTTTAACAGCCAAATTTAGGGAGACGCTAACAAAATCCTTGTCTGTATTCAGTAGTGCGATATCAAAATTCACAACACAAACGATTTTAACAACCTTGGCTACAGAATTTATCATATTATCATACCTATTTTGTTTGCATAATACATGATAGTGTTGTAAAATTTAACCTTGCCAGACCTCCAGATGCTATAAAAAGATTCAATTATAAAAACTGAATAACTACGCCGCGATTAAGTGGACTGGTTTTAATATCGAGAGACTATTCACTGGCATTTGAAAGAGTCGACCTTGATTGAAGTCTCATTAGTTTCGAGAGATCGTGAGTGCGGATGATTTATGCCTTCACATTTACAAAGAGTTTTTTCACCCGGACCGGTTCTGTTTCGTTGCGCTACCTGAATGTCTGAAAAAAATATAGTATCAGGAGTTTTTTTAGTGGTAATAATAGTGAGCATTCCTTTTGTGGCTCATGCGGACGTGGGCCGCGGCGAACGTGACGCTTCATTATATTAATGGGCCCCGCAGGATGAATACACGAGGACTTTAAACTTTATTGCGTGTACGATACGTGCACTAATGTCGCCTGGTGCTGCATCTGTAATAGACGTTGCAGTTGTAGTTGTTAGTTATATGACTTTGAATTGTTTTAGATTTACTTAAAAGTCTGATAATTCGTCATTATGATTAAGAATTAAGATAATTCTCTCAAGGAAGGTCAAATTTAACATATGAACATACGTATGATGATTGATGCAACAATTTTAAATAATGGTAATTATTTAAGCGTGTTTTATTTTAATGTAAAATGGGCGACGGTTCCGCTTGCTGACGAAATTAATTATTCAATATCCTTGAAAGCGATTTAATTGTAGTGAAATAAGTACTCAATTTACAAGTTTAAACAGTCTGTACGATTCCGTAGTGATGACCTTTAAATGACATTGGCGAGTGAGCACCGAGCAGACACATTTCGACCGGTTTTTGTGGCGTTTTTTCTTTGTTGGAGCACAACCGCTCATGTGCCACCTGCCACGGTCGCCCGCTCGGTAAAAACTCCCCTCCCAACAAAAGACATCCCCAAAGTTATTATTATTCTTATAATTATGCCCGAAGCCATTGTGTGAAGAAAGCATAATTTTTTGTTCGCCGGCAAAAAGTGCCCTTCGCTACGGAAAGGGCATTCTTCGTATTAACATGACCCGTAAATCTGCTCTTGCGTTTTTGTCCGGGTGTAAAAAATGTAAACAATTCGTTTCAGAAGGGATGAGAACTTGTTTTTCTATGTTCTGCGTTTTTATGGATTTTAGTTTTTGTGTGAACTGTCATAAAACAAAGTTGCTTCGTGGGGTGTTAATGCTTTTTTTATTCCAGCTCCTAAATAAGCTGCTTAAAAGTTGTGTTAAATTAATAATAAAGTCAGACATAATATTATTGGTAGAGAATAGAAATACAATATAATATTTGTTATAACTATGTACCTTTAACGTTTTGAAATGTAATCTAAAAGTATTACAATTTACAACGTATCGTATTTCTGCATCCAACGAATGTAAAATACTCTTTATATACATATTAGCCATTACGATTTACGACGACAAACATTTTTATTATAATATAAAATTATTATTGTTGCCGTGATTAAAACTGCTATAATTTTTGGAATTGTCCGTTGATACTACGTGATAATGTTATCTGTAAATACTGAACTCGATACAAAAATAACTAATACAATATGTATGAGTGACGTGAACGTAATACCAGATAACGACAATATTATCTTATTAATTACGGGATTATTTATAATAGCGTTTTATAATCGGAATAATGATGAAAAAGTTCTGGAAATTCAATTGATGCTTATCATGTTTGTGCAGGTGAATCAAAAATATAATCAATTGACAAATATACAACATGGCAAGTAGAGACAGTAGAGTAGTGATCGGTTTTTTTGCATAATATCTTAAAAACATTAAATATGAAATAGTTTTAAAGAAATGTTCAAAACAACTCTATTCCATATCTATACGTATTTTGTACTGCTGTAGTATATATTCATCTACTGCCTCAAACTAAGTTAACTCTTTGATTTCCTTAAATTATGCATTTTCCTTATTATAATCTGATAGTAACAATATTATATCACAAAAATATTTCAAAGAATTTTTGTGATTATCATGCTTAAATACAAGACATGACGTCTGTTGTTTTTGCTTTATTTAGTATTAAGTTCTATTTTGCGGAAGACATTATTTACTTATCAGTGAATAAAGTTGGTGATACTTTTATAATAAGTAATTGTATATTTTGTAACTATGTTTTGTCAAACAGTTGCTAAAAAACTGTACATAATATAGGACTATAATGTATTATTTATTTGTGACCTTCACCAAATTTAATGTTTTGGTCACGAACTTCTAGATGTGTTGGTAGATTCTGAACAATTGAATAAAAATTCATTAATTGCCGACCAACTGTCAAGGAATCTATCATAGTTACTGCAGGTAAAAGGCAATTTATAAAGGTACATTCCTGAATAAAATACCTTGTAAGTCTCCAGGAACAAAGTAAATTGCTAGCCCTAATGGCCTGTATGAAGTTTATACAATTTATCAAACGGCCCTGCTCCGGGCTTAGGTTTCGACCCTTCGAGAAAGCGGAATGATTGGCATAAGAATACGACCGACGGGGAATAAAATATAGAGATCTACTTAGTAACCTTTACCGTGTTAAGTTACTATTGACAAGTGGCTATTGTGGTTGTTGGTTGTATTGACCTATTCAGCCTGTACAGGCAGATATTAAAGTCTTTGTAGATACTAAGATATCCAGGTGATAGTTGTATGTAGCGCAGAGGTTATAACATTTTGGCATTGACTTGCGTATGCTTTGTTACCTACATAATATATTTCTTACTTCGTTAAATTTACTAAGTTATGCAAGTTTTCTTGAAACATTGTCACTATGACCGAGTGATTTATACGTTTTAAAAATAACTAAGAATGTTAACAAAGGCGAAGGCCGCGGTTGTAATTTATTCATTATTCACGTGTATTTCTAATAAGGATATACTTTGTCGGATAAACTCATTCCATTGTCTGAAAATTCAGGCTCTATTGTTACACGTGGCGTGTCATTAGATCAATGTTTACAATATATTGCTAAACTATTGATTGGGCAACCGGAGTCAGCGTTGGTTAACCAGAAATTCTATTGTTCAGTTGATTCCGCATTTGTAACGTGATCTTTTAGAATGGCATCGCATTTAAGTGGCTAGCAATTTCACTTAAATAATAAATCTCTATAATAATATGCAAATAAACATAACAGTTCAGAATAACTCACAATTTTTATGGCCAGGAAAAGTGTAATGCAAAAAGTTTGTATTCAGCATAATACTTGTTTCCTTTAGACTTCCTTTTTCGATTTCCTTGGTGTTTAACGAGTTAGAAAACTGTGAGCTTAGTAATTTGGCGATTCGCAGAGTATTGATTTATATAATTGTAATGCGCGTCCTTTAGCAAGTGATAAAAGATTAGTATTTAGTACTGTCACGTTAGGTGTACTCCAAGGGTCTGGCTGGGTCATTATTGTTTAATATTTCTTCAAACGTTACGACTATAATATTATGTCTCTAATCTCTATACTCGATACATGTAACCTACACTTTGATATTTATTATTATTTATAATATTCAACGCATTTATAGAAATAGGTGAAAGTAGTAACGACTAACGTTGGGAGGTCCTATCAATTTCTAATACAGGTGAAACATCGTTAGTAAGTTGTTAATTAATAAGGTGTTGTTTACTTGTGAACAATATCCTCCTATTTTCTCACATCGCCATTGTTGTTGGTTCTCACGTTCTTAATGGTATCAATTTCCAGCTGCCTTTGAAAATATAATCTTATACTCAGCCGTGAGTCGTTACTCGTTACGGTGTTGTTTCCGAATTCTTAGAATCTTGATGAATGATGACGGATGACAATAATTATTATTTTAACGTTTCAACCAAAATGGCGACTTACTAATTCTTTTGTTTATTTTTACAAACGCTGTCTGCAGTAAAAACACACTTTCACGTTAATTATAATATTAGAAATTTGCACGTGAAATCTTATATAACCTAAAAATGATCAGGTTACAATAAAATATTAGGTAGAATAATTTATTTGTCTTACGAAGTCAAACATAATAAATCTGTATCTCAAAATACTTTCTAACATTAAAATAGGGTAACATGGAATGTCGACCTTTAAAATGTGATTCATAAGCAAATATTCACTAAAGTAAACACGATATCTCGTACTAACAAGAGTTCCTTTAATAAGGACCTTTAATAGGAATCTGTGATAACATTATCACAAGATACGGCCTGATAATAACTGTTGATGTTGTACGCTCAGGATATTAAAACTCTATTTACTGTGAAATATCACTTTGTGTTATCACTTATCAATAAAGATCTTAATTGCTTCATTATCTTTAGAAGCGTTTTTGAAAATAGTTTTCTGTATTACACAATTATTTGTCACACTTAATGATTAATTCAATAGTTATGTGTTATATATTTTGTTATATATCTTCTAGCTATTATATTTTAATGTGTCAATTACGAATCACCTACTCTTACAGTCTAAATTTCCTTACTAGTGTTAATCTAGTCATCACAACAGATTAAAGAGTATTTTAATATGCTGATTGCTGATATAGGTCTACCAGAATATAGATGGCAAAAAGTGTGAAAGTAAATTGACTCTAGCAATACCGGGAATAATTGGAATAAAACATTTTCATCCTTTTTTATCCTTTAGCGGCTGATTCTGTGTGTGAAACATGCAAACTGAAATATATAAATTTATCCAATGATCAAGGATATTTTTTGAAAATCTGCTGTCAAAATTTGCCATCAGATTCTGGTAGACCTATAGTATTGTCCTAATTCTATGATTGATATTTCTCGACCTGAGACGCATTAGGTCTGATGTAGAATTTTACAAGTTTAGAGGAGAGCCAAAAGAATTTTAATAACATTTCACCTCCTGCCATTTTAGAATCTCTCTTTCAATAAACTTTGTCGTTTTGAACCTCCGTTGAACTTATTCACACGGTTTCTTTGTTGTTATGACAGTCTCCGCCCATAGTAGTTTTACCTTTTCCGATGACTTCTTTTGACCCCTCAGAATATCAAAGAACATTCGTCGTATCATTAAGTTGTTAGATAGAAATATGCTCATATTGTGGTATAACCTGTTCGTCCGCATATAAAGACGTGTTATTAATATTAAAGAGATTTAATTTTATCGTAATAATAAGACGTACAAAGGTTATGTTATTAATGACTGTGTTTTTGTTGCAGGTATGTTAGAGACTTCATAATAAGAATCGTAAGATGTGAATATTTTAATTACTATTTGTTGGTCAGAATTCCGCTTTATTTGGGTTTATTACCTTATATTTTACATTTTGCTTACATAATAATTATATTCCAACCATTGTTTATCTACTTTTAGATAGATATTCGGCGGGATTTTATGTTACGTTAAAAATAAGGTATCAGGGTAGATAATCATTGATATTGATAGTTCCTACGTGCAAATGAGGCCAGGAGAATTTTCACAAATGATAGTCGAGTGATAGTCATACTGAAACATAATTAAATTTCCTCTATCGCGTATGGCATGGAAGCGACCTTCGTCCTTCACCCATCGTATGGCGTTATGAGCACAGATAAGCCTTACTGCATTGCAGTGGCGGCTATGTGCAATATGTATTACGAAATACTTTTCATATTTTACCCCTGAGAACGTTTAAAGCGTTTTATTTTACTTTTTATCGCGTTTGTGCTCTAGTTCGTATTTAATATCCTAAAAACGTGTTTCGTAATTTTAGTAGTGTGCAAAAATGTTTTTTGAACGATGTTACCCGAGTTTACTTTGTTGAGAATTTATTTTAGGTTACACATTTAAATGGTCGTTACATTTTAATTCAAAAGCTTAGTCTTTGCATCAAATTTACATCTATAATATTAAAACATTTAACTCCAAAGTGGTAAATGTTCTTTTTAGGGTTCCGTACCCAAAGGGTAAAAACGGGACCCTATTACTAAGACTTCGTTGTCTGTCCGTCTGTCCGTCTGTCTGTCTGTCTCCAGGCTGTAACTCAAGAACGGTAATAGCTAGAAATTTGATATTTTCACAGATTATGTATATCTGTTGCCGCTATAACAACAAATACTAAAAATAAAATAAAATGAATATTTAAGGGGGGCTCCCATACAACAAACGTGATTTTTTTGGCCTTTTTTGCTGTCTCCAGGCTGTAACTCAAGAACGGTAATAGCTAGAGATTTGATATTTTCACAGATTATGTATATCTGTTGCCGCTATAACAACAAATACTAAAAATAAAATAAAATGAATATTTAAGGGGGGCTCCCATACAACAAACGTGATTGTTTTAGCCTTTTTTGCTCTATATCAAAAATGGCAACAGGTAGGTACTTGAATTTTTCACAAAATCCTTAGTTATATGTTACTTTAATATTCAATAATAATATTAAAATAAAATAAAAAAATAAAAAACACAATTTATGGCCTAATTTTGCTCTATAATGATACGGAACCCTTCGTGCGCGATTCCGACTCGCACTTGGCCGATTATTTACTTTTATCAAGTTTTAGTTTTAGCATTTTTGAACTGGCTGGTTATTGACTCATACGATAAATATCGACAAGCGAGTAAATCTTGGTACGAAAGTGGTAAATCGTCGATTTATCGTGGCGTTCACCAATCACCGCGAGGTCGTCCACGTAGAGTAGCGGCTGTGAGAGGCTGCGAATAATTTCCCATGAGGCCGTGTAGGCTGGTCGCTGACCTGATTGCTGTAGTTATCTGTGCCAAACACAGCCAATTACGTGACTCGCTTGTAAATGCTGCAAGTCTCTATGACTAACATGAAACAGTGGTTAAGTTGAATCTAGTTTTAATATGAGTTTATGGAATGGAGAAGGGATTTTATAGTACAAACCTCGTTTTAAATATAAAATCATGTATGAGTTATTATAACTAACAGCCTGCAGGTCGTTATGGTTATTGCGATTTGCATGAAAAAATGTAGAAATGCGACATTGGCAATACATAACAGGAAAAATAAAGGTGTAAATAATGTAAGTGTAAATAATATGTTCAAGGACCGTACTGTAATACATTTTTTGTCGGTCTGCGCGACTGCACACACAATGCGATGAAATTTACTGCGGACCTGTCAAGTTATCGCGAACTTGGTCAAGGATAAGTAATCGGTGACCGTGGCTGCATGCAGCATGCCAGACGCCTGTGATTAAACACATTTGTGCCTTGTGACGCAAACGTGACGCACCTGTACAAAAATAAAACTCTCTCGCTTTTTACTACACTGTAATCCGCGCGGACATAAATTAAGTGGACATTAATTTATTCATCCTAGTTTATTGTTAATCTGGATTAGTCTCGGTCGGTGGTACGACTATAATTCGATGTGACTTCGCAACGAACTTCTTACTGTAGATTTACAGATCACTGATTATGAGAATAACCTATTTTGGTTTTAGAATTTTGCTGTTTTTCTTAGGAAAAGTTGTTATTTTCAGAGATGTCGAAGCATTTATTGTGCTGTCAGTTTTTGTCGATTACAATGTAAATGTTGATTTTGTTGATATCTTTTTTGTATGGCAATGATAAGAACAGCAATGTCAATAGGTGTAGTAGAAATAACATAATTCATGTGACGCAAATGAAGTGTTGACGATGATAATATTTTCCGAAGAATACCAGCTTCACCGGTTTTTTCACTCAGAAAATATTATTATTAATGTTGACGTGATAAAAAATGTAAATAATACTATTAATAAGGAAATCGTGGCCGGATCTAGCGCGGGCTGGCGGGAGGCCAACGCGATTATACTGACTCAAGGGCACTAAAATTTATGAGTGTTTAATGTAAATGTTTATATTAACCGATCGGGAATCTAGATATTTAATAACCTCAAATATAATTTTATCAATGTTAAAATTCAGTTTGTTTATAATTTTATATGTTTCAACTTCGCTGAGCGCAAAATGGACAATAATTATGATAAATAGAGGTCGCCCGGCTATCGAAATTTGACATAAATAAAATGAGATATTTTTTTGTGTGATAACATCGAAGGTCGTCTTAATCGGAATTTAAGAAGAAATCGATAAGCCAGAGGAGGACAACTTGGTGTTTCAATATTCACATTATTTGTGACACAAAAAGGAAATTGGCTCCGTAAATAAAGGAGAGGTGTTGCTACCTAATGCAGACACAAACAAACCGAGACTGGACACAGGTTGTAAACGTGATACTGATAATGATCAGCTGATGTTTGTTAGCTCAGCCGGCCTAGCATACGCCAACGAGATGTCTCACTCTCGAGATAATTAAAAACTACTCGTCTCTTAATGTCAAAATCTCGACATTATCTCGACAAAGCTCTATAAAAATGTGTTATTTCGATGATAGATCTACGCGAGAAAAAATGTTTGTCATGCTAGGGTCAATAGAGATGAAGATACAAACTATCAAACATGTAGAGAGAGATATCTCGTTGGCGTATGCTAGGCCGGCTGCAGTCAGCTGGTTAATGCGATTAGACTTGAGCATAAATTTGAACCGATTAATCTATATCTATACTACTATTATAAAGAGGAAAGATTTGATTTTTTGTTTGTTTGTTTGTTTGTTTGTTTGTTTGTTTGTTTGTTTGAGTCGAATAGGCTCCGAAACTACTGGACCGATTTGAAAAATTCTTTTGCTATTGGAATCTTACATTATTTCTGCTGAACATAGGCTACATTTTATTTTGGAAAAAAGTAGGGTTCCGTAAGATATTTGAGTTTTTCGGACGCAAGGTGTAAAAAATCAGCTAGAAAAGTTACTTATTTTGCGTACGCTGCCTAAACTATAAAAGATAGAACCATAAAATGTTCTAAGTAATTGTAGATCTTATAAATATCTACAAAAAAGTCCGCGACACACTATACCTATCTATGTCGAGTGAGGCACAATAACCATTTATTTATTTAAAAATCCTGAATTTTTTTTGGACTAAATTTAAACGGATATATTTTACTCACGCTATTAATCCTTATCAAAATAAATTATTTTATCACTAAGTACAGTTTATGTAGATAATATTTGGTCTTTGAATGATTAAAATTGGACGTTTGGTTTTGAAATTATGGCGAAATTAAAATATTACGATAGTGGGCGTCACCAAAGCGCGTGCGGGAGGAAGACATTATTCTGTTGTAGAAATGAAAATTCTGTACATAAAAGATATGAAATGACATCCGAAATTACACCTCTGTCACTACATCGCTATAGAAGCCAAAAATGTGGTTAGTTTTTTGTCTGTCTGTCTGTCTGTCACTCTTTCTGTCTGTCTGTATGTTTGTTCCAGCATCACACGAAAAATACTGATCCGATTTGAAGGTGGTTTTCGCAGAGATATATATATATATATATCTTCTTCCAACTTAACATCTGGTGTATAAAATTTTTTCCCCCACCCCTCTAAGGGGACAAAAGAGGGGGTCAGATTTTGTATCAAACTTTTTTCTTTAACACGAAAACTACTGATCCGATTTGCATACGGTTTTCACAGATATATTATATTTATCTACTTCCAACTCAACATCTGGTGTATAAAAATCCTCCCCCCCTCCCCTCTCAACCCTCTCTGGGGACCAAAGAGGGGTCAGATTTTGTATACAACTTTTTTCTTTAGTGGACTTACTTCATATTACCCCATTTAATGTACCAGATGTTAAGTTGAAAAACACAGTTAATTAGGTATTAACTGTGTTTTTCAACTTAACATCTGGTGTATGACCTCCCCCCCCCCACACCCTCTTAGGGGACAAAAGAGGGGGTAAAACATGTATCAACTGATGATGTAGAAAATATACTTTAAATGGCAAAACAACGTTTGCCGGGACAGCTAGTAATTTATAATTGCTTTTATAACCTCCGCGCCAGTCTGAACCGAGATATTAAGTACTTTATCAAATTCAACAAACAACTTTAGTTGCCCAAACTTTACCAAAGTCGACTTCTGGAACAAAGTTGGGACTTGAGAACTGAAAGTTTCCGACAAAATTTGCACCTTCTAAACTGTAATGCTACAAGATTGATATAAGTGGGAGGGCGTTTCTCTAGATTTATGCTACGAATTAAGTTAGATCGAAATAAAATATGTTCTCTGAAATGAATGTTGTTACGACTCGAATGTTTTGTAAATAAGTTACTGTTGTGTATTCTTTACTATTGAGATTTGTGCTAAAGTCACTCTCGAGCGTAAACATTCAACAATCTGAATCACGATCCTTCCCGGATACGCCCCTCAAGAATTTTACTACATATTTTGTTTACAAATTGACTCATTATTGATTTGTAATTTAGTGTGATGAAATAACTGACGCTAATCGTGAGTGAATCTTGATTGCAACGTTCAATCCTTTTGATTTTCTGTTTATTTTTGTTCATTATAATTGAGTTGGAATATATTTGATTCTCAATTCAATTGAGAAGAACAATGAACTCAATTGAGCGGTGTAGTTGTTTGATCTTTTATTTCCGAAGTTGTTAACAAAACTGTTGTAAAAACAGGTCTTGTGAAAAACGTTAACCACAGAAATATTGTTATTCCTATATTCATGGCAATTGCAGGAATACAATAACTATTCAAAATACTTTCGTTACCAGGTAGTCGGGGATAACAAAAGCCAAAAGGTGATTGTATTGTACAGGAGAGCAGTCTCAAACACACTCATGGTTACACTATACGTGACCATTTGAAGTTTGTGGGAGTTGTTCAACGGATGTTTTGTGTTTGAAATCAACGGTCGAAAGGATAAAACAATAACAGTAAATTAAACCCGAAGCTCATTAAAGTCTCGGCTTAGTTGGGGAGTGCTGGAATGTTCCAGTAAATACTAATAGTATTTTACGCTGCCAAACTTCAATTGAACAATTTATGGTCGCTACATAAATTGTTTTCGAAACGATTTTATTGGTTTTTGTGTTTATGAAACAATAGCTGAAAGGAAAAGTTTTGTTTAATGTGAATGCGTACAGCTCTCTTAGAGTAATTAAAATTTTATCTTCTAGTTTCTTTGTTCTCGTTATTTCCCTCGGAATATTGCATTATACTGTTAAAGTTTTACAAACTGTTCGCCTTTAAATGGTTCTATAATTGATGGCATGAGTTACTGCTGCCGTGGACGTAGAAGATTAATCTAATGTCATAAGTCATAAACAATTTCGACGACGATCGTAAAAAGATTTAGAAGTGGTCGACCGAACCTAGAGGTCAATAGGAGCTACTGGGAAGGGAAACCATCAATCACCATTTATTTGATACAGCCACTTGGAACACGATTACCACAAATTGAACTTGGCGCTTTTCCAATTCTATTATAAGAACCTTACTCAGACGTCGCCTAACTAATAAAAACAAAAACTGCACATGTTAATTTATTGAAATGAGATAAGTAATCCTTTTATCGAAGGAAGGTAAAAGTTATAACGTTAGATTAAATATAATTATTATTACATATTGTATTAATATTAATCGTAGAATGAACAAGAAAGAAAACGGAAGAAAATCTTAGGCACAGCATTTAGAGATGAAAAGATATCTAGCTGTGCCTAAGATTTTTTAAATTAGGTTACGTACAATGTGCAATAAACATACAAAAACACACGAAAATTGATACTCCTTTAATATTTATATTTATCTTTAACCTTCTAACTCTTTCTTTACGATCTTAAGGAGAGATTTTTGAGATGGGGATTGGTGTCCTATTAAACATCGGAATCGCTCAAATCAGAATTTATAACTTCATTAAATATTCGAAAGGAAAATTTATTCGCTTCAATCTTAGTAGGCAACTTTATTATGTCCCTTTGTACATTATAATCAGTGTCATAAATATACAAGTTGAGAAGTTTAATAAAAATTTAATAGTCGCCGGCGTTACTCTGTCAAAGAAAGTTATGCCTTAAAGATTCCAAAATAATTGGATAGAAGCGAGGGTGAAACTTTGTCAATTTTAGCTCCCACTTTGAAAGGGGTGAGGTGGGGCCCGTGTGGGGAGTTTCGTCATCTCTACGCTTGCGAACAGCGCTTAAACTTCCCTAGTAATTGCTGTCTGGCTGAGAGTAAACTTTGTATTACATTACTAGAGTTAATTTATAGTCCCTTTATGTTCTCAGTTTTGATTTCAATGGTCTGAGTTTATTTGCAGGTAAATAATATAGGGTTGCACTTGACAACGATAGATGAAGTGCAATTTCAGAAGTTGGCAAATTAAAAAATAGAACGTTTGCCATCATCACAAACGTTATCTTTTCTAGTATGATGTAATTTAACTAGTTTAGTAATAAATAACACTTCTGTGACCACTGACCTGTCTTAATCACGTAATTTAAAATGTACAAGTCGTTTCGACGAGGCAAGAGCTATTAACCTTCCAATCATAAGATATTCATTAAACAAAGGAATAACCTTAGTCACGAATTCGTAAACGCAAACATTCAGTCCGTAATAGAGTCGTGTTATACGCGACCTTCGTCTGTCTGTGTGATAAGCCTCGCTTTTAAATCGGCTGCGATTAAGAGGGGAAAAATCACAACCGTTTGCTTAGATCAACGATATCCATGACCGAGTTAGAATCGCCATTCGATAGCCATTATTGCTGCTTCGAAAGCAATTGTGTTCGTTTGCGGCTGTCAAAAGTTCAAAACTATTGGCTCGCTAATTGACTTCCAGTTGGGACGTTAATGGGGTTAAATGGACAGTAGAGTTAACTCGTAAGTGGAGCAACGCACTACAGTAACTCGCGTGCATCGGGCATTATACGGTTTACGTTGACAACTGCGTTGCATTGGATGATGTCATCAGTCATGTAATGTGGAAATTAGCGGCTTTTTAAAAACAGCGATGTGGTTTTTGTTTCCTTTAGTGACGCTTCTTTGCTATAGGAATTTTGAAGTTATATGTAGTTGAATTTTTATCTTTAAATTTTTATTCGTTTTGAAATTGTTAACATCATTATTTAACAATTCAAGACAATAGAGTATGACAAGACATTGCTACCGAATTTTATCAGAAAGAGTATTGCAATAGTGGCTCAACATTGGTAAATGTGATCGAAGGTTATCTGTTAGCCTGGTTCGCGACAGTCGACGAACGAAATCTTTTTATTATTAGCTATTTGATAACGATACTACTTCGAGGTTAAATTCAAATTGTAACGAGAAGAAATAGCTCCGACACGAGATCACTGTTGCGACATGAAATGGCGTCAGATAATTATTTTGTTTGATCACTAGCAAGTGATAGTATGAAGTATATTATGTATTTGTTGTTACATGATTTGTAATAGCAAATACATTTACCTTATATACTTTTCAAAATTGATGTTACTTATTTGATGAATAAATATAATAAATAGAGTTAATCGTTACGGTGTCAACACTGTCACACTAGCATGGAATTGAGACAAGCCAACAATATTTTTTGTACAAACCAGTGAACTTAATTTGTTTCTTAAACCGTGGAATTCAAGAATATTTCTGTGAATTCTAAATTATCACAATTCCAAGTAAATATATATGTAGGGATCATCAACACAAACCTTTTAGACACCAACTATTAAAGCAACAAAGTCTTAACGTTTACTTGTCAGTGACGACTGACGACCAGTTAAATTATCTGAGCACACTGTAAATATCCACAATAACATGAAAATGTTTTAATAAGTACAAATATGCAGTCATTATGCATATTTACAAAAGCATTATACATTAGAGCTAAAGCGAGACTTCACGTAATGAATGCTTTTGCATGTTACAAAGAGGGTCCGTTCTCTGTATTATACACTCTTTGCATAAACCACGAGGGTCTGTTTACTGAGAAAATTGCAGGACGGACGAATAATATGTTAGGATTCATGATATAATTGCATAGCTATAAAAAGATCCTTGAAATAGAGCTTCAAGTTTTACAAAGACAAAGAAACAGCTTGAAGACAGACGCCACTTGCAGGAAAAGAAATAAAAGAAATGGTACTAAAATAGCAGTCGCTAATTATAAATTGTCAATTGTTGGCACAGTTAACATTTAGCTATGTTTAACTAACCGTCTTTTTACTCTCACAGATTCTAAAGTAGATTCCACGAAGTCGTGAATACTTGAATATTATTCATAATTCGAGTCCGTTACATTTCAGTTGCGTCAGATGGGATCGTTAATATTCATGTCTGGACCGAGGACGAAGGAGACGGTATCACGAATTCCTCACCCAACCCTTCTAAACTCTCCCTGTTCGGGGAAAAAATTGTAAAGCGCCAGTCACGCGCGGCTCCGATCACGGATAGGAGAAAATGTTTGTCACGAGAAATGTAGTTATTCGATCGTTAAAATATACGCCCACACGCAACATTGTCATCAACTTTTTTTGATTTCGGATAAATTACTTCTGAATTCGTGAATTCTAAATGATTGGAGCACTAGACGATTGTGCTTAATATGTAGACGATGTTTCTGGTATTAACAGTAAATAATTAATATCTCATTTAAGCGAATGTATTTTTACTACAGTGAACTAGTAAAAACTAAAATGGTTTTAGTCAACAAATACAAATATTATTATTATTTCAATTTATATGTATATTGTATACGCGGAGCACGGAAATATAATTTCAAGTGACTAAATTAGAATATATTAACATAAAAACTCTTAGTAAAGTTATCACAGGAATTAACGGTAGTAATTAATATTACATAATATTATATTTTATACAAAACAACGTACCTATGTTTACATATTAAATTATGACAGAATTAAAGTAGTTTGCGAAACAAACATTAAATGGCATGACAAGTGACAAAACATGCGTCGTATCATAAAAACACGATAGGTATTTCATTCGGAAGTTTATTTCTGCTCGTTGCGCGTTGTCGTCATACATATTGGCGAGCACGTAACTCATAAATAACAAAAGATAAAACACAATATAAATGAAACCGTCGCCGCCGCCAATCAATTGTGCTCCAGTGAGAGGAATGTTGCACAAATAAACCACGTGGTCAGACGTGGTTGTGTGCACGAATTGTTCCGCTCCGTTTACTCTGTTGCTAGGCGGATGTGTGGACACGTGATGTTTTCTGAACCGGCTCCAAGATGGCCGCCGCACGCCATTCGCTTTCCCACGTCGCACGCCATGCTGCATGCTTTATTCTCGTTCCTTTTGTGTTGCATCGTCGTTGTTTACTTTTTTCGCATTAATTTCGTCGTGCACGTACTACCGAGGCTAATTTCTCGGCAACCGTAGCTCGTTAACCTAAATTAGAGGTTTGCCAGAGATATCGGCTTTTATCTCTACGACCCGTTGTTAGATTACTTTATCGTGCGTCACAAGCACAACTCACATCTGTAAATATGTAAACTGCCTTGGATAGTTGGTGTTTATGACTGTTCTGTAGAAGGATATTGTATTTGCTTCTCGTTAGCACTGAACTTATATTTTTATTTGTACAGTTATCTAACAATAAATAAGTAAATACTAGTTTACGCAATTACATCTTAATTTATTGGAGTTGCGTGGTCGGAATAAAGTTTAACAACATGAAATAATAGAAATCCCTCAACGTACGAATCGTACGGTAAACTTTAAATAGCCAATTCAAGTTGAGGTACGATTTATTTCTATGGATTCACAGTTTACCTCATTGCGAACTTACGTCAAGGATTAAAAGTGAGCATTCGAATCGGCCGGCAATAAAAATCACGCTTTCAAGTCACTATGTGGAATTCATTGTAATTTGTAAGGATGTGTGTCATGGTTGCCCGGCGTGTGTAGTGTGTACTGACTACTGAGTGTTTAAGTGCCCCCTCATACATATTCAGCTGCGGCGCTGGACGGTGCTCCTGGCCCGCCATTGGCCCGCAAAACTCGCAGAATACTAAACAACCGTCTCTGCAAGATCTGCATAGGAATGGTCTTCGGATTCGGTTTCCTGTATCACAATTGCGAACCTCGCAGCAGGAAATCGTTCAGACTATCATATTTTGTTAGCTGCCATTTGCGCTTTGGCCTTTGAGGTATTTAAGATAAGAAGTACAAAAAATATTTGCGTTAGTCAACTCATTACTCATTACAATTATATTATGTATTGCAAATTACGTACCAACTATGACATCTACGAGCTAGCAAGTACATTGCTGACTACATATTTTCCCGTAGTCCCGGCAAAGTGCAAACTGCATACTCCCGACTCCCGGGCAGTTCGCTACATGCCGTCATATTATATTCGCGCACTCATTTTTATAATATTTTTATATCAAAGACTTTTCATTTACTTAGTAATTAAACTATCATATCACAAAAGGGTATAGTCGAGTAAGCAGCTCCTACAAATTATAAGTTAAAATTTTCCAAAATTTCTATATTATACATTATAATTTATATTGTAAACCTCGTAGGTATCAAGCACAAATTATACGCTAAAAACGTTGCAAAATAACTCCGTTACAAAAGCCTTTCAGGAATTTTTGTGCAAATAATGTGTACAAAGAAAAAGCTGTATCGAAACGGGGAATGAAAACATTCGAAGTATTGGAATACGAATTCCTTCGACGAGTTCGGTATAATATGTTATTTAATAAAATACTATAGCGGGACATGTGAAGGTTTTATCCGTATATTATGTTGTTTGTATGACCCAGTTAGCGACAAGTTGATAAGAATTATCAACATTCGAGTAATGCTAACGCAAATTCATATTGATATGATGCCGGAGGAAATATGGCCACTAAAAGTAATATTAGTTTTGAAAGAGAAGCTACTATAGACGGTAGAGTAAGAGCCTGTTTCACCACTTCCTGATAAGTGACGAATACTATCCCCTAATTAACTTGACAGATCAAGTATAGAGAATCTGTCGAAAAAGTTGTGAATAGCCTATTCGGTACTTTATCAGAAAGTGGCGAAACAGGCCCTAAATATAATAAAATAGCATACAGTATATTTGGCACTAACCTTGAATTTATCATGCAAGTTACCACTTACCAGTGGTGGTGGAAGCTCTCACAAAAAATACAGACTACAGTACAATAATATTATTACGAATGAATCTTCCAACTGCCATAAATGTCGATATACCTGATAGGTGGAACTAAGTATAACCTATTAGGTACTAGTAAATTATAAAATTCACGTTTATTGATCAAAATAAATTGACACAAATCGCTTGTAAGTTGCGTGCTAAAGACAGGTTTAGAAGAGAGGTTATTGTACCATCTAAGTAAGCAATAAAAATACTGACGAGTAATTTGATGCAAATTCTTGCATTTTACATGACTCGAATAATATTAATAATAAACATGATTCAGATGTAAATTATATCTGCGAGGAAACACGCTAATGCTGTGTCATTATTATTTATGTGTAAATTGTGAAGTCATGTAGCCTTCCGTTAGAGCTGTTGTTGCTAATGGTGTAATATTTATTAAATGTAAAAAATATGTCAGATAAATTACGCGGCGAACAGTACGGTCTGGTGCTCAAGGTGACCTTCGTCGATGATCACTTAGAAGTTAGAACGCCACGCCGCGCCGTGCAAATTGTGAGAGAATTCACAATATCGAGTGCTAAATAATTTAACACGCCGACGAAGTGCACAATAACATCCAATGTTTTTGTAAATGTCCGCAAATAACCCAAGAAAAGGAGCACGTGTTGCGCACTCCGCCATTTTGTAGTATAAATATAGCAATATGGCGTCGTGCCGTTGATTGGCGAAAGTACTTCGTAATGAGCGGGCGGCGGAAGGCGTGCAGAACGAAATGCGAAAATCTATGGCAGGCTCGGTACATGCAATGCTCGCTTTGATTTATTTTGTTCCCCGGTCTCCTGTTTCCAGCCGGCCGATTGTTCTGTTTTATGCGCTCCGAACTCCAATTTTGTTATTGTTCTCGATGGTGCAGTAATAAACCTGCGAAGGAGTATCGTTGACCTTTATTGCCTCTATACCTCCCACGTAACCATTATTATTTCATTGCTATTTGATGTACTTTGAATGTTTTACCGCAGTTTGCTAATTTATAGTAAGTATTTGGAACTTGCTTAGTGGAAAACGTTAATCGGTGAATTTACGTCAACGAAAGGATTGTTTTGACGATAAAATAAAATTGTAACCCTCTATTGCATGAATTATGATAGAATGAAGAAAAAAAAGCGGCCAAGTGCGAGTTGGACTCGCCCATGAAGGGTTCCGCAGCAGCAATAAGTTTCTGTATTTCTGTATTAAAAATGGAAAATTTAACTTAAAAACTTACTACCGAAATTTCAAAGATTTTCTTATTTTTTTTATTTTTGCGGAATTTTTTCTATGTTGCACGTTTTTATGCCCTAAATTTATATAGATTTTATTTTTTAATCATCAATTATTAAATTAATAAAGAAATATATACAAATAAGCGAATAATTTACAAAAAAACTGAAAATTTTGTTATGTTCCGCTAATTTTGCCGGTGTGTTTAGTTGATATAGGAGTGAAAAATTTTAATCCATGCTTATTACAATAAAGGCAGAAAAAATCGATTAATCTGAAGAGCCATAAATTTCTTCATATGCAGTAAAGGGTAACTTTTGGAGCCTTGAATGACATAACTAAAATTTTATAAAGAATATTTGTCTGTTTTGCAGACGTCTCATTACACAAATATTTAAATAACAAATGTTGTTTTTTTAAAACAACCAGATTTGATATTCTGACATTTGAATATAAAATTTACGCTATCTTAGCACTCCGTGTTGTATAAGATTGAAATTCTAATGTGCGATTGACGCAAATCATTGTAATTCAGTCAACAGAGGCTGGGATGATACTGGAAAATTTCTTCTACCTTGGTCTATTTACATTATATCAATATCGTATGTAACTGCGGCAAAAACATCAACATTTTCTGCTTCAATAAGTGGTATTTTGTTTTAAATTTTTACTACATTGATAATAATATTTATAAGGTTTAATTTAATAGATTTCTCATTTACCTAGACTCTACATCAATGGTTCCGAACCTGGGGATAATTACCCCCGCGGGGGTAAAACAGCTATTGACTAATCTATAGGTAACAGAGGTGAAACCTAAAATAGATGAATAAGCAGAAAAAATTATGAACTCTATACATTTTGGAGAAAAACAGCTACAAAATACCCTATAATTGCTGGCAGAGCCCTGAAAATGTTGGTATTGTTTGCTACCACTTAGAGATGCGAGAGCGGTTTCTCAACTCTGCATTAAAAACAAAGGCCAATCTTTATTTAGGACTTATATTATACTTATATAGGAAACATAGGCGACCATGTCGTCCTCATAAGGCTACAAAATTACAAATTAACAATTTCTTACGTCTAAACAATACTTAACTAACTTGTACAAACATAATATTATAGCATCACTAGACAAAGGTTCTGACAATACAATAAATGAACGTGGAGCATGATATGAGATGCGCGTAGAGTGTAACTGAACCTAATATTAAAAAACTTGCGTGTTTAAAACAATAATCAACCTTTACACTAATATTCACACTAATACACTATAATTTTGTTCGCTTTAAAAAAAATTAAAGGAGGGTAAAATCAGTTTTTCTAACAGGCCATAGAGGTAACAGCTCTGAAAACCACTGCTCTATATACAAACTTTTTATTAGTATTTTAAAATTTAAATACCTATGCCCTTACTAATAAACGCTGTATAATCTTTGAATAGTTATTCAGTGTTTTGTCTTCTTCAATCCAATTACAAATGTCACTTGTGTGACACGAACAAAACACTGTATATTCAAAGCTTATACAACGTTTATTAGTAAGGGGGATAATATCTAGATTCTTCTTCATTTCGATGTATAATTATTTCAGTAAAGTTTTCCTTTTCAGCTGGCGGTGGTTAATTGTTAACAGTTGGAAAAGGTTAAAGCAAGCTGATTAGTTTTCGAATACATTAAAATTAGAATTCATGGCCACCGTGTTATCATTGCACGTGAAATAATGCGACACATGTGGTCTTATTTACTGCCTATTTGCAAACGGGTATGTTGGCCTCGTTTAAGATAATTTCATGCTGATATTTACATGCATGTGGACGTAAATGTCACTCGCATTTGCTGTTTTTATTAATGAAATACTTTTTATAGCCTTCGGTTGTTTCTGCGAAGGTAAATTGTGCAGATTGTAAGTAGGTATATAATATAATACATAAATTTATTTACAAACCGTCAACAACAACGATGCTTCGCAAACAGGCTAACAAATGTAAGCTCTAACAATAGCTTCCCGTTTAATTGAAATTAATGAAGGCGAAATGAATACGCGCATCATCTGCTGTCGCTTCTTAACTAGCAATTAATGACCAAACGGAGGGGCAAATCGATAAATATTCTTTCATTACTTTTATCTATGAGTCAGAGTGCGATGACGTAAGGCGCTATGTTGATTTAATTTCAACAGACTTAAGACTGGGGACGTATGCCAATTCGTTTGACCTCATTCGTGAACGCTAGCTCGGCGTAAGCTCATATTGGGTTTATGAAAACATGACTATTTTTAGTCCCTATCTGCACCAGACCACCACTGGATAATTTGTCTGTTTTACAGCTGGAGCGTGTGCCAAGTGAGGCGGTTTTCGATAGGTACTTATCATCGCCAGCTGAATTTACGATAAACACAACGTGACGACTGACACGAGCGTATCGTGAATCTATTATGAATCGATGCGAGAACTGATCCCTGTACCTATTCCATCCCATTGGAATACGCTTTGAAATATTCCATATCCTATCCTTCTGAAGCAAAAACACACAAACAGAATATTTTAACAGACTGCCGAGGTTTAAGTTTCTTACTCCTCGCTGCGAACTTGTTATTTGTTTTATGAAAGTCGATTTAAATTTTGCAAGAATTCTATTCTTTTTAATTATTGTGGTAACTTTTTTATTGAATGCTAATATCAAAGTTTGGAATTCCTCCACTCGTGCGTTGTAAACTTAATTCTTTATGTTTCATGAAATAAAAAAAAGTTTTTGATGAGTATTCTATATACATTCCGGCATCCTTTATAAGCGAAGCTAGCACTTTTTATGGTACTCGTAACATTAGTTTTGTAACTCTGTCTTTTATATTCTGTCTCTGTCTTTCGTCTCTCTTCTGCATTCGTCATCGCCAAGATGGATAACAATGTTTTTAAATAAGTTGAGTAGGAACATGAGCATATACAGCATGACTGGTGAGTCAATACCGATATTTAAGGAGAGTATTCAGTACTCGATTCTCATTATAAATATGTAATTACATTAGGTTCTTAATTTTTTTTATTAATGAATCATGGATACTAAGTAAATTACGCGGCTAGGTAAGTAGGCATACTATGCGGCCGGTGCAGAGGGGTGCGCTACCAAAGAAACACCACACAACTACCCCACCCGCTCGCGGTGTCCATGCGTTGGGTAAATAATTATTTAACTTTAAGCTACATTTATTCAGTGATCAATTGATATTATTTTTTTATATTATTTTTTTCCAACTAATATAATAGCCAAATATCACGTCCTCGAGTATTGAACATGTCTCACCAGTCACGCAGTATGTGTCACGTTATCCATTAATATTGTTAATCCTACAAATTGTAACATTACTAACAAGTAACAACGTGCTTGGCTAAACTGCTTATTCATTACGGGATTAACGTCTACTTAAATAATGTCTCGTTGTTATTTCTCATTTGTTTTAGCTTGTGTGGTTTTGTTTTTATCAAGTAATTATTTTTATCTGCGTGTCATTGAATAGTTTGTTATTGTCTACATTGTAGCTATTTTCACTAATAATTAGTGATTAAGATTAAATAGTGATTAGCTATCACTATTTAATCTTGTTTGATAATTTAGTCGGCAAATGCTCTCTAATTTTTTTAGATAACGTTCCTCGTTACCCAAAAAGTATTATAAGTATAAATTGAACAAAGTCTACACAGTAATATTTACCATTTTAAAAGGAATCCCAAAATACTTCCCAGTCCCACTCTCTTGCGTGTGTTCTTTGTTCAATATTCACCTCGATCAATTTCATTATGTAATGTTGTTCCAACTTGTTCGTTGTTTCAGCGTATATTTTCTACACTCATTCCAAATGGGATTGGAGCCTTTTGTTGCTCCAACATTGTTTGTCGGAGGCTTAAGGAATTAATAACAAAGTTACTTTATTATTTCCATAAAATAACTTGTTATAAGATCGGATATGCAACGTGTAATAAAAGTATAACTGGGCCAAACAGAGGTATAAAAACAAACATAAAGAACTACATATTTCAAAACTTTTACCTTGTTGCCTAAAGTTTACAAACTTTTGAATGCTCTTTAAGCACGCAAGTCGCAACCCTCGTTACAATAATGATTATTATCTGAAAATCAAATATAATAACTCCTACTCGTATAAAGCACTTTCTATCTCACAATATTAATTCTGATCTGTATTTATGGCTATATCATAACTATTACTCATCGATTTAATATCGTTTAGAGTACATTCCACGGGTCTCGATTACGCTCAAGAATGGAGGTTTAAACGGGTTATATATGTCGCAGTCATCTGGTTCAATCTGTGATTCGATTGAATGACTAGCGTATTCATTGAATGACACCGTTTTATTGAATGACTGAAGGACAACTAGTCAAGACGCTGACTGTAACGTTTAACGTCTTGACTAAACGTCATCATAGTGAAGTCGTTAAATGGAATGCTATGATTTTTTAAAAGTATTTGTTGGTGGCGTAATAATAGGTTAATATAGAAACTGACTTCATTTATTAGGCGACGGCTATTTCTGGGTGGTTTACAAAAAAATAACCACGATGGCTAAGGCGGGAGCTTCGCTGCGCTACGCTCCCGCCTTGCCATCTTTTTTTTTTTTTTTTGTTGCGCAGGGGAAACCCGTCATGGGTTCCCCGGGTCGGGGATGTGCCTCAGATAAGCTGAAGCACCCCGGGGATATGTGGGACTCCTACCCACTAAAACCACCTGCGGTTCGCCTTCAGCCGTATACGGAGGTATGTCCTAGATCTATCTAACACAGGACCCCCTCCACGACCGGCCGGTCTACCTCAATAGGGACCGGACTTCCACCAAAGTTAGGGAACGCTTAGGCAAACTAAAGCGTTCCCCTCGGCGCCGGGACTAGCTAAGCCGGACAGGTTCCCATCCCTGCCCGGAGCCCCGGATTAGACGGGAGTTTGGAGGTTCGCGTAACGACGCCTCCGCACTCCCGTCCTACGCCGGCGGAGCGGTAAGGAGGATGGGTCATCCTCTCTGTTCCGCTCCGCGGCCTCTTTCTGCGAAAGGACGGTTTCGCAGAAAGAGACCGCCGCCTGCCATGCCTCATCGCTCTCGAGCATGCAGCGAACCATGCTCGAGAGCGAGAGGTCCCGCCCAAGCACCGCCATGAGATCATGGCGCTGCACGGCCCAACGATCGCACACCTCAAGGGTGTGCTGGGCCGTGTCCTCCGCAGCGCCGCACTCATGGCAGGCTGGCGTAGGCTCTCTCCTAGCGACCTTACACAAGTACGCACCGAAACATCCGTGTCCCGCCTTGCCATCTAGCCTAACCAAATCCAATCGTATTGGACAGACGGACTGTTCTTATACATTTCCTATTCCGTTAAAAATAAATACATTCAATTACCTGACTGATTTCATATCCGCTCTCTTCAAAGGGCTATGTTAAAAATCGCTAACTAGTTGAACGTTGAGTGACGATTGTTCAATCGACGTTCGGCCGAGTCATTCAATTGAATGGAGTCATTCAATGAATGCGCTAGTCATTCAATCGAACCGCAGATTGAACTAGATGACTGCGGCATATATATAGCTTCCCACTTGAGACGAAGAAGAAATTAGTCCACCCACAGGTTTATCGGGCAATGCTCGCCGCGGGCTGCCCATTTCTCGCAGGACCGGTTCCGAGCGGTCGGTCTGCATACCGAACAAGAAAGGCGCCCGCGCCACCATAAGGGAAAATGGCAGCCCTTTTTTTGCCCGCAGGTAGATTGTTGTTCGTTATAAATTATCTGATAGAGGATATTTTACATTCTCAGTAAGGATATGATCTCATTCAAATTCATTTGTTTTACGTGCCTGGTACGGTTGGGGGTTTGATGAGCCAAATTGAGCATAATAAAATGTCGTTTGGTTAAATGGTGATCTTCCTGTTTATTCTTTGTCGTTGAAAGTAAAAAAAATGAAGTCTCTGAAAGTTATTCAAGCGAAGTGTAAAGGAATTTAAAATCATGATGAATAATATACGAATTGTTTGCTTGAAGCTGATTCTAAATTCACAGTTGAATGTTGGCTCACCGGTTTGTATCCACCTGCTTTTGTAGTCTGTCTAGTGCTCGATTTGGTAATAAAACTTGTTTAATACTACCTACACAGGCCATAATCGGACGATCATCCTCGCAATCGAGTTCTAGCATCTGTCTAAGACAGATGTTGTGGTTACCCCGTATCAAAATCGAAAACTATAAAGGCTCGTAAATTGTAAAGTAAGGTGCCATCTGCTTTATTGTAATTTTATAATTCTCTACACTTCCGCTCTTAATCTAATCAATACTATTGTCTTGAATCGGATTTGGCTTGTTACACCAGAAGGTGAATTAGAAACATAGAAGGGGAAGTTAAAAGGATAAAGTAATAAAAGAGGCATAAATTTTTGTCTCTTAGATATTTCGCAACTCTGTACCTCTACATTTGAACAGGAAACAGCAGGAAACCATATTATATTTATAAAAATCTGAACACAATGCAGCAATGTGGAAACATATTATGATACTAGGAACCTTATCGCAAATCAGACGGATCAATAATTATTTGTTTTGATATGCAATCGATTTAATATCGACCGCTGTAGATACTGCGGATAGATAATTGTATTTAAAAGTAGCGATTACGTGTGTCATAAAGTTCTAAAACAATTAACAAGTTTACAATTATTTAATAGATGTGCTATAAATATAAGAAAAGGATTAAAAACTTCATAGTCATCAAAATTATGTAGATGTTTAATAAAGTGTATTTGTTCAGGTTGAGATTGTATAAATTTATTTAAACATTGTCCTTAAAAACAAGTCGACCCTGTATGGACCTTGTTGTCTTAAATAAAACACATACAGCAGTGTGTCAACCAACACAATATGTACATAGTACATACATATTACATGCATGTAACATACGAGTTTCACATTTTAATTTAATTAAGGTTTTTGTTGTTTAATGGGCGCGATTATTTCTGGGTTGGGTCATTATTTTATTGTGGCTCACCGCAGGAGGTAGGCGGTGGAGCTATTATTAAAATTAAGGGATTTAATAATATATTCTTCATTATATTCTACTAATCAGAATATTAGTCATTAATATGTGGTCTATGTGTTGCGGTGACATTGTTGTTACTTATATTGTAACTGTTTGATTTGTTTTCTACGTTATTACTTATTGGTTTTATTATTTACTAGACGTTCCGCGCGGCTTCGCCCGCGTACGGTTAAATTAGATATTTTAGCCGATTACGAAAAATAGCCTATGATCCTTCACGTGGTCTACTTCTTATCTGTGCCAAAGAACATAAAAATTGTTCCAGTAGTTCATGAGATAAGCCCTTTCAAATAATTTCCCCCGTTTTTTCCACATTTTTCTCTATTTATTCGCTCCTATTAGTCTTAGCGTGATAAAATAATATAGCCTGTAGCCTTCCTCGATAAATGGGCTATCTAACACTGAAAGAATTTTTCAAATCGGACCAGTAGTTCCTGAGATTAGCGCGTTCAATCAAACAAACAAACAAACTCTTCCGAATTATAATATTAGTATAGATTGCTGCAATTGATTTATGTTATATATTAAATTTGTTCTAAAACAACGCGTCAGCTGATGGAATAGATCATAGTGCCGTTCTCTTTATTATTCAGATCAAAACTGAAAATTACTTTCCGGAGTGTAGCTTGTTTATAACTATCACCTGAATCTTAACCCGTGTCGAAGTTATGGTCCATTTAGCCGTTTATAATGAAAAGCCAACGTTCTGGCGTTATGGGATATTGTCTATGGATGTTATCATCATTACCATCAATTAACAATTCATCACAGCGCGGGCGTGGCGTGAGAAACACGGGCAGGCCCAGAGAATAGAGCCGATACGAGGCGGAATAAAAAATAAATTGGCCAGACATCTATTTCCCCCGGTTCCCCGCTCGAAATAGATAAGTCGTGCTCGTATCGAAGCCGCCTGCATATTTCACGTCAATTGACAGGTGATTATGCTAAACACCCAGACGGCGAATAACATTAACGGCGTTGCATAACTTTAAAACCTGTTTCGATGAAATGTCACGAGAATCGAGATTCGTCCGAGCCATAAATTTTAACCAGATGACTGTCGCGCCTACCTCTCATTATAATTACCCCCCCCCCCCCCGAGTTATTCCATATGTGGACGCTAATTTAAGGTTGTGAAGTGGACGGTGGACACATATGGCTACATTTCGATACCGGTCCCCGACCGGGGAAATACTTCGCAATAATATTCATTTCGGGCCGTTGTTTATTTTTTGTACAAAGATATTTTCCCAGGATTACGTCGGAATGGCGTGATTTCGTTTCACGATAGCGATGGCATGTTTTCGAATAATATCCAAGAAATAAATTCAGAATCCGCGTTTCAATGCTAGCCATTTTACACGCGAGCGTTTTTTTTTTGCCGTACGCATGAAGGGCGTTCGCCCCCTTATTTATAGCGCAATCACGAGACCAATAGGGTGTCGGGAGTCGGGTGCGCCGGGTGACGCATGGGTTAGTGGCCGGCCAGGTGCAGGTGACAGGATGACAGCCGATGCGGGCACCCGGGCGAGCAGAAATAGAAACTATGTGGTTATCTGAACACCTGCTATGCCCTTGATACGGGGAGGATACATTAAGAGGATACACCAAGGGTGAGAGAAATTCAAAATAGGTATTTGAAAATATACATTTTGATGAGATTGATGAAACAGCAATACTGCTGTTTCACCAATCTCAAGTCTCTCACCGCAGAGCGCGATAGAGACAACACGACAATAGTTCTAATAAAAAAACAGAAAATCATCGATTCGTTGTCCTCTGATTCCTTCTGCAAAACTTAACCGATTTAAGTACTTTTTTCATTAAAGATTAAAGAAAGGCTTGAGCTGTGTTCCTATGTTTTTTGTATAATCTAGCCAAATCTGTTTTCTGGATGTTTAAACACAGCGGAAAATCTGGCTTTTTAAAGCTGCTGCGAGGACAATGACTCCGCGTCGACTCTTCTTGATTATATTTTTTCTAATTTATATTTACTGCTCATTACGGCTCTACGCTCTCTGTTTATAGCTTTCATCGTAAAAAAACTTGTTTTATCAAAGACGTTTCTATAAGCGAACTGAATCACAATAATCATAGAGTTGATATAATTTATTGTGATCCAGTTGAATATTTAGGCATTTTCCTAATAAAACAGTTTACCATACTAAGCGTATAATAGAAACAATAGCATTGAATATTTGATAGAAAATTGAATACAATTTGTTCTAATAATAACAGACATGTGTTTGGAGTTTGGAGGTCATTTGCTTGAGCTAATTCACGATCAATCATTCAAGACAATTGTTATTAGTCTCCGTTGGTTCAAAGTCAAACAGAGCGTAGACGGTAGAATGTTTGTTAGTGGTGGGGTGTTGAACATCATAATATTTTGTCTGGTCTTCAAAATACATCTCTAGCTTTATTAAGTTAGCCCTAATATTCAGTTCTACTTGGAGCTAGATAAATTAAAATTGATAAAGTACTTATTGTCTAAATGTCTATGCCATAAACCAGTTTGTTTTTGAAACTAGAAAAAATCTTCCAAAGTCAGAAAATATTTACTCAAATTAATAACAACAGCTCCAACAATCTGTTGTAATAAACTGAATAAAACTATATAAAATGTGACAAATGTGACACCAATAACATAACCGGTCGTAAACACCTCCTCTGCGCACAAAAAACCCAACCTACCGGACAAAAATGTAACAAATAACACCGAAAATATTCCGATCGTAAAATATCTGTTACACGCATGTAGATAATAAAAAAAAATATGTTACAATTAGGAGCGAAAAAATAAAATTATAAGGCTAACATATTTTGAAATTATATTATTATGTAGATATTGCGTAAGCGACCGACTTTCTGGATATTCTATGGCTAAATATGGGGCTTTTGCTTTGACGAATCCTCTTCCTACGGAAATTCGCCGTGTGTTTATTCTTCGAATTTCCTAATTGCAGCTTTTGTATCAATTCTGTTAGAATTTAAATAATATTTTAGTTTCGGTAAAATTTATAGATATACCTCGACTTGTGCAGAATTTTTAATTTACATTTATTTGTTCTTCTCAATAATTTATGATATCATCTATGCAGACTTTGAGTAGTTGCTAGAAAGTGAAAATTGAATTTTGTTTAAAAATTTTGTTTTACAGCTGTCTGGCAATTTTGTAGTCTTATAATTTATTATCAATATATATTTAGTTATAAATAAATAGAAGAATTTGTTTACTTTGTGAATTATTATCGGCAGTCTGTAGTGTGCGATAGTTTCGTCTATAAATAGCTGAAATTGTATTAATTGGATTTCTCTTTTTCAGGTTCACCACCGGAGCGTGAAGCCGTCGAGATTAGTAAAAAAGGTAAAGTTGTTTATTTCCTCCGCTTTACATTATTCATCGGTCCGACACCGTTTTGTGTTGCTGTCGAATTTTAATAAGCACCGCGGCGTAGGCTTGTTGTGTCGATGTAGGTACGATATTCAAAGTAAACTTGGCGACGTTGGGTATCGACAACGACATTTTCGCATTCTTTTCGTTTTAGTATGCAAACAGGCTTATGAAGATCATTAAAAGTTTTATTACATGTTTGCTTTTGATGTGGCTTTCGATTAAAGATTAAAAATTGAAAGAGAAAAATTAAAAGAAACAAGACGGGTTATTTAAAAAAATATATATATTTATTATAATACGCGAGCGAAAAACTTTGTATCCTTTTTGACGAAAAATGGGGAAACGTAGGTGAATGAAATTTTGCACAGTTATAGTTTTAAACATTATGGTGAAGGATTGCATCGAGCTAATATTATTTTGAAATTATGCTTTTATTATATATTTTTTTAACAAATACCTAAAACATTACACACACAACAACACACACTAGGAAAGATGACAGATTTTTGAGTGACAAGCCTATACATGATACGAATTATACTCTTTTATTTATGGTTGAAGTCTGTTGACAACAAGTTGACAAATTGACAATGGTTTATAGTTCTTTTATTGAATCTTAGATACTACATAGAGTCATAGACAATGCTTACACAGCCAGTCTGAGATCAGAGCAGCTGAGTCCCAGAGACAAGAGTTGAAAAAAAATAGGATAAAGTCAATATTTTTTTTACAAAATATAGGTAGTAGTCCTAATGTTGTTGAAACTAAGGTCGAATTTCGACCATTGGGTGATCTCTTTTAAATGTAGTAAGAACGTTTTGTACCTACCATGAAAGACATTTCTTAATCTGAAACCGGTTTAAAAACGAGACCGCTAATTTGACATTCAAATAAGACTTTGTTTGTTCACGAAGTCGTTTTGCGTATGTATGAGCCGCTCACATTTTACTCATCCACAGTTTAAAAACGGAGGTCATTTCGACAAAAGTTTTTATCATTTTGAGATCTAAATTTCAATTGGTAGGTACCTACTCGAAGTAACGGGGTCACGTTGTATTTGATGAATAATTTTTACATAATTCTTTGTTTATGTAAACGCTGCGAGGCGTTACTAATGTAAAACGTGCGTTACATATGTATGCGTTTCAATTGAATATCGTTACGTTCAAATACATTATGTACAGTGGAAACTGTTCCAACTTCTACTCATAAACTTCCATGAACTGCAATTTGCGTATGTAATTATTTAGTAACGACTACCTACAGTAATATTATATTAGCAATACGCGTTTACTTTGCATCAGATAAAGAAAAAAAACTATGGAGATGATAATATTAGATATTCTTTAGGGAAGCTACAAAAATAATAACGTTCGTTAGCAATTCTATCGATTAGAGAAACTAACCGGTGCGGCCTAGTTCGAATGTAAATGCAAAATATCGACCAAATTACATGTAAAATGTATGACGGGAGACTTCAGTTGTGCCGCTGACGATTAACGATCGATCCGACTCATAAATAACAAGAAAGGGAACGGTTCCAAGGAACAGATAACAGCGGCGGGGATGCGTCATCACGAATCTCGTGTAACGTATGAATATTCAACGCGATACGCCCCGAAACAATTTTATGGCGAGGCGAACCGGTCTATGGTTGTTTGTTCGTCGTCGAGCAATTAATAACAATAATAGCTCCCACACCGGTTTCGGTGACGGTGGCCGGTTTCATTGAAACCAGGCCAGCTACGCAGGAGTATTTTTATAGTGCCCAAGTGTGTGCGCAGTACACAAGAGCACTCTCTATTCCTTTACTCTCATAACCCAGTGGGACGGCAGACCGACACGACCGGCGAGAGATCAGGCGCAGGACCGACTTTTTACATGCCCATCCGACGCATGGATCTGCTGCTGTTGCCCGCGACTTCGTCCGCGTTAGCATAATATATTAACGGAGATGGAAAATTTTCTCCTTTTAAGCTGTCCCTTACTCAAAGGATAAAAAAGGGACCCACTGCCAAGTAGGCACATATTAATCAAATGACACTCGAAAATTGTATGTTTAGTTTAGGTTACAATCTTTAATAATTTCAGTTCAATCAGTCGAAAGTCTAAGAAAATTTCTAAAAACTTTCATCCCGCCTACATCATAGTATCTTTATGCATACACAGTCTCAGCCCGATCAGTTTAAATTTGACAAAAGTTTCATGCAAAATTTCATCCCCTATTTTACCCCCTTAGGGGTGGAATTTTTAAAATCCTTTTTTAGGAGATGCCTACGTCATAGTAGCTTTAAATGCATGCAAAGTCTCAGACCGATCGGTTTGAAATTGACAAAGTTTTATACAAACTGTCAACCCCAATTTCACCCCCTTGGGGGTAGAATTTCCAAAAACGCTAAAATATACATCCATTTAATTTTAATTAGTAACCCAATAATAAAGTTTCATGTTTCTAACTTAAGAAATGACGGACTTTCATTCACACTTTCAACCCCAATTTCACACCCTTGGGGGTAGAATTTCCAAAAACGCCTAAACACGTATTTATTCATTTTTAATCAGTAGCCCAAAAACAAAGTTTCATGTTTCTAACTCAAGAAATGACGGTCTTTCATTCAAACTTTCAACCCCAATTTCACCCCCTTGGGGGTAGACTTTCCAAAAATGCTTAAATACGTATTTATTTATTTTTATTCAGTAGCCCAAAAATGAAGTTTCATGTTTCTAAATTAAGAACTGACGGACTTTCATACAAACTTTCAACCCCTATTTCACCCCCTTCGGGTTAAAATTTCCAAAATTCCTTCCTTAGTGGGTGTCTACTTAATAAAACAACCCTGCTCACCAAATTCCGTGGCTGTAACTTTAACAGTTTTTGCTCTGCGATGATGAATCAGTCAGTCAGTCAGTCAGTCAGTCAATCAGTCAATCAGTCAGGACTTGTAATTTTATATATATAGAAGATATACCAGAATTTATTGCGAGCGTTAAATATGGCGCGGGCGGTACAGCTTTACATAACTTAGCTTAAAATTTAGCTGAAACGAACAAGATTTAGACGATAGAATATGTAAAGTTAATGATAAAGGTGTAGGTACAAGAAATAAATAAAATGATGATACAATATGTAAAGTCCATAAAGTTATTGCGTCTAAAAGAAGTTATTAAAGTTAAATTATTAGTAATGAATATGGAAACACTATTTTGTTGGCGGTTAATATGCGATTTTTTATTACCAATATGACGCTAACCGCATTTTACGTAAACAATAATAAAATTGTTGTAATTATTTGTAGCGATTAACATGTTGTTGAATAAATTAAACACCATTGTTCGAGTTCTTAGTCTGAACGAACGCTACTGCAATACTTACGACTTTGAATACTTAGTACTTAATAAATAAATATAATGGCTATTTTTGTAATAATTAAAGAAATTTCTAGGCGTTTATCTAAAAGAACATATCAATTCTGCACAATTTTTAGATCAAGATAAAGAATAAAGTATACAAGAAATTAATAAAAGTGATAAAAAATCTAAAGTAAAGTAAGATTAATGAAGATAATAAATATGAAATATAAAATGATATCAATAACAGAATTGGCGCCCAGAATAAACCAGTATTATAAATTATACATTCACAAATACAAAATTCCAATCTTGTTTATAATGTTCTCATGAATAGTGAATACCGATAATACATTATTTCCGCATCTAAATTATTTCGTTATTATAATATACACCAATTCCGAACTAAATTATCGTATAAAACTTGTTGAGCAGAATATAGTAGAGATTCTGTATCCTGTTACAATTTCAACACATCCAAATAATAACGTTAATTCAAAACACTTCATTTGCATTTCTGTTGTGGCTACCTTAATTAATTTTATAATAGTTATTTCTTATTTATGCAAAAAGATGGAAAAAGGTTTTTATTGAATATAATTCCAGTTATGTGGAATAATAAGTTTGTACCTCAGTGACTGTGCAGTACATTACATTTTTCAAGTTTTTTTAGCAATGTTGGATTTTAATAAATATTTTAGATGTTTATTGTTTTATTTCTTTAAAATTAACATGTTCAAGATTATAACTTGCTAAAATGCTATGTGCCATCATCAGCCATCAGTCATCATCACTCATCAATGAATTTCATCACAATAATTATTATATTTTGGTCAAAACGATGTCGACAGTGGACTGACAAAAGAATGTCCACAATAGCGTGTTCGGGGTCAGCTGAACGAGTTTTTGGCGAAGCCGGTTTAAGAAAGTCGACGGTGAAAGTGCGACCGACTAATTCCCTCGGCAAATGAATAATAATTTTATGACATAAACGACCGGTCCGTATGTGTTACGTAACTGATGATTTAATAGACGTAATCGCGATTGCTGTGAAGGGATTTTAAACTTCTCCATAGAATTATCTAGTGTTAACGAGAGGACAGAAAAGATTTATTTAAGATACAGTAAATATTGCCGATGCTTAAAACCCGTTTAATGCAAATGTAGTTTAATTGATAAAAGATGAAGATAAACATAATGTATCCGGAAACTGGACACTGGACAGTGTTGCGACAGCGACGAGAGAGCTTTTAATTGGCATATAAAAGTATTTTTGTCAACTTCAAAAATCAATTTATTTATGTTTACGTAAACCGTTGACGTTCACTCCGGCATCAAGACTTTTTAAATGTTGGTAATTCCAACAAAACAGCTGACAGCTATAATCATCAGCTCAGACGAGGTTTATTTAATGCCATCTAGCAAGTACACACTTATTACTCAATGAAAGACGAAACAACGGATATAATATTAATATGTAACAATTTTTGTGGTTAAACTAGTTAAATCTTAACATCATTATAATTTATAATAATTATTTGCATAATAACCTGGGAAATTCCAACATTATTGATCGTCATTAGATGTGTTGACTAATAGATGGTCGTTTGCGTCCACACGTGAGTGAATTAATGGGGGATTTATCACGAAACGATCAGTCTCGATTCCCAACTCTCAACGCCATTTCCTATTTCCAATGTTTATTTTGTAGCACGGTAACAGTGAATAGCAAACAATGAATAAAATATATAGATTGTAGATCGATACAGAATAAATAAGAGATAACTGAATCTAGCTCAAGCGATTGGCTCGTCGGAAACTCGTTTGTCAGAATTCATTTTCGAAAACAGACTTACATTTATTGTCCCGGATTTGCAAGGCAAAATCAAAATGACGGATCGGAATTGTAAAACACAAAATGCGAAAGAACGCAACAAGCATGCTGCACGAAGCTGTAATTTGCGTAGAAACGGGAAGTGCTTCGCTCCAAACACTCCAATCATCTGTTCCAAACGTCGAGCTCATTCCACGCTTCGACGTGTGCTGCGATAATGGCGTACGGCACAAAGGCAACATAAAAAGTCTTTATTAATGTTGTCAGGAAGGTAAGACTATAGCAGTTACGATACCGTTATAATTGGCAGGCTCCCGCACTGGGAGCTCCGTCTTTATAGCATTAATGAACCCGCATCGCTGAGTTTATCGACCCGCTGCCGGATATAAAATCATATTATTTTAAATTCCATTTAAATTTTATCTTCGCGACTAGGCTGTTAGCCCAATTCTCGCAGCATAATCGCGAATGCTACGGTACTGTCAACGTGACGAGAATTTCTCTACATTTTATAGCAACCGTAGAAAAAATGTCCTTTGTTCTAAAGTCGTGGAATAATTCGATGTTACTTCAATTTTGTTAGCATTAAATAAAGATTAATGTCGCGATAAAATTCAAATTGTAAAGGAAGTGAGACATTATTTTTGGTCCCATTTTCATTGATGAGTGATACCAACACGTTTGCGTCATCGCCGTTTACGAATGTGCCAAAAAAGTTTTAACGTGTATCATTTGCCAGAAAATTGGTTGTTTGATTTCAGTAACATAACGGGTTTATCTTTGCCAATGAGAGGAGTCATTTATTTTATACGAAGTTTTGTGTGGAATTTTTAGAAGTTTCAATTGTTTTTGCGGCTACCTCTCCTCGATCTATAGCGTTATCATTTTAAATGCGTTCGATTTTAAATCTCGATCAGCACCTTTCATTTGACATTAATTGAGCGCAGTATTTGTTTCTCATCAAAATTGGTTTACATGGCTAATACTCAAGTCTCACATGCTGGCATCGACCCCCGCAACCGGTTCGCGGAACATGCAATTTCGCATGACTTTCTATCAGCGTTCATGTCGGTTGCCCTCGCTCCTACATGACTTGCCAATTATTTATATTTTGCTGCAATTTGTTTAATATATTTTACACTTCACGGTCTCCATTTGTGTTGTTTAAATGCGTAGCTCTTAATTGGCGTGTACACGTGGTTATACGGCTACCTCAGGGCTTTTATGTAAATGGTTTAGGTTAACAAAGCAAAGTAAGTTAAATATTTTTTGTTAGAAATTCCTAACAAGTAAAATATAAATGAGTTACGCACACATTCGTGGATAAATAACTACTTGGGGAATTATAAGAAATGAATAACACATTGTATGTACAATTCATACTGTCTACCATGACGCAAATCACGAGTTATTTGCTATTTTTACATGTCGCTATGTTTTGTGTTACAACTACTTAGTGAATAGGTGCGAGGAATCAGAAAACTATTATACAAAGCAATTTTTGAAATAAAAATATTTAGCATCATGTATTTACAAAGTGCTGAATCTATCTCTGGCAACTTTGTAAATTATGTTGCCATGATATGTTTTCTTTTGTATACTTACCAGTTTTTGATAGCTTGCCAAACAAATGTACAGTTATTATTTATTTAGATTTTTAAAATTTACTAAAACATTAAATTGTTACTAATGCAGTAAACTTTTGTACACCCTTGTAGGTTTATGTGTGGATGAATATTATACTTTTTATAAAATACATTATTAGTAGGATACTACTATATTTTCGACATAGCCTAAATAAGTCGATCTAAATAATGCTGTAGGCTTGATTTAATATTTTAAGAACATCGATTTTATACTTTTGTCAATAATGTACTCAATAGCATTAATGTCTCGGTAAACATCAAGTTCTGTATCGTTATTCATTTATTCTTATCTGACATGACCATCAGCTGTTCTCCAATCATTATTTACTCTAAAACTTTGCTCAGTCATTCGGTTGTTGCTTTCATTATCTCCGAGCAATAAATCAGTAGGCAATTGTCCTCTTAAGTAAATGTTAAGTTACCTTAATCTCCTGCTACTATCGGCTAAAGTTGTATTAAGTTTGAATTTATGATTGCCCTACCTAATTCATTTTGTATAATTCATTGTCGCTTTGTACTTTATCGTCTATTGCTAAATTAAGGTCCTCTTTGTTATTTAAATGTCAGATAACATGCGAAATACATAATTCAATTTATTTAAAATTAAACTTTACGCGAGGAAATAACAATAAAACTTAATATTTCTTTGTCCGCAATAAACTTCCAAATTGATAATCCGAGTGCCATAAACATTACTAATTGCCTGCACTTTCTCGAAGGCTGTAAAACTTTTGTACAGCCAAGTTGGAGCTATTAAATAATAATGTTCAGCCATTTATTTATGATTGGTAGTTAAGCTTAGTGGTATAATGTGTCTTGAAGTCGACGTAGCCACCTGCGGTTCCAGCCAGACCGGTTTTACTGGTTCCACTTATACAATTATGAAATATTACTATTGCATATTTTATTTACTTTATAACAACAGCTGTTTCTTTTGGATTTCACTTTGTCATTACCTTAAAAAGTGCATAAAATTTAATTACGGCAAGCATCTGTCATGTTAAATGGACTTTACGCAATAATGATACATCGGGAAATTGATGACAGCAATATGCATAATGATGTCGTGGCAAGAACTAAAGTATCATTAACGCCTAATCATATTAACTGTTTTTATGCAAATTCATTTCCTTCTTCTACGAATAGTTAACTGTTGTTATTACCACCGGGTTGTTATTCATTCTATAGCATATGAAAGTAAGTAATCGCTCTATTGTTGTTAAGTCCTTTAGATTCTAGATTTCTTTCGGATTTCTTAATTATTCATATACTTATTACAACCTAAATAAAATATTATGTTTAGACTCTAATGTTTAGTTTCCATTTCAATATTTTTATTGTAGGACAATAATTATTATAAAATTACTACATTTAATCCTTAACAATTTTATTACATGTTTCGAATCAAGTTTTAATATGGCGTCGATCGATCGGGCCGGGTATGGATGGGCGACTACTTTCTCCTAACGGGATTTCCTCTCCCCCCGCTTTCCACCCGCGCTGGTCTGCCATCGAATCATAGTGATCGGGAGATTATGTCGTGAGGTAATATTACAACAATTTTATTTACAGCCAATTATATTATATACCGGCTCCGAAATACGATACTTATCTTAATAAATGTAATTTTATGGGATTAATTTATTCTCTTGCTTCCTTTTTTGATGAAATTAATGGGACAGGTTTTGAGTGCATAATGAGGATAAATATTAAATAACAAAATGCATATCAATGAGCCAGATGATAAGCCGGATATATAAAGAACAGAATTTGTAAAACTTTAATAATAGTAGAGCTATGAATACCATTTGGACCTGATAAGTATTCTAGTAGATTTCGACAAGGTAGGAGAGTCTCAAAATAGGGATAATTCACATAATGATAATATATCTGCTGATAATGACATAGAACATTAACCTGGGAACCGTTTTCTTGGCAAGGTCACAGATAGCTCTACCAGACTAGTTTGTAGCTTCATACATAGAAAATAGAAATCTTATTATTGCAGAAAGAAGATAGTCGTAAGACGATACTTAAGAATATCCGTGATAGCAAAAACAAGTGAAACTCAAACCCGACTTCGCCCCGGGGGACTCACGAACTAAACTCACAAGTTCTCGAAGTTTGTACACAAAAAGCAGAATGAGCTTGGAGCACTCGATAAATTCGTCTATTTTTTGCTTCGAATTCGTTATTAATATCTTAACCTTGTAATATTTTTATATCTTCATCTATCAAACAAGATTACATGCATGAATCATGATTGACGTACATAATATTTGCCTTTTGCGCTTGTTTATTTATATAGGGATTTTTAAATGTATTAATTAAGAGTTTTTTGTTAAGATCTTCTATCTTGACATAACACTTTTAATTTATTCACGAATCACGATTTCGTCTTTTGGTAATCATTTCTAATGACTTATCGTATCTAATAATAACAAAAACATGTTTTTAAGTTTATTTGATTATATATTTTATATTTTTATATTTTTGACGATCAAATTTTTTCATTACAACCTACATCCGTAAAGTGACGTTTTTATTTTAATATATTTACATAATATTATTCAGTTTGATCATTAGTCTCCAGTCGCAACTCGCAGGCTACAAAATATACTGGTTTTCATTCATTTTAAATTTGTAGCCCTCTAATTGTCACATCTAAAGCGTTTACATTTTTGTAAGAGTTTATTATTTTATTTTTGAACGTGGTTTTGATGAAAAACGAGTATTTGGTGCTGAGTTACTAAACGTCATGTTTACAGTAGCAACACATTGAGGTGGGGAGCGCTGGCTCTATTTTTAGCTGCCATAAATTTGATTTCATTTACCGGCTTCGCTGTACGATTAAACAGCAGGGTGGGTGACTTCGTACGTGTGACTGGCAATGTTTTTTGTTAAAAACTTAAATGTTATTATTACCAAGGTGAATATAAACATTGTTAAATCTGGCTACAGCTGATACAAATTTGAATTGATAAGCAATCGCTCATCAATTCCACTTGGTCGAAACTAAATAGTTTTGTCTCCTTTCAGGTGCAAAATAGCATGATGATTGATGACGATCTCTAAAAGTTCACAATAAATATTTTAGCACACAAAAATGAAAGTGATGCTTTTATGTAACATAATACCTACCTAAAATAAAAATGTTATGTTTACCGTTTATGGTAGTAGGAGCAATAAAAACTCAATTAACGTTTGTGAGTCAAAACTACTAACTATATGGGGAGCTGGGTGCTCTCTCCTTGACCTCCACAGCCAAATAAAAAGATAATTGGCGCCGGTCCAAATCGAGCCCGGCTTCTCGGAACTACGCGCCTCCACTAAATTATTCATGTCATGCCCGCCATACCGATTCACATGTTTAAATTACGTACAATATTTTATCTATAACAAACTTATGCGGAAATGCCACGCATTTCATTCGCGTCTTTTTGAAATTCGTATTTTTCTGCGTCTAGTTTCTAGGCGCTTCCTTTGTTTTCTTTGGCAAATGTTCGCTGAAGCTCAATTTTGCCAAATGTCTGCTGATTAGTTTGTTTCAAAATTTTTCTCTTTATCTAATTCTGCTTTTTAAAAAGTAATAACATCATAATAATATGAGACAATTCATAACCCTCCGACTCCGATACAGATAAAAACATAAAAACTTTGATGCAGTCAATGGGTAGGCAAGTTGCGTTATTCGTTAAAGCGCACATGTGCGGCAGATGTTCGGGGCTCTTTCTGTGTGATTACCTCCCCCGACCTCCCCCGCCCCCTAACCACCCCGTTGAGTCACTGACCTCTATTCGGGGGGCACTAGGAATGCTTCGACCTGTTTCGTTTCTCCAACTAATTTCATACACGAAACTGTCGAGAATCGAGATTCGAGCTGATGAAGTTCGGCGAAGGAGCAATTAAAGTTGGGTTATTAATACCCCTTCGCGTGAGCCGACACATGTTCCAGCTAGGGCTGATTAGACGATAAAATCAGGTTTCCACTTTCAAGGTTACGCAGCTGTTTTATTGTACCGCGACATGAACCGTATGTCTTTTCTGTTGGCATTCTACTTTTAACGTTTTTGTGATCGTTGGCTGGTTTTATTGGGAGTTTTTGCACGACACTTTTCGTTTTATTGTTACTGTAACTTTTGTCTGAGTGTTCTTCGTAATTCGTAAATCGTAGCATTGACGGTAAGCTCTATTATTAATGTTCTTTAGTATTTTTTGTAATGCTTTATAGAAAGTCTTGATTAGATAGCTTGACGTCATTTAGCATTCTAGTCATTTCGGCGACGCAATGTTATAAATTACCGGTAATGTCTGTGTATTTATGTCGATGGCGCACCTCATATATAATGGCGCGTCGAGGTTCAACGCTCTAGAATCTTTAGTGGGACTATCAAAGCCGGCAATATAAACGCACTCGCTCGCGGCTCTGTCGAAATATTTACGGCATTCAGTTTTTTGCTTACCGCTCCCTTTTGCAACGTGACTAACTTTAAATGCACTACTGCTTGTTTGTTTTAGACCGGTCATTAGTTCATTACACTCGGTGTGGGATTTTTGTTTGTTTAAATTTTATACGTATTTTACATTGATAACGTCTTTTTTAATTGGGATTTTGTATTATGGGTACTAAGTGGTCTTAAATGCCTTTCAAACTTGATTTGCGCAATATGAGTCGTACTGGCTACGCTAAATAATTATTGCACATTTGAATAGCAATTCAAATGTCTGTCCTTCAATATATATTCATCGGCAAATGAATAATGTAGCAGCTCGTATTGTGACGCGTCCGATTACTCAAGTTATTGACTTGGTAATGCTCAATTAGTTTCGGCCGGTTGGCTGATAATATTCTTGTCGGTGTTGCGTAACCATTTCTTCTACTGTATTGTTTTATTATCAACTAAAAAGCTTCTAATAGATTTAAAGAAGCCGTCAGTTAATTTTAACAATCAGAATATTTGGCTCCGCTGAATAGATTTGACGTTTTGTGTTCTTGTTTAACGTTCTGTGTTCCTCAATGTTGCGCTATATTGTGAGGACCAGATCGTGCAAGCCAATTCCCACTGGTACAGTGTTTACAAATTCTGGAAAGGAATCGAGTGCGCTAGTATTTGTAAACATGCAGTCAGCGCCGAAGTTTCCCAAAATACTTCAAACAGGAGTTGAGCGCGCGCCAACTGAGTGCGTAGACGGCGCGAGGCTCGCGGGCCCTCGTAAACTTCTCACTATACGACATCTCGTTTTATTCTCAGCCGTCTTTTATGCGAGCCTAATTTATAACCGGCAGAGGCGGATATTTATCTGTCGTTAAGCTTTCACACATATTTTGGCGAGATCTCTACGGCGTTATCGCTGACATAGTTTACATGGCACGAATATCGGGTTTTATTGAATTATCAGTTGGTTTCCGGAGTTTTATCGTTGTAATTGTCGTTGATATGCGACGTGTTAACCTTGCCGCCGCCGTCGTCGTCGTCGTCAATAAAACATGTGATCGATTGCGCAACTCTATTTGCACAATTGCCGGCAATGTGACACAAGGGGAACGATCGTTTTGATATATTCGATACCACTTGAATAAATTGATCTATTATAGGAAATGGTGTAATTACAATCAGACAAAGACTAGCTAGGGTTGTTAAAGAAATGTTTTGTCAGTATTATTTACAATAGGGAATTACTTGTGCAATTGAAAGTTGTTATTACAAATTAAGTGATATTCACGTCAACACAAGGGAACACGCTTTCTCAAAATTTCCCGGGGAAGCAATTCTGTTTACGTAACATTAAACCAAATATATTTTGGCTCAACGAAACACACGTGTATTGATCGGTTTTGCTCTGTATTTTTCTTGTGATGTGTGTGACCTCTTGAGTCTCAAATCCAATCGAAATATTTTATACGCAGGTCGGAAAGTGTTTTTTTGGTGATGATAATTAGTGATAACACTAGTTACGAATTACGATATTAATTACCTTCCTTACCATGCAAGGAATTAGGATTTACATAACAATTTTTTAAATATCCGAATTGAATAATTCATTTCTCTAATTACGGTTTTAATATGAGCCGCAGCCCGCAGTCTACATCAACATAATAATATTAAAATAGCGTTGTATTTTAGTTTCACCTCCAAATGTTCTTCAAATCGCGGGTAAGTAAATCAAGAACGACCCCAGTGACACAATATGTTTATGAGATAATTATTATACAGAAGGGTCGCGTATACATAACGAAATAAAATTCATGAGTTTAACTCACGAACTGCAAAACGTGAATGGCTAGTTATGCGTCTGGTAATACATAATATTTCAATTCATATCTTTTCTAGAAAGAGCTCTAAGTTTTAAACAGGTTTTAAAAGTAAATGCAAAGACTCACACCCCAGTCAAGTTAGACATTTCAGTTTGCATAAATTCGCACCAAGCCGAAAATCGGTAATATTGTTTACAAATATGATTACGATTAATAAAGTTCTCATATTCTTTTTTTCATTTAAAAATTGTAGTTGACTGTAGTTGTACAACTTGAAATTGTAAGTCTGCAGTCGCTCTAAGCGGCGTTATTACAAGAAATAGCGAAAATTATTGAGTAAGTAGGTAAGTACATTAATTTTATGGCGTTTAAATTAATAGATGTTACAATATCCAATACGAAAGTATTGGATATTGTCTTTCATAACGTATTTTATAATGTATTTATCATTTAGCACGTACGTAATTGTACATCAATTATTGTGGTTTTCAAAGTAATTTGACTTTAATTTTAGCTGTTGCCAATGCGGATTCATCATAGTTGTTTTCCGAAGCCGTAGCTATATAAGGATATTTGGGACAGACGATGTAGCCGAGTAGAATAATAAAGTTTATCCTCTTTGTTTGAGTTAAAACTCGAAATTTTTCCTCGTATGCAATAACAAAGTATACGAATAAAGAAACTAACTCGATTTTAGAAGTTTTTAATTTGATGTCGCTGGTGTTTCCTATTGCAGATGAGAAATGGCAATTTTTATTAACCCCCGACAAAAAAGAGGTGTATTATTGCCGTATCTGTCAGCATGTATTATTTTTCCCATGTACCTGGATGATAAAGCTTTGTTGTAAGAAAGAAAAAACATAAACTCAAAAATACGCGCTTTCAAAGGGAAAATTTAGAGATTTTTTCCCCCTAAACAACCTAGACATACTTTTCATGGAAACACTTGTAGCCGTTATCGAGAAATAGGTGTATAAATACACAAGATTGTCTCGTTTAAAGTATTCGACTATTAACGTGATTGATGATATAGGTGAATGCGAATGTTCGTCGTCCGTCGCCGCCTGTCTAGCGAGACTCGTATTTATTTACCTCCTCTCCCGGGTGACCTATATCGCTCGCGCTGTGATGTACACAAATAGGTGCACAAATATACACGGAATTGTTTTTGGAAGATTCAAAGCGGGATATTTGGATGTTGCTGACTCGAAGAAGGAATCCATTTTGTATAGAAGAAACCTTTGATTCTATATTTGTGGCGTAAGTGGCAGAAGAAGCTGTAATTTGGAGTGTTTTCATAAACAATCATATTACTATTATTTAAATACCGTCATTTCAGGGTTTTATAATATACTTTATCGCACACACGACACCAGCGATTCGGTAAAACCCATTTTAAACAACGCTTAAAAAGGCAGAACTCAATCCGGAAAACCCGTGACAACGCTTTGTATTCTTCATAATAATTTATCCCACAGCTAATAAGAACAATAAATTACACCATAAGTCCTGCGTTTACCTTAAAATTATTTCGTGGAATTACATAAAAATTAAAATACACTATGAAGTAATGTAAATTACTACTCTCATACTAGACAGCCAGAAATGGCACACGCACACATAGACGTCACTTACATGGTCGCTGATGTATCTTCAATTATGCTTTTATTGCTTCGATCACATATCAACCCTCCATGTTATTCAACCGAGTACTCATTTAAGTCATATTATTGTTGTTTGTTCGTCTTATCAGTCGTTGTTGATATTTGAAGGGCACTATTAGACTGTTGTTAGTAAGTTATCATCTTAGATACACGGTACACGCCCCAATCGAATGTTAATAGCACTAGATTACACATAATATGCAGTTACGTTTGTTTGTTGTAACATAACAAATATTGCGATGATTAACTAGAGCAAATCTCTGTTTATCAAATCCGTTATATTATGTTTATTTATAATTAATGCCTAATCAGTTGCTGCATTAAAATCAGTAGTTTTGTTCTCATTTGATTATGTAACATTGAATAAATTACTTTGAACAACAACAAGTTCTATTACCAGTTTATTATCAAAAGACTTCTTGCATTCGTCTTCTATTTCATTTGCAACATCTTCATAAGCACTACCTATACTTACAAAATACACAACCATCAAATACAATATACTCGTATTGTTTAAGGTGTTTAATAGCAACAGCAGGTTCTGTCACTAGAACCAAATTGAGTATTGAATGTTTTTTACGACGAAAATTGCCACCCAGGTTAGGTGTACTAAAAAGCTATTGTCCGGGCGAGCATATTATGGAATTCAAGTTTCAACTACACTCACGCCTGACCGAGCATATGCTCGCATATGCGTGCACCACGTATGCACGTTCCCAAGCAACCGGCTCGTTGCTAGGCAACCGATTACTACAGCTGAGTGAAAACATTACGCTAATTGGCATTGACGGCGATCGGTAATGGCGCCTATAAAGTAGGACACTTTCTTTTTAGGGTTCCGTAGCCAAAATGGCAAAAAAGGAACCCTTATAGATTCGTCATGTCTGTCTGTCTGTCTGTCTGTCTGTCTGTCTGTCTGTCTGTCTGTCTGTCTGTCTGTCTGTCTGTCTGTCTGTCTGTCTGTCCGTCCGTCCGTATGTCACAGCCACTTTTCTCCGAAACTATTAGAGCTATACTATTGAAACTTGGTAAGTAGATGTAGTCTGTGAACCGCATTAAGATGTTGATGCAAAAATGGAAAAAATATTAAAAATTTTAGGGGTCCCCATAGGTACAACTGAAACAAAAAAAATTTTTTTTCATCTAACCTATGCGTGTGTGGTATCTATGGATAGGTCTCCAAAAATCATATTGAGGTTTCTCATATCATTTTTTTCTAACCTGAATAGTTTGCGAGAGAGACTCTTCCAAAGTGGAAAAATGTGTGTCCCCCCCCTCTAATTTCTAAAGTAGAGGCATGATAATTCTAAAAAAAATATATGATGTATATTACTATAAAAACTACCAACGAAAATTGGTTTGAACGAGATCTAGCCAGTAGTTTTTTTTATACGTCATAAATAGTAAACCTTAATGAAACAAAAAAATTTTTTTTTCATCTAACCTATGCGTGTGTGGTATCTATGGATAGGTCTCCAAAAATCATATTGAGGTTTCTCTTATCATTTTTTTCTAACCTGAATAGTTTGCGAGAGAGACTCTTCCAAAGTGGAAAAATTTGTGTCCCCCCCCCTCTAATTTCTAAAGTAGAGGCATGATAATTCTAAAAAAAATATATGATGTATATTACTATAAAAACTACCAACGAAAATTGGTTTGAACGAGATCTAGCCAGTAGTTTTTTTTATACGTCATAAATAGTAAACCTTAATGAAACAAAAAATTTTTTTTTTCATCTAACCTATGCGTGTGTGGTATCTATGGATAGGTCTCCAAAAATCATATTGAGGTTTCTCATATCATTTTTTTCTAACCTGAATAGTTTGCGAGAGAGACTCTTCCAAAGTGGAAAAATTTGTGTCCCCCCCCTCTAATTTCTAAAGTAGAGGCATGATAATTCTAAAAAAAATATATGATGTATATTACTATAAAAACTACCAACGAAAATTGGTTTGAACGAGATCTAGCTAGTAGTTTTTTTTATACGTCATAAATAGTAAACCTTAATCTAAATTTAATTAAATCGACTGAAATATAAAAATAAATCAAAAATAATATAATTTCATAAAAATTAACCTTATTGCTGCTACGGAACCCTCCATGGGCGAGTCCAACTCGCACTTGGCCGCTTTTTTGCATTTAAATGCCCGATACTAGATTAAAAATCATGTTTTATTTATTTTGAATATGACGTAACGAGTGGAAACTGGAAAGTCACATATCCACATGCATATATTTTTATTTTTTTGTGACCCAAAATATTATCAACATTCAAAGTTCATGTGAATTGCATCATCAAAATGAGTCATACAGTGTGATCTTTTAAAAAGAGACAACAATCCTTTCCGTCCTTTCTCTTTCTTGCGATTTTAATGATGGGCCGGTGATGATGACGTAACAAGATGGGGCGTACAATGGGCTAAACGCTTCCCGCATGCATTAATCAGCGTTGTCTGCAGCGAGTGTCTGGGAGGGATTAGATACTGGCTACAGACAGTTATATACCTCCTATGATCCTTATGTCATTGGAATAAGGATCCCGGGAGAGGTAAATTGACTCTGGACGGTCATTGGATATTCTATACGCCGTAATTAATGGCTTTTGGCAAATAAACTGTTGCTGCCCGACGTAAATAGATTTTTTAACGAAAACGATTGAGATGGTTTTTCTATCTGTCATCTGAACTCGATGTTTTCAGAGGCCTGATTTACAAATATGTACTGCACTTTGATAAGACTCGTCCAGTAAAAACGCGTCGCGTTTAGCGTTGACGACCCCGCTCATCCAAGCAAAGTCGAGTCGAGACCCTAGAAATCTAGACTCTAGAGTCAAGAAAGTGATTTACTTTAACCTTGCATTCATTTCATTTTCGCTACTAACGGAGCTCTATCCTGCTCTATCTTATGAATCATGATCTACGGACATCTTACATACCTGTATGAGTAATCTGCATAGAGCTTGAAATTTGAATTGTGAATTTCACGCCAATTTGTAGACGTATCATCGGCTTTCCATTACAAAATGGTTTTGACTACTAGCCGAAAGATCAAAGGATGGCTTCTATCAGTTTCATGTAGAGTATTATACCAAGCACAAAGCCGTATAGAGAGTGGCATGAATAGCAATTTAGTTATTGCGTCCGACCCACGGTCGTGTAACGTCGATGACCTTTTGACAGCTCAGGTCTCGTGCCGATAAGCTAGGACAATAGGTCTAGATTTATGTGGGTCTTGGTACGGAACAATTTACTATTGTAATGGCTGCTACGGTAATTGCCTACGTATGTACAGGAATATTAACATGATGATGAGGTCCGGTTGGTGAATTCTCGAAATGTAAAATTATAAAAAAATAAGTTTGTATTTTTGCTCTTTTAGAACTGGCGAGAAAATATGCTCGAATTTAAGGATTAAAGGATTATCTTAATTTCGGTAGGGACCTATTCAAATCTCATTTTTATAATACTTATCAATTAATTTTATCAGAAATCATAGACAAGGTAAGAAAACCAGGTATTTAAAAAATTTGAAATAAAGATTACCAAGCATACAAAAAGACCTAGGCTGGCTTTACACAAATTCGGAAAACGGAGGTTACGACTTTCAGATGTAACGACGAAATTAGAGTGTTCCCTGCATTATCGTAATGCGCAAAATTAACTCTTTTCAGATGAAGGAAAAACCATAGACCATAGGTCACTAGAAGATAAAGCTAAATACATCTTCAATAAAAATATGTGAGTTATGAACGCCTACGTGACATTAGAGAAGACTTGATTAATTATATTGTGGTTCCCGCTGTAGGCAGAATGTTTGAATATTAGACATCCAGTTAAATTAATACTGTAATTAAACGTTAATATTGATACTAGTAAATAATATGTATCTACAATCTTCACACAAATAACAGTATTGTTACATGATAAGTTAGGGTAAGAAGAGGTAAAGTATAGAGCAGTAATCCATTATAATTTATAATGCGGCTTTGTTCCTTGTTCCATCCAGTCGAAAACAGACTTAATTTAATATCCTTGTTCCTGCTTGCATTAAAAAGTAGAATCAAGAAACTGATTCCATGATTTCAATTATTGTCATCGCACAAAAATAGTTGTCTTACCTACGTCTTCCCATCTCAGAACGTCGTAGTCCAACCGCTTAAATCTGTCATAACCCTCAGTTGGCATATAATATATTACATAACGGGTCGGTTTTACGAGGAAATTAAAATTATTAAAATGATTTTGTTGTTCGTGGAAACTGGTTCACAAGGAAAATGATTTTACTACGCAAGTGTCGGTCACCGATGTTAATATCTGTTGCTGAGCGAGGTCTCTGTTTATTATAATATTATTTTGTTGTTCCAACTAAAATTGAGGACGGGGAGGAAAGTAATATTTTCCATAAATATCTCGATAAATAAAACATCTTGCTATAAATAACCGTAACAGGGAATAGGATTAAATTCTAATACCCATTGTTTGCGTTACGACTTACGTCTAAGAACCTCTATTCTTCATGTCTTGATAATCGGATTGTTTGTTGGATTTTTGACTAAGTACTAAATATTGTAAAATCTAATAATTTTCAATGTTAACTTATGAAGTACTAGAATCTAGATGATGATTTCCTTTGTCCTTTCCCGGGACTCAAAGTATCTCAATACTAAATTGTAGCAAAATTCAGCCGTTTGGGCGTGAAGAGACAGACAGACAGAGGGACAGACCGACGAACAGACAGACAAACAGACACACTTTCGCATTTATAAATGGATAGGCCATTAGAGCAGCCTCGACTTGAAGCAAACCGACTACCGAGGCAGCGGAGAGAGGAAGTGGAGAGGTTGTCTCAGGTTGAGGCAGCGTCTCCACTTGTGCGGCCTCGGCTGAAGTGGCTGCCTCGCCTCGAGTCTGCCTCAAATGGATACGCAGCTTAATATGGTATGGATAATGGATCAAATGTCAGCAGAAACGGCTACCAAACTAACGAACCTGTATTAATTATGTCATCCATATGGATATGGATGACATAATTAATACAGGTACCAAACTAACGAACCTGTATTAATTATGTCATCCATATGGATATGGATGACATAATTAATACAGGTTCGTTAGTTTGGTAGCCGTTTCTGCTGACATTTAGATGAAAATGTTTAAAATTAGCATATCGGTGTGATCTCAGTCGCGTGAGGAGTATGGTCAGTGGTCACTAACATCAAGCGGTGATTCGTCGATTTATTTCCCCGGCGTTAGATGGAGCATTACGAATAAATCTCCGCCAACTAACGGTCCCGTTTTATCGTTTCTCAGCAATCTCGGCGACTCGGCGTACATTTGCTTTCTTTTCTCGGCGTTTATATATGTATTTAACGTAACAAAATATTATATTATTAAGTGAATCACTCCGTTCATTTGCAATTTAAATGAGCCGAGACCCGGTTTCACGAAACCAGTTTTATACGGTCATTAATTTTAATTTTAATAAGTGCTATTATTTATTTAAATAAATTACGCTTTGTGTTATAATAATATAATGGACGATGCAGTATGAACCGGTATGGAATTAGTATGCGCGTTTTTAGATCTAACCTCAAGGCTCACGGTAGGTAACTCTTGTGCTACTTAGTTGGTGTATCTCGTTTGGCTCCTTCCTCATTTGCATCGTGTCAAGGGTAGGAATCGACTTTGTCCTCATCGTGTCCGAGTTAAACGTTTTTAATAACGTCTGCACGTATATCCTCGTTTTTGTTGACAGTTGACTATCTAATTGGCGTATCAAAACAATGTTACCTCAAATTTTATGGAAATCTACGTCGTTGTGTATTCGTGATTCATAAACGGCTTTTATAAGTGGACTTAGAAAGTAAAGTGTTCAATGTCCACTGCATACAAAGCGGCTGACCGGTTGCGTAACTGTGCCGTAGATTAGCGCGTCACGGATGTCACGCGCAGCAAAAAACGGTGCCAGAACCGACGGACCACCTCGCAGACGGCTATTTACGCCGCAAATAAGCGACCTATTGAACTCTCAGAGATCTGGGTACTTAGTCAAATGAGGGTTTCCGATATTTCATTTGCCGCTAGAGGCTGGACCCGACTCACTTGAAGCGCGGCTTGGACACGTGTTTTCAAAAACGGTTAGAAATATTTTTTTCGGCACGGTCTGCCACCAGCTCACTAGGCGAAGCTTTGCACCAATAGGGTCTTTGTCGTGTCTCTTATTGTGTGTCAAACAGCTGTCATATGTCACAAACTTCAAAATCCTTGATAGACGTGGCGCTTGCAATTTCACATATCAAATCCCATACATTTTTGATTCTCTACGTTCGCTGTCGAATCTATCGAATGCAATTTGCCAAAGTGCCCTGCTGCGATTGGTCACGCATCGAAGGAACAAAAACGGACAAAGCGCGAACCGAACTCATTGGAACGTGAAAATGGAAGTATCACGCTCGTAAATCGCCCGCGAATGCGAAGGAATGCCAGCAGCTACCTACTGGCAATTGGCATATATAAAACTTGTCGATTTTCGCATGATAGCGCCAGCGCTGGCCTTGCCGTTTAAACTGGCATTTAAATTGCACGAAGTTTTGACCGCGCAATTCCGTAACCGGTTCTGTTAAACGTTCCAACTTTAAGTGGGCTCGATTCGGTTGGCCCATATTAGCATGTAGAGCAGATTCTAAAGGTTAATAGTCGGATATGCATTCGTCTAGACTCCAGACTGCGGATGATATTATGAATCTGTCTCCAATCTCCATCTTTTGAATAATCAGATTTCAAGGTTGGGATGACAGTAATCAATTCATTATTTTCAAGCCTATGTAAAACGTTGCTGTATGTCTAGTTCCCACAGTTTTTTGGCCAGAATTTATCTATTCACTAGTTAGTGATTTTGATTGGCTAACATCAAAAAGTTGGCCAATCAACGAAACTGTTCTAATTTCTAATTAGTGATTTTGATTGGCTAACATCAAAAAGTTGGCCAATCAACGAAACTGTTCTAATTTCTGTCCAAAACTCCAAACAAATTTGGACACTGAGCATCAATTAGGTTAATGACTGAGCTGCTGACTAAGCATCAAATAGCTTACCTAATCGAATTTGGATATATGTAGCTTTTTCAGTGTAATCAGAGACGTGTTTACATTTGATGTTTACATAACTTTATTATGTTTTGACTAAATAATCGATATGTTGAGCTGACTCGGCGCTGCAGGCGAGCGTGAACTTTGAACAGCTTTCATATTATTGTGTTATGATTGCTGCCGTAAGCGAATGTTATTAATAAAATATGGCAGCAGCACTATTTTGATGACTCAGCCATCGGCAATGTTTAGAGCGCCTAACTCTACCTTTTTGCCGAAGAATTTTACTGTTTTTTCGTGACCCCCTATTTTTGTTTATAACAAGGCTAGGGGGCCTGAATGTTGCTATCATAATATCGACGGCTTTAAGAGATAAACTTCAAAGAAATCTTGCGTGTAAAATGCTAAATATACAATATTCCACTTTCGAAACATTGACGTTACAATATTATATTATAAACGTTGTTCAAAGAATTAATGAGACGCCGGGGAGTGTAGCGAGAATTGATTTTCATTTCACAAAAATCACAAAAAGAATTCGTTTTTGTGACTTTTCAATAATTCCGAAAAGCGTATCAAAAGGAGCGGAATTATTCTTGCGGGAATCAGCTGTTCCGGCGGCCCCTTGTGAGAAATGAGGAGGATTTGGGGCCACCGTCGCCATGGCAACGCCAGAAACGGAAGCTTAATATATTTATGAAGGGATTAACGCTTTCGTAATTAAATTACAAGACTTTTCATGTTTGTGTTAAAGTTATTGTAATGTTATAAAAACTTTAGCTACCTTGTTATTAAGGACTTGTTTCACAACTTCCTGATAAGGGCCGGATATTCTATCCACCACTTAACTTGACAGAGTATGGAGAATCTGTCAAAAAAGTTGTGGATAGCCTATCCGGCACTTTATAAGGAAGTGGTGAAACAGGCCCAGGCTAAGACTTATATCTAGGGTTTACAAAGATGACAAAGACACCAATATGGAATAGGTAGTCCTGTGTTTCCTTTGTTCATTAATAAGACCGTAAAAGTTTAAGTGGCTCTGTTCCGGTGACCTAGTCTGCAATTTCATGCGATCTGCGATCAATAAAGACTAGAATAGATATTATATTCTAGTCTTTGTAATACCAGATATAGTAAATTCTTTTTTCTATTTTAGGCATTATTCTAACTTAATATTAGTACATACTTGCATATTATTGTTAATATAGATGATCTTTAACCGCGATTGTAGTCTAACCGTTTAAGGAAAACCAGTATCACTCTCAGATCAAAACAATTAAATATCATAATTATACCTACATACATACACGGGTATTTTATCGTATTTACGTAATATAATGATATAATTCTGTTCACATAGTTGTTAAGTAATAAATTAATGTTTACAATTCTGTGATTATGCAATACACTGCTCTAATTAATAGATAGTTTGAAATATCAGATGAATTAGATTTGTATCAACATGACTAAATTAAATGGTAATGAATATTATAATTCGAACTCTGAATTAGTTTGTGATTTCCAATTTTGTGAAACTCAAATTAACTGGGTTTCGTCAGTTTCGTGTTTAATTTATCATGTTTAGTTCTGGGCTCTGGTTATTTATAAATTATAATACAATATAAAGATCTTTAATAAACAAAAACATTTAACGCTACCAAGTAGTCCAAGTACCAAGTAAATGATATTATACCTCTCGCTAGGCCAAGTAGGAACTAAGAACAATTAGAGTGAGTTGCACCAACCTACTTTAACTATAACTTTAACCATAACTAAAAGTCAAATGAACTGTCAAATCCCTAGTAAAAGTCCATTATGGACGCCATATTTGACGATAACCTTAACTTTAACTACGCCTCTGGTGCAATCCACCCTAATTGATAGACATTCGTAACGTCGAATGAAATCGCATGTCCCGTGTCCGCTAGAGAGGTATTATTAATTATGTACTAGGATAACATATCACTGATGTCCGCTTTCAAAATTTTGCATCGGTAACTTTACAAATGCCGAATACGTTGTCAAGTTTGCTTGGGCCTTGGGCTCCAGTAACCGCAGTCGTTAAAACGCCTCGATGATGGCATCGAACAATGAAACGGATATCAGTATTATTGTTAACTCGTAAAGCCCATTCCGTATAATTAATTATACATACAACATTCTCCCAGAGGCCGCGTGGAATACTAATTCGTAGTTCATGGCTACGCGCTGCGAATGCGCGCGTTGGTGCGATTCATATTCTACGGCGAAGGTACGCTTTCGTCCAGGGTTGTCAACTTAATGTGCGGAACGTGAGGCAATTTCGTGCCTTTTAAAGTCGTTGTGAGCATAGTTTTGGGCATTAATTCTAAGGTTCATTTGCATAGGTCACCTTAGGTTAGATTTGACCTATCACTTATGGGCTATGATAGGCGATAGGTCAAAACACCTGAGCTAAATGTCTTTCGTTCAATACGAAGATTGAAAGATGTAACGAGATAAAAAGGGTTTAATTTTAACTTTTAAACCACATCACAACAGTAAACAGTCGACTTGTAATAATTGATTGATTTATGTCTATGTTACGTAATACAAAAGCAATGCCAGATTTATTTACTGCATTGGATATCAATGAATCACAGCAGGATGCTTCAATACTTGGCAATCGGCAGCCCTGTTTTCATCCACGATAAGTGTTCGCCCTCGGCAAAAACCGCAACGTATGAAACGTAAACCGAGCCAGACATTATGCACGAATGTAATAGCCTATAGCGAGAGCGGGGGCTTTGGCTTCATTAGTTTTTTGCGTACGCTCCGCTCGTGCTCTTGACAAAATATTTATCCGTAGACTAAAAGCTGTCTGCTTTTTATGCTACATTTACATAACGATTGCTAAAGACTACGAATTTTGCCTTCGACGAGTCCGTTTTATGTAATTACAATTTTAATTCTTCTATTTCAGATGTTTGCGTTTCTAATGCCTTTGTAGTCTTTTCAATTTAGTCTGAAGTCGTCTGAAACGATAGTGGTATTAAGTGGAGCGTTGAAGGTTGCGAGGGCGACCTTTCAACGAAATTCACGCTCATTTTATTTTTAAATTACCGCTTATTTAACTTTATGTCTGCCAATTTTATTAAATTCTTTTATCTTGTCCTCCTTTTCATTAAGGTCATGTTTAGCGTAGAACTCGTAGACTCTATTTCGCTAACATAAAAAACCTCGCTTTAAGCCATTGATGATCTCTATTGTCTCAGCATAGGAGAACATAATGTGATGTTATTTATGTAAAGGCGCAAGAAACTGTTACATTGAATGTGTTTCACACCATCGCTAACGACTCGTCTTTTCCGAGAGAAAATACTTTTGATTACAATTACCGCGCACAATGGGCGCCCCTGAGAGCCGGCGGCCGTAAGTTTATTGTCTTTAAATTTATTATGTATCGCGGATCCGCTCTATTTACCCAGCCGGCAACAAAAGAAACTAATAATGGTATTAATTGTGCGTTGCGTGCCACACGACCGATAGCGATACGTACGTGCGGCCGGTCGTGCGGAACGGAAGTAGTCTGAGTATTCGAAATTATCCAACCAAATGATTCTGGTTATCTAGAATAAGTACTCGGAATGATTCCGGCTATCCGGAGTGCATAGTCGGAGTGAGTCCGGTTATCCAGAATTCTCGACATGACTCCGGCCATGTGGTCGGCTCCACAAGATGGCGGCGGTCGTGACTGGCTGGATTCCGGCCGTCCGCCCGCCGCGGCCACGAACCCTCATCAATTATGCATGAATGCGACCAAACGCCTATGTTTACTTCTACGAGACAACGATTTATTGCGTCGTGCGGTTTTTGACATTCGATCCTAGTATTGTTTCGCACTTTGTAACTCTATACGCGTTGGCATTTTTACGTTGGCAACGCTTGTTATATTACCTGAATTGCTACTAAATATTCGCATTTCGCTATGAATTGCATTTGTTAGTTTTATGACGGAAGTATTTCTACTTAATCAAAGTCGAAAACCGTTATGTTTCGAGTGTCGTTTATCTTCAGATAAGGTTTTAGAATGTTTGCCTTGAGTTTATCGTCGAGTATTATAACGACGTTCTTATAATGAGTAAGCATTCAGCGATAACGACTATATTCAGTCGAATACGAGCTGAGTGCAGAATATTAACTAAATTATGAGCATGATTCATTTGATTGCATCACATTTGGTTTTTAAATCGACGTGTTCTATCAGCCCGCGTCCGCTTTGTATTATTATCTATAGTTTAAATAACTCATTGTTCAATGCACGCAATTAGAATTATACATGAACCACTTCTATATACGGAACGGTTGTTTTCTTTCTATTGTATAATACGGATATTATTAATAGTCGTAGCACGTGATCAAAATTGAGGTGGTGCCAAAGCATCTAATTTGTTTAAACTCGAATCTTCCTCTTCTTTGATATTAATCGCGTTAACCAAAGCTTAACGCTGATCGTTTCAATTAACTGGTATAAACTGGTTTTTTACCCATTACAAACCAGTTCATACCACTTCCGATGGATGGGAACAATCGATTGCAAATGGGTCGCCTTATGCTATTACCCTGTCCTACATGAGATGGGTGAAGGTCGGTCTATCGGCTATCCGAAGTCCGGAGTACAGTCATGAATCACGATCGAATTGAATTACATTATTAGCGGTTAATTAGTATTGTATTGAAATGTACACGCTTACCTTGATCGTTCAACACGATACAGTTGTAACCTCGTCACAGTTTGCGGAGAAAAATTCCAATCCGTTAAGTTATGTTATAAACCACTTATCAGCATTCAGCTGTTAGTACGCACGAAGATACCTAGGTTTCAAAAGGGTTTTTTACATTAGAGCTTAATAATTGATTGTATGAGATAGATCTAAAGTAAACTACATACGCAAAATCGGTATTGAATTCTGATAGTTTGTGAATACAAATTACAAAGTGAACTTTGGATGTTGATGAAACCAAATCCCGGAATTACATACAACATTAATGTGGCTTCAATTTAGACCGAAACGTATCAAACAGCTAAATAGTATTTTCATATTCGAAAATGGCAATTTTTTGGAGTTTTGGCTTATTAATATGCGTTTGATCATGTTTGATGTAAGTTTAACATTGATAGGTTGTATGTATATTAAATCCAGACTGGATCAAAACCTTAACAAAGCTGTATACCGCATTGGTTTAGTTGAATTTCGCGCCTGAAGAGTCTCAAACACAATCGTGTAGCCCTGAACCATCCCTGAACAAAGATTTGGTGTCTCTTAGTGCGTACAGCACCGCACCTTATCAATGTTATTAGCGCTATTTAGATAGTCTGTACACATAGCTGGTTATCAGTCGCTGCAACCAGGTTATCGTGTTTGAGCTTCCTATCAACGGGTACTTTGTGTGCGTTATCTAACCCATCTAGAAAACACGATAAACGCTTATTTTTAGTTACGTGCTGCTTAGCTATTATTTTATTCGTCAATACAGTTGTTAAAGAATTGCTAGAAGTTTAGTGAGTTTGTGTCGTCATCAGTACTTAATATCTGGGGAAGGGAAGTATCTGACTGTGACCGTTTTACGCTTGAGCGTGTAGCAGAGACAGAGAGAACTAAACATCCAAATCTCAGAATTTAAATTCTGAACACGTTTGGATGAGTTCCTTTCTTCTATCTTTAGACCTTGAAAAAGACAATTGTTTTATCGCGGGCAAATGGAATTTGAGTAAACGTGTAGTAATAATAATTATAATTAATAACTTGTGGAAAAACGTAGTAGCCAACATCCAGTAATTTATTGTTGATAAACCAGAACTAGAATTATTATTTTGTAGTAGCTACTGCGATAAATTTGTATAATGAAACATTACACGCCAAAGAACTCTGCGGTAGATAATAATAATATTTATACTAGCACACTGCACAGTTAACACAAGGGCGTAATAGATATTAGATACTCGTACAATATGACCTCTTTGTTGGTACTTCAAAACGTGTTTAGATACGTTATCTTAACGATGCTTCGTATTAATTACGCGCAGTAAACAAAATGAAATCCGACATCACATGAAACATCAGTACCTACTCTGATTTTGTTATTTACTGCAATGCAGCTTTATACCTTGTTTGATCCCGTCCCGATTGACCTGATTGTCCTATTCCTTGATTTCTCTCTTGGATGTACTGGTCCCTCTCCTATTCAAGTTCGACGTCAAACGAGCGTTTTGGCGTTTAACGTTGGCTTGCCATGAGAATATCAAAATTTGGTTTACTTTGCTTTTAAAAACGGACTAGAACGAACAGAGACGAATGCATTAATGTTATATTAAAATAGTATCGGGGTAGAGATAAATCTCAAATGTAATTTAAATAAAATGTGTCCGTTATTCAAACAGGCGAGACTATTTTTGCAAAAGGTCACCCCTATAAGTGATGTCGTCGCGTCGGAATCGCATATTATGAGACTTCAGACTGGGCTTATTGATTCCCCATTTTTATATTCGAGTTGTTCCATGCCCGACTTTCCGAGAGCAGGTAGACGACTATTCACTGCCATTTTTTCATCTCCAAATATAATACAAAATCTTTGGGCACGTCCTAAATCGTTCTAGTTGTGTATATTTCTGTCTATATCAAGTTTACGTAGGATGTTCTCGGGAAATCTATTTCAGTATTATTTACTTTTATTTTCATCGGTAACATGAACCTTCATAATATATTTAAAGAATTCATTTATTATTATTGCCAGTGAGTGATAGCCCGTGAATTGTTGAAGGTGTGCCAACAGTTTAACGAGCGCGGAATGCAGTCCAGCAATATATTGTTTATGTTCTAAAATGTTATCGACTCGACTATTATTAGACGTGTTACGATAATCTTTAAATAAATACCCCCGTTAGCTGCAATTACATTTACTTTTAATTACTGCACCGCGCTCATAATAATTATTTATATTGCGTTCGAGTGTTGTAATCTATTTTGCATTTATGCAATGTTCCGTTTTACTGCATTTTCTTTGCGTACGACAGACATTTTAAATGTCATTTCTCATTATTTTTCTTAATTTTTCCTTATTATTTCTTAACCGATTTCCCTTATTTTTTCCTAAATATTTACGTCGTTGCTGGGTCGGAATTAATTAATTATTATTACTTCGCACAAATAGTTTCCTTATAGCGATTAGTTATTTTAATTAATTCTATTGTTATTTATATTCATTTACCGACATTTTATGATAAATCGATTTTAAATCAAGGTTACATTGGAACTGTTATTTTCCTTCATCTATTCGTAGCTGAATTAAATATTTATATCGAAGCTCGCTATTAAACGAAATAATGTGGCAACTGGCAATACAACATGTAATCATAATTTAGTCCTTCCTGGAGCCTGCTATCAAATGGGGACGTGTAATGTGTGTACACAAATGGATTGTAGATGGGAAGGCAACGGAACCTGACGGAGCTGCATGCATCGCTGTCAGGTAGTGCGCGGGGCGAGGCGGGCGCGGGGAGGCACGGGGGGACACCTCCCCTCCCTCCCCCGGCCTCCTCACACCCGCATATCCGTTCACTTGTTGCTACGTAATGCTACGCAGAAGTACGGCCTGCCTCATGCCTGCCCTTCCTCCCCTCCGAGCCATTTCGACGCGCGTTTCAGTTCTTTGTGCGCCTCCGATACTTTTGCACGTCGAGTTGTTCCGCTAGCGATCGGCTCGTACAACAGTACACATACATCTGCAGGTGAACTAGCAGCACACGCTGACCCCAAGGCCAGGAATCGGATTGGATTCTACTTTCTGGATTTGGAGGATATTGTGATTTTTGTGAGTGATTATTATACGGTTTTCTGGAAGAAAATAATATTGTGAAGAATTGTGAAGAATTTGCAAGTGATTTTAGTGTGCGAAGATTAATATTTGTTGAAAGGATTTTGTCGAGTTTTACTTTGTTCTCAAACGTAAGTATCAGTGCATTTTTGATGTTTTAAATAATTTTGCTATATTTTATTTACTGTTCTATTTAAAAAGTGACGGTATTCTGGAATTTTAGAAATAATTGTGTGGATTTTACCGAGGCTTACAATAATAATTACAATTATTAATTGAAGTGATAATATCTAAATTTCTAAATTCCAAATTAACTCTTGGGTCTAAAAATTAATTGATTTAGTTGTTTTTTTTTATATTCTTCAGGTTATAATCATATATCCGATACAACTGCAATTGTTATTGCAAGAAATAATGTTTTTATTTATTCGTTTTCAAGATGTTATCCGTTTGATTTTCTTTTCATACAATTATATCAATGAAATTAGTGGAATAATATTTTTAATATATAAATTCGTTGGTAGGTAGGTAGGTACCTACATCTATATTCAAAAATTATCCTCGTCCTAGCTACTAAATTTGGCATCATAATAATCGAAATGTCTGCTTCGAAACTATCTAGCAATTGCTACATCATTAATATAACTTGCTCTGCCGTCTGCGATAACCTCGGGGTTATCATGTTCAATATCGGCCTAAGTACGTGTAATTTAACACAACATGTCTCGTATTTTATCGGTCACGCATTCAACAACATAATCATTAATCATTACTCGATGCATAGTCCATACATATCTATCAAATGTCTTTTTTAATTTAATGTTTAGTGATATTATGTCATACCCAGTTACCACAGATTATTAAAATATGGTCATATTAATATTGTCTTTCTCCCGCATTGATATAATTCTAATAAGTTACCTAAGTAACTTTTTAAATTAATCTACAACTTGGGATGACTTCTATTAAAATAGATAACTGTTTTATTATTTAAGTATCGAAATTTAAACCGCAGATAATTTATTTAAAGGCGCAGTAACAGTTTACACTCTTCATTGAATTTTCTCTCACTTTGTGATTTGTCTGAAGCAACGTCATAACCGTCCGCCGTAGTGAGAAAATTTTCCCTTGCTATAGATTTATAGAATATTATATTCTAGAATCTAGATAGGTGAAGTACATACCTTAAAGCGCCACCAAGCGCCATTAATCGTGAATCGTGATGCGACTTAAACTCCGATAGCTTTAAAGTGGCTTTAGAATATCGTTCCTCTCCAATTCTTTCCTATATTAGGATTACTTTTGAGTGCTTTAAAATGAGATTTCTGCTTAGATTAATTAATAAGAGATATGCGGAGTTCCTCGTAAACTATCCCTTCCTCCTCCTTTGTAAGCTATCCCTAGAAATATTATATATATTTTTAATGTTTACTTTGAAGGGTTTCAAAGTAAGATTACTATTAAATATTAATTATAGAGTGTGTAATTTGTTCAAAATCTTTGCGACGAAATGAAAACTTTGATCAGACGATAACATTATTGTATTATGTAATTACTAAATTGTGGTGAAAGTCATTATAAGGTCGACAATTCCGTGGTAAGTGTTCGAGTGGAAGTGATCATTATACGCATGGTGAACAGTCATGCTCTAGTAGCTTTTATGAGATCGTGACTTACAGAACTAGTCGTGCTATTGTAATAATAAAGATAAATATTTGCTTAAACATAACATGTTTTACCAGAAAAATATTTAGATAATTTATTGAGTCAATGCAGATGTGTCACTAATAACATCATCCTGCTAATTTAATTTCCTCATTCGTGTAGGTATGATGCATATTTAAATATGGAATCAAAAACAAATTTTATGTGCATAATATACTTATTATACGTAATAAAACCTGAGATACGACAGGCGACAGCCTTATCTTTATTCAAAGTATTAAGGAATATATGCAATTAATTGCCCATAAAGTTGATTTTAATTATAAGAAATAAATTGCATATTATGTTCAACCTAAATAACATAAGCAAGTTTGTTTCAATGACATATCCATTTATAGTAACCAGTTTTATAAACTGAAATAGCTCGTCCGTTCTCAGAAATCCGCATTCATGATTATTCAACGACTATCTGGATTTACCGGTAAACGTTATGGAATATCGATAGTTTTTTGTCGATGACCCAACACTGGGGACTCGTTTGTATCACTGGCTGTCACTACGTCGCCGCCGCGCTGCGCTCCTCCCTCACTAGTCAACATTTGCATTGTATTGCAGTTCAGGTAGCTCGTAGTTTTCATTGTTTTCGGGTGCTTTGCCCTTTTTCTGCGAACAAAACAATTTGATGTAACGTCGGAGAGGTACGATAATTGAAATAATCGCCGCAATAAATAACCTCAAATATCGATTACAATTTGCAACTTTGTTAGTGTTACATTATACATATCGGTAAATTAACAACACTATTACGTAATTTATTTACGAACGTACAAGGAAAACGCGCGAGTATCTCGGTGAGTAATCGAATTGCCACGTTCACGACACGAAAATTGGCATTCCCAATTCGAACGCGTTCGATCGGTGTGCGTTTTAAAATTTTCGCGTCATGTTTATATTTGTTATGAATAAATTATTCAAATATGCGATTATGTAAATACACGTCGTTAGCGGCACCTCATTTGAATTTCACCGAGCGCCGCTCTGTGTGGGTAGTATCGAATTAAGTATTGCCAACGGACTTTATAATTTATTCAATTATGATAATTATGTGACTTTTTACGTTTTTAACCTCATTTGTAATTTTAATGTTTCCATTTTGCTCGTTTGAAAGATTAATTTACGTGTAACTCCGGTTTCTATGCCATTATGATACACCTTTAATTGCGACTTTCGTTGGAATTTCAGATGTGTTTTGGTTGATAATTATTGCTTTCCTGAGATGTTTTGTGCTGTTTTTGTCGCTATTTGTTTAGATAAACGGTTCTATGGCTAATTTGTAGAGGTATCGTTACAGATGTGTGCTGTTGTATATTATCTGCTCCTCCTAAAAGATAACGCCATACTGCGGAGTTTACGTGACCTCGATGTGGTCGGGTCGTAAATAGTTTCAAAGTAAACATTCTCGTTTAGACCTTAGTGGATTTCCAAACTTTGTGTCACATTGGCCCCGTTCTGGTGCGATGCCAGGCGGTCGTTTGGCCGGCCCGCGTCTGGCACTCGGCCAGGGGTACACGTGTGCCACGCTGCATAAAACGTCGTGCCATTGCCAAACATATGCCAGCGCCGGACTAAATCTCGTCCACTTCCTGTTCCGCCGAAATAAATGCCACACTACATTTTACGGGCTCCAAAGACGCAATCAATTTTGTCGACAGATATATCCGAAACGCCGATAAAATGTCAAGGAGATGCAGTAGCTGCGAGGTTTTTAAAGTATTTTTGTTGTTATGTTGATATGGATGTTGAAATTGTTGACGATTTTGAATAAAGATTAATTGGGCGTGGGCTTATTGTGAATGAGCTCAGCTGGCGATCTGCCAGGCGCGGGTATAATGTGATGCGGCTAGACGCCAGCGCCGATCGAATTACAAAATGACTTTAATGACAGGAGACAATTAGTATGAAAAGTTTTCATAATGAAGATGCTACTTCCGTTCCCAATTCGGAAATCCAATAGAGATATATTTTGTATTTCAAAAGGCTCCTCATTGCATAACTAACGTGCTGTTTTGTATTGTTACAGGTGTTGCTGAAAGTGTGAGTGCGAGTGGTGATGTGGTGGAGATAAGTGAGACGAGCAAGTGCGCGAAGGAGACGGAGTGCCCCAGTGGTGAAGTGAAGGGTGAAGTGAGTGCCGCGGATGTGGCTGGCGCCGTGGCCTCCGAGGAGGACGACTGTGTGATAGTGTGCGCGCGGGATGCGGACGAGCGCAGCGACTCGGGCGTGAGCGGCGTGCGGGGGGGCTCGGGGGGCTCCGCCAGCTCGGTGGACGAGTGGCGAGGCATGGCGCACTACAATGGCCCGCCGCCGCCGCTGCTGCACCTGCCACCGCCGCCGCCGCCGGCGATGTACGGCGAGCTGCTGTGGAAGCAGCGCTACCAGCCGCCGCTGCACGCGCCGCTGCACCATGCGATCGCCGACGACTATCTCGCCGCGGCGACGTACGATAGAGAGAGACAAGAAAGACTGTTACGGTATGTCTAACTTTAATAAAGCTAGGTTACAGGGATACACCGCGCTTGTATATCGCTGCACGGCTATCCGGCATCAGCTATATGGTTGCTTCGTAAATGTTAAGGAAGTAACGACCCAGTCATAAGACTTTGTGAAGGTTTGCTTGCCATGCGGCTTTAGTCAACCGCGTAAATTCCCTATCGTAGGTTTTGAAATGCATTAGTTTTGACAAGAACGGATAGGATACACTACACAGTACACTCACACACTCAACAGTAGGTACTGTTTACACTTATCTTGTGTCCACAGGCTTACAAGTTACAACAGTTGAACAAGACTCTGTAGATGTCTAAACATAGGAGAAAATGAACTTGTGTAACCCAAAGCAGTCGTAGTTAGTATGGATATTCCAATTAATTAGTCAAGGTCATCTCAAGGGCAATCTGGGTGTCAAAGACAACAAACAATAAATACGGCATAATTACAATAATTACAATCGTCTCGTAATCGCTTCGCCCCGAATTCGTTACCTTTTCGCACGTCAATCGATAACACTGAGCGCGCAAGGTTTATCGGTTGCCGTGCGAGAAGTTATCGAACTCACGTCGAATTACGTTTCCATAACGATTGGGAATAGGTCCCGTTGCCTCGCCGTATAAAATCTAGAAAAAATTAGATTACATTTTCGTGATTTTGTAATGTCAATGAAACCAAACCTATCTAACCAAAAAATAAATAATTTGGCGATCTGTTTGCTCGTTTACTCTTGTTGCTATGACAATATATTGTATTTTGAAGGCCTTGTAAGTTGTAATGCTCGCGCTGAAATAGACGTCCGTTGTATGTGGGTCATTGACCTCCTTATCGCCGCGATTGCCGGACCAATATCCACTGATAAGAGACTCTAAGAACGAGGTTATACGATTATTATTAATAGATTTTTTACGATCTTAAAATAACTACGTGTATAATTCTAGGATACGTTCATGAATATTTTAGGTACTTACTTCAAATATTTACATGCTTAGCCCTTAGCATAACATATTTTTATCCTAGATCTTTATTAACTTAAATACCTTTAAATAAAAATTATAAAACAAGTCTAAGTAGTCTTTCCAAACATCCTCATTTCGTGAAGTTAAGACAATAAGGGTGAAGCCAAACGAGCGTAATTTGTATGTTGTAAATGGCAGAATTTCGGTCGCGTAAATATCTTTTCATACAAATCACGACTCACAAAATTACGCTCGTGTGAATCAAACAGGACTTTTGTATGAAACTGAATGCAGCAGAATTTCTGCCAGCCGAAATTCTACGACTCACAACTCACAAATTTGAAATTACGCTCGTTTGGCTTCACCCTAACAGCTAGTGAGAATTTCGTAGCGCCTCTACGGCGTAGCAATACTTCGTAGCATGGCCTTTTCTACAATAACTATGCCAAAACGACTATAGAAATCGATTTTATAGCATTAGTTTATTATGATTAGTATCTTTTATGGTTATACGTATTAAATAGACGCGATAATTTCTCAGCTTTATCACGTGCTTAATGTAGGCCGTGACTCATCAGTCATGTTCATGTGTCGCTAATTCGTTTTATTATAATTTGTAAATGAGGTTTAATTTCAATTAAACAAACGCAGAACATTGTACAACGTGCGGGAACCGTGCATTTTTAGTTTAGAAACTGTCATGTCCTTTCCGGGGACACAGAATACATATTTGATATTAGTAACACCGGGGAGCCAAACATCGTTATCATTTTGAAGAATAAACCGCTAAACTGTTTAAGCGTGACAGCTAGCAGACTAACACTTTTTGTTTTAATATTATTATATTATTTAATATTAGTTTAAAAATCTCCAATTCATACTAATATTATAAATACAAATGTGTGTGTGCCTGTTATCTCATCACGTCCAAACCGATAAACCAATTCTGCTGAAATTTGCTATGGAGACACTTTGGGTCCCGAGAAGGAACGTAGGATACATATTTCGCAAAAATGTACGGTTCCCGCTCGATAAACGAGTTTTAGCGCATATAACGGAGTTGCGGTCGTCATTTCGTTCTCTATTTAAGCAATATGACGACTGACGAGTATGCAGTATGCACTATGTTGAGTTTTATTTTCGCGGGATCGCGTGATACACGCGAGCGGTAAGTGGGTAGACAATAGGAACTATAAGCTGGTAACCAGTGAAGCGTACCGCATGCTATCAGAGTTACCCGGTTTAGTGTAACCTTCGCTTTAATTTGTGGATCTTTGGTAGGTGTGTAATGTTTTGTGAAGTTTTTACGAAGGCTTTGTAGGATTATGGCTTGTATGTTCAGAGGTATAAACGTGTAATGCTGATTTGGTGCTTTGTCAACACGTAATAAGCTTGATAGTCGACTTCTTCCAGTGAACATTCACGTCATATCAATGTCATCCAAACTATTATTTTCATTGAGCTAAAATTAAAACTAGTGGCATTTTGAGTGGTAGTTCTGCTTTGCAGATCCACATTTCACAGCAATAAAAATTACATATATAAGCGCCAAAATATCTTTAGTCTAGGACTAACCTTATATTTTTATCGTGATAGGGTGAGATTTAATGGAGCCGGTTTTCTGAAGTTTTCTTACAAAATATATCTAGTCACAATCGCCTTGGATTGGCTAATGTCAAAACATTAACAAATCAACAAAGCTATTAAAAAGATATTATACTCTAGTCAAAAACCTCAGAAAACATCGGAAACTTACAAAGTAACTTTGAACGCTCTATAGGTTATTGACTTATCGATAGGAAGTGGTCGAGGTTTTAGCGGAAATTCGTTTCCTTGGCATTAAATAGAGCCTCGTAAGTCGTAAGTCGAAGACGAAATACGTCTTGTCGTATCAGCTCTGAACACTTTCACTTTCATTTCCTTTTGTTGTTGTTATTTTGTTTTATTGTCGTTATGTTGTTTTGTTTTGTTATGCCAGATTTTGTTTTGTTTTCTAGGTCGAAATTAGCTTTTCCGCTCTTTTGTTGTGATTCAATAGTTTCTCTGTTTTTCAATTGTAAAACTGAAAAGATAAATGTGTCAGATTTTCGCTTTATTACGGAAATGTTTGCGAGTGTGAACATAATATTATATTAAATTCATAATGACTTTAAAAAAATGGTAAAATCATAATTTTAGGGCGTTTGTGCACTACACGGAATTTCACCATCCGGCGCGGCGCGGCGCGGCGTCCCGATTTCTTACGTTTTGATAAATTAATTAATGTCGAATACATTAACTTATTGTGGCAAAGTGCAAACCTGAAAATTACGAACGCCGCACCGGTCGGTAAAATTCCGTGTAGTGCACAAACGCACTTATTCGTGAAATTTTCGGGATTCCTATTTTCCCGCAAAGCCTATTTCTTCCCCTTGATCCCTTTCCCATGATTTGTCAAATTTCATAAAAACCGGTCGAGTGTTCGTTAGATTGATTAGCGTTTAAACAAATTCTTTAGCTTTATGATAACATTTTAATACTTGTATATTTAAACTATTAATATTAGTTCGCACTTGTTTCATATTATAGAGCAGAAAATATTTGACCTTGACTCTTATTATGTAACTGGGTTAATAAACCACAACCGACAACGACTACCTAGTACCTACACAATATTATTTTACCGTTTAAACACGTTATTATATTATTATTAAGTAAATATGGTATTTATTATAAAGCATATTTTGACTATTTCTTCTTATTATTTTTTTCTCACATTATTATTAGAAGTTTAGTATTTTAATACAATAAACTAGTTTGTATTTTAGTGGAAAATCTTAAAGTTTCTGATTAGAAACGCGTCATCAATCATTTTGTAATAACCGCTTTATTTTAGTCGGATAGGAATCTACTATTATCATCTAAAAACCTAGTTTTAAAGTTAATATTGCAACTCTTAATAATGAGTGGATTACAGCTACTCTAAAATATTAAGTACTAGCTGTCCCGGCAAACGTTGTTTTGCCATTTAAAGTATATTTTCTACATCATCAGTTGATACATGTTTTACCCCCTCTTTTGTCCCCTAAGAGGGTGTGGGGGGGAAGGTCATACACCAGATGTTAAGTTGAAAAACACAGTTAATACCTAATATGAAGTAAGTCCACTAAAGAAAAAAGTTGTATACAAAATCTGACCCCTCTTTGGTCCCCAGAGAGGGTTGAGAGGGGAGGGGGGGGGAGGATTTTTATACACCAGATGTTGAGTTGGAAGAAGACAAACATAATATTATATCTGTGAAAACCGTATGCAAATCGGATCAGTAGTTTTCGTGTTAAAGAAAAAAGTTTGATACAAAATCTGACCCCCTCTTTTGTCCCCTTAGAGGGGTGGGGGAAAAAATTTTTATACACCCGATGTTAAGTTGGAAGAAGATAAATATATTATCTGCGAAAACCACATTCAAATCGGATCAGTATTTTTCGTGTGATGCTGGAACAAACATACAGACAGTCAGAAAGAGTGACAGACAGACAGACAAAAAACTAACCACATTTTTGGCTTCTCTAGCGATGTAGTGACAAAGGTGTAATTTCGGGTGTCATTTCATATCTTTTATGTACAGAATTTTCATTTCTACAACAGAATATTGTATTCCTCCCGCACGCGCTTTGGTGACGCCTACTATCGTAATATTTTAATTTCGCCATAATTTCAAAACCAAACGTCCAATTTTAATCATTCAAAGACCAAATATTATCTACATAAACTGTACTTAGTGATAAAATAATTTATTTTGATAAGGATTAATAGCGTGAGTAAAATATATCCGTTTCAATTTAGTCAAAAAAAAATCAGGATTTTTAAATAAATAAATGGTTATTGTGCCTCACTCGACATAGATAGGTATAGTGTGTCGCGGACTTTTTTGTAGATATTTATAAGATCTACAATTACTTAGAACATTTTATGGTTCTATCTTTTATAGTTTAGGCAGCGTACGCAAAATAAGTAACTTTTCTAGCTGATTTTTTACACCTTGCGTCCGAAAAACTCAAATATCTTACGGAACCCTACTTTTTTCCAAAATAAAATGTAGCCTATGTTCAGCGGAAATAATGTAAGATTCCAATAGCAAAAGAATTTTTCAAATCGGTCCAGTAGTTTCGGAGCCTATTCGACTCAAACAAACAAACAAACAAACAAACAAACAAACAAACAAAAAATCAAATCTTTCCTCTTTATAATAGTAGTATAGATTGATACTTAAAAATGAAGGACAAAATATTACGTCAATGGCTTTTAATCGGCTAGGATAAAATGTAGATCGTATTGCGCCTTTTATAAAATGTTAGCTTTCAGACCGAACGCATCGCTAATGAGTAATGAAAAACCACAGATTATAGAAAAACCAATTGACAAACACTCTACCTGTATTCCGCTTTACTATTTTCACCTAAAAGTTTTGCTACTCATTTTCGCTCTTTGAAGTTATTAACAATTTTTTAAATAGTTTTTGCGATCGTTTGTTAATAGAATTATAATACTAGTTAATGCCTGCAACTCCGTTGCGCCGAAATTCGTTTATCGCGCGGGAACCGTACATTATTCCGGAATAAAACGTTTTCTCTGTCCTTTTCCGGGACTACCATACCAAATCTCTGCAAAATCGGTTCAGTCGTTTGGGCCTGAAAAGGTAAAAGACAGACATACACACTTTCGCATATTTATAGTATTAGTATGGATATATAATAATAATTATTGTTTGTTAACCAATGCCTCTGTGGTCCAGTGGTTAAAAGCTTTGCTCTTGACACGGAGGTCGTGGGTTCAATTCCCGCGTTGGATGAATGTTATTTCCGAGTTTGGTTTGTACTATTATCTATTCTGTTGTTTGGTTAGGACAATGCAGGCTGATCACCTGATTGTCTGACAAGTAATATGATCCATGCGTCGCGCGTCGGATGGGCGTGTAAAAAGTCAGTCCTGCGCCTGATCTGAGATCTCTCGCCAGTCGTGTCGGTGTTGGTTATGCGAGTAGAAGGAATAGAGAGTGCTCTTGTGTACTGCGCACACACTTGGGCACTATACCGAAAGCGGTGTGGGGAGTTATTATTAGAATTGTTTGTTGGTATTGATTATTGAGTTATGGTAGAGTAGGTACAGTAGTGGTATATTTCCTCGACGCAGTATCTGTGTCAGTAAGTATGTAATTGTGAACACATGTGGAAGTTACTCAAGTGGAGCAATTAAAATACTTACACGTGTCTTCTTTGATGGAAAATGAAAAGCATGTTACTAAGTTGCTTACCGAGACGATTTACATGCAATAGAGAGAAGTGCTACAAGGAAAATTTTTGTTTTAGTGCGTCATCTTATGATTTTGATCGTGATTCGTGAAACTAAGAAAAAGTATTTACGTAGACGTATTTAATTTCGAGCATAAACGTCTTTGTTACTCGATGATAGTGCCCCAAAAAACAATTACATAATATACAGTTTATATTATACTTATAGGTCCTGCCCGCGACATTGTCAGCGTGAAGTCTCTACTCTTTACAGCACCAAAAGTAGGTGATAGCGTGATAATATTATGTAGCCTATTATTATGTTGACCCGACCTCTAAAGATTCATGCAAAATTTGAAGTAAATCCATACATGATGCAATACTAAGTTTATCCCGGGACCCGGACATACATACAGACAAACAGACAAAAAATCTAAAAACTTTGACTTTCCTACGATTAACATTATTGTATATCTATACATACTATAATTAATTCTCAATATTATTTCAGTTGTTCTTTTCTTTTAAGAAAATCAAGGTCAATGGAGAGAATATTGACCTTGACTTATTTTTGAGTGCGACCATCTATATATTATTAGCTTTGTCCACATTGTGCCTTTTATTTGTTCAACAAGGGCATGCGTTATAGCGCAGTCAACAGCAAACATGTGGCATGCCCGTGACGTGCGTTAAAATCGTAGCGCTCGCTATATGAACACTTTTCTTTCAACGCGGGTGGATTTTGACGCATGCAATTATTAAATATACCAAATGAAAGTTGAATAAAAAGAAGATGACGAAAATTGAAGATGAAATTGCATAATGTGGACATAGCTATTATGTTTCAATTATTTAAATTAATGGTTTTTCAAGGGTTTTTCTACTTCTTTATAACTTTTCTTGTTAACTACAGTTTACAACAATAAATCCTCTGACTGTTATAATATTTCTTTCTTCATTCTGATGTGCTTCAGTTATTCAGTAACTATTCATTAATTACTATTAGCATGTTTCTAAGGGATGCGGTAGAGATTATTAAATAATATAAGTACATGCTCGGTTACTAAGGTAGTCTCTATTTTCTTCATACAAACGCTCTTGTTGATTTACTCTAGTAGAGCCAATATTAGCTTTATTCAGGTTTTTATTACACACATTAACCAGGTCAGTTTAAAGAGAAGATATTATTAGATTCAAAACACTCAAATTTCTTTTAATGATAAACTTGCTTTAGGCGTATAATTATTATATAACAATTTGTGTAAATAAATAAAAAAAATTAAAAATTTAAAATGTGCATAATAGTACGGGAGCCCTAGAACAATTTTTTTTGTGATTACTAACAAGCAAATTTTTTGTAACATTTTGATAAGATGAACAACATTTTTATTTTCGAAAAATCTCGAAAGTGGTAGCTAACAGAGATAGAAGGATTTCATACTTTGACTTGATGGTCCTAAAATATGGATTGTTTTATTTGTAGGACAAGGTTACTCTTAAATTATATAAAGTATTAACCTACCAATATACAAAAAATCAGCTGGTTAGGGTTCCGTTTTAGGGTTCTGTAATCAACAAAACTTGGTTGACTACTGTTTTAATGCACTTTTCAGCAGTAAAGAACATAAGTCTGGTCTTTTTGTAAAACTGGTCGTTTTGAAAAAAGAATACTACATAATATTGTTTAAATACGGTTATAGTTGGGATTTGATAATAATTAATCTTCAACTAAGCTTGATAAACCTAGGTAACAACTTGAGTAAGATTGATATTATTATAGCCATACTACAGCGTAAAAATATTAATCGGTTTTAAATTAAAATGAGGAAATACTACATCGTTAAATAATACTCGTAATACGTAATAAATAATATTACGAGTAACTGTGTATTACTATTATGAAGCGTAAGTACAGAATATAATATATTAGTAGTAGGTACCAAGCGTAAGTCAGACCGACGATTTTTTCTGATCTATTGATATTTCATGCACAGAGTACAGACTGCTGTTGAAATGAATAATGTGCTTAGATGTATTTTTTCAGACATTATAATTTATTTTATTTATGCCAAAATCTTTAAATCTTTAATTTACGGTTAAGTTATTAATATTGGACTCTGAGTTCGGCATTTAAATTTTAAATACTACTTAACTGATACCCTCAAGTAACATCGTGATTTTTTGTTACACAACTAACACCGTGGGGTAAAATTTTACCCCACATTAAAACTTGAAAAATTGATATATGGTTAAAAAACTACTAAGTATATTTATGATCAATTTTACATTAGACTAGCACACTATAAATCTATAAATAAACAAAAAACAACATTTGTTAAAGAAAATATCTTTGTTTTTGTAATTATGGAAAAAGTAACTTTTTAACGGTTTTTAAATTTGGATTGTAATCACTCTTCTACAAAATTCTTAATTGTAATAGTAAGAACGGTATAGCTTGACTTTCTTAAATATAGTTGAGTTGGTTAATGCAGGATAACTAATAAAAATTAAATCATAATTCTTGTAAATGAAATAAACAAAAAAAATGTCAATTACTTTTCTGCAACAAAAATGTTGCAGAATTTTCTAAAAAAAAAAACATTTTTTATCCAACATTAGAAACATTCAATCCTATGTAATTTTTCTATTTTTCATACTTTTATCACTTTCCAGCTCCGTTTCAGTGTCAGTTTCATGATTTCTGCGGTCCTACGGCGCGTGTATAACACTACTATTGGCCATAGAATCCCATAATGTCCCGTAGCCCGGGCACGGGAACAATAAATTTTAGATGAGAGAGAGATGAATAAAAAGAGTATTAACAATTAACAAATTTATTGAATTAAAATAAGAAACCTAGTCAGCGGAGAGCGGGTAACGCTGGGACGAAGACTAGCCTCAGTCTCTTTTCTCGGTCTCTAATATAGGGGTCGTGGGGGAAAACACTGCACTTATCTCGCACAAAACAGCAACGAGCGGGACTCCAGCTCCGCAGGTCTCCGTTGTCCTCGAACAGCGCGCAGTGGTTGAGGCCGGCTGTTAGGGGCCTATCTGGTCGGCACCCGTAGAGGTGGAAGGTTCAGGGTGTGGCTCTGATAAAGGTGTCAGTCAGACGGCATGGGCAGCACGTGGTCGTCTCAAGGCGGCCAAACTCTGCTGGTGCAAGGTGGCGGTAGGCCGAGCTCTTGAAACCCAAACGGGGTTCCCCTGGTACATGATGGACCAGAGTCTTAGAGGAGTGTTCACGCTGCTGATGGCCCGCCAAGCACGTGTTTCCCGAAAACCGGAGAGCACGTGGTTGTGGGTCCATTACAAACGTAAATTACTCATAAAACAGTAAAAATTTAGAAACAAAAACTCAAAATACTACAGTAGTAGTACAAAGGTTATCGAACTTTTGACAATTATATCTAGGTCATGGCCAATTTTGTTATGACAAAGGGAACTATACAAAATAATAATATGACCACGGTAAGAGAATCTACTTTGCAAGTTAATAATTTAAAATAAAATCAAATAAAGCAAGTAAAAGAAAGTGAACACGTGGCCTGTCACAAAAGACAAAGAGATTTTACAATTTAGACAAAATACACTGTGATTTTCGCCACAATAAAAACAAAATACAGAATTACAGTTAAATTGTAAAACAAATGAATTAAAAGACAAATACCTTGTGAAATTCTACAAACATACATATAGCACTCACTTACCTATAACCGGGGTCAACTACTCCTACATTTTGGAGGAATTAAAAAAAGATGAGCGAGCAGATCCGCGGCTTTTTATAGTGCCGGCGGACTTTATCTTTTTAAGAGGGCTCATCTATGAAAAAGGTACTTCATTGTTATTTTTGAAAATGTTGAAAACCAAATAATACTGTTTTTATAAAATTTAAATAGACAAATAGAATTAAAATAAGGTTATTTAATAAAAGGTAAATAAAAACAAAACGAAAGTGCCATTTTAATTCCGCACTATTATCAAGAGATGGCGCGCTAAGTATCGATTTGACTAATTGATTTGAAAAACAGCTGACAGATAGGGAAAACTGAAAAGGCGAAGGAGATATTATAAGCAAAATTTTATAAGTAGCTACGCTACAATAAATCTTGTTTTTCTTCAAAAGCTTCTTCTTCTAGAATATTATCAACTAATTTGTTAGATAAAAAAATGCTTATATGGCCAAGATATATAAATATAGACAAAACGAATTTTTAGGATAGTAAAAAAATTACATACGTATTGAACACTGTGGGGTAAAAACTTACCCCATAGGTCTGCACAGCTCAAAGGGATGACTTTTCACCTAATACGAGTCCATACCCTTTAAGGGCCCGGGTTACCCTCGAAATTTTCATACATTCTTAATACCAAAACCATTTTCTCATACGAAAATATTTAACATGTTTGAGTTATTTTTCAGCTTAAGATAGTAATTACCTAGGGTCCTGAGCAAATTTTTTTTACAAAATATTTAAATACTAAAAAAAAAATTTTTGTGTTTAAATATTTTTTAGTAAATTTACTACTAAATATTTAAACACCAAAAAATAGACAAAACCACTAAAAAATATATAAATAAATAGTAAATTTACTACAAAATATTTAAATAATAAAAAATATTTTTTAAAGTTTAAATATTTTGTAGTAAATTTACTATTTATTTATATATTTTTTAGGGTTTTTGTCTATTTTTTGGTGTTAAAATATTTAGTAGTAAATTTACGAAAAAATATTTAAACACAAAAATTTTTTTTTTAGTATTTAAATATTTTGTAAAAAAAATTTGCTCAGGACCCTAGGTAATTACTATCTTAAGCTGAAAAATAACTCAAACATGTTAAATATTTTCGTATGAGAAAATGGTTTTGGTATTAAGAATGTATGAAAATTTCGAGGGTAACCCGGGCCCTTAAAATGTGCGCTATACTGAGAATACTTAAAAGGAATTAAATGTACTTTCAATAGAAACAATATTGTTACAGTTTTTATATGAGTGGGGTAAAAATTTACCCCACGATGTTACTTAAGGGTTAAAATATGACCATTTTGACATAAGGTACAAGTTTAATCATCATTAAATGTCTCTGAGTGTGGCAGTCAAACAGTAAAAGGAAATTTAGCGACAAGTTCTTTGTAACTTACAAAGTTGTGCGAAGTTTCCTTTGCGAACTTAGTAATAAGGTTTGTCTGGAGTGAGTTTGAGTTGAGTATTGATGTCTTACTTGTTTGTGGACGAATTCTAAACACATCACTGTGTAGAGTCCAGAGGTTTCCAAACTTTTATGTATCACGCCTCCCTAATGAACATGCTTAGTGCTTACGCCTCCCTTCGGCTCTTATGTTTGATTTTTTGGGTTAGTCGCCCTCTTCAGGAAGAATCAATGTGACGGATGAGCTTGCATGTTTTTGACAAGATATCCAATTCGCGTACGTCGCGGGAATGCGCGGGCGTCTGAACTCTGGAGTAAAACCGCCACCGGCGCCCGCGCCCCCCTCATCATGTCTTCGCGCCTCCCTAGTGGGGCGCGCCCCCTAGTTTGAAAATCAATGGTGTAGACTGTAGTGCAATGCGATAGACCAGCCATTCTCAAAATGTTCTCCGTAGAACCCTAGGGCAAAGGCCTTGTCGGGGCTCCGCGAGCGATACGTGAATTGTTTTTAGAAAGGTCCTATCTCATCAGTCATCATAATATACTAGATAACTAGCATGGACACAATTTATTCAAAGACGAAATGTTCTTTTTAGGATTCCGTTCCGAGAAGGGTAAAAACGGGACCCTATTACTAAGACTTCGATGTCTGTCCGTCTGTATGTCATCAGGCTGTATCTCAAGAACCATTATAGCTAGACTTCTGAAATTTTGACAGATTGTGTATATTTGTTGCCGCTATAATAACAAATACTAAAAATAAAATAAAGTTAATATTTAATGGGGGCCCCCATACAAGAAACGTAATTTTTGGCCTTTTTTGCTCGTAATCAATAATGGCAACAGTTAGGCACTAGAAATTTTCACAAAATCCTTAATTATATTTGTACTTTAATAATTAATAATAAAATATACGAACGGTACGGAACCCTTCGTGCGCGAGTCCGACTCGCACTTGGCCTACTATTTTTGGTCCGTCAAAAATGAAACTTTTTGAAAGGAATCCGCCATCAAAAAAGTTTGAGAGCCGCAGCTATAGACAAGTGACTATCGCATTGCACTGCACAATGCACATCCGTCATTTTTGACATTTCTGGATAATATGTCAAATGGTCAACAACCTCTGAAACCAGTTTAATTTTCTTTTTCCCTATTTAGTATTAATTGCTGTAAAAGTATTAAATGCTTTTTAGGGTTCCGTACCCAAAGGGTAAAAATGGGACCCTATTACTAAGACTTCGTTGTCTGTCCGTCTGTCCGTCTGTCTGTCTGTCTCCAGGCTGTAACTCAAGAACGGTAATAGCTAGAGATTTGATATTTTCACAGATTATGTATATCTGTTGCCGCTATAACAACAAATACTAAAAATAAAATAAAATGAATATTTAAGGGGGGGTCCCATACAACAAACGTGATTTTTTTGGCCTTTTTTGCTGTCTCCAGGCTGTAACTCAAGAACGGTAATAGCTAGAGATTTGATATTTTCACAGATTATGTATATCTGTTGCCGCTATAACAACAAATACTAAAAATAAAATAAAATGAATATTTAAGGGGGGCTCCCATACAACAAATGTGATTTTTTTGGTCTTTTTTGCTCTATATCAAAAATGGCAACAGGTAGGTACTTGAATTTTTCACAAAATCCTTAGTTATATGTGTACTTTAATATTTAATAATAATATTAAAATAAAATATAAAAATAAGGGGGCCTCCCATACAAAAAACACAATTTATGGCCTAATTTTGCTCTATAATGGTACGGAACCCTTCGTGCGCGATTACGACTCGCACTTGGCCGATTATTGACAAGTATATTGCAAATTAGCTTATGATTACAAGTATTAGGTATTATAAGTAGCAATTATTTATATTATGTTACATTCTGAAAAATAGGGTATAAATAAGGGCAGAAATATAGGGTATTTACAATTTTATTTGTCTTGGTAGGTTGTACCATCGAGGAAATTGATTCCTAGGCACTTGACACTTGACAGACCAACATCGTATGGTCGGATCTCTTATAGTATATTAGTAAAACACACTTTTTTGCACTCTGTTTATATTTTTCTACCAAGAACCCACAGTACGATCAATTACATAATATATTGCCTATTGGCACAGAATATATAATAGTACTGCTATTGGCAGGTTGTTCGCTTATTTTGCACATGATCTAGATTATACTTGTTTGACCTTGTACTGGAGTTCGGAGTTCGGAGGCATTCGGAGGTCTGCTTACTTATTTTAGGGTTTCAACGTTATTTTTATTTTACCATACAAATGCAAAATTTTTAAATGCTAAACGTAATGTCTGAGTTTCGAGGAAACACGAAGACGGTTAGACAGACAGGCTATAAGTTCATAATATATTACTTACTAATACGGAATACTATAAATTTGAAAGTACGTGTCTGTCTGTCTGTTAGCTCTTCACGCCTAAACAGCTCAAGCTCAACCGATTTTGCTGTTTGGTATCGAGATACCTACTTTGTGTCCCGGGAAATGACATAATATGATACTTTTCATCCCGGGAAAATGATCCTGATTCCTGCGCGATAAACGAATTTTGGCGTAACGGAGTTGCGGGCGTCATGTAATAATAAATCTTATAAATTTCTACAAATAAACGTCAGTAGGTCTGTTTTCCGCGTTTAAAACTATAAGAATTACTTTATCTTAACTATTCTAATATTTCTAATCTTTTTTGCTTATCTACACTACTATAAAGAGGAAAGATTTGATTTTTGTTTGTTTGTTTGTTTGTCCTGAATAGGCTCCGAAACTACTGGACTGATTTGAAAAATTATTTTACCATTGGAATCTTACATTATTTCTGCTGAACATAGGCTGAATTTTACTTTGGAAAAAAATAGGGTTCCGTAAGATATTTGGGTTTTTCAGACCGCAGACGCAAGGTGTAAAAAATCAACCAGAAAAGTTACTTATAAGTAATTGTAGATCTTATAAATATCTACAAAAAAGTCCGCGACACACTATACCTATCTATGTCGAGTGAGACACAATAACCATTTTTTTATTTAAAAATCTTGAATTTTTTTGGACTACATTTAAACTACATTATTTTACTTATGCTATTAATCCTTATCAAAATAAATTATTTCATCACTAAGTACAGTTTATGTAGATAATATTTGGTCTTTGAATGATTAAAATTGGACGTTTGGTTTTGAAATTATGGCGAAATTAAAATATTACGTGACAGTGGGCGTCACCAAGGCGAGGTGGTTTTTTCTTTAACAAACAAACAAACAAACACAACGTTTGCCGGGACAGCTATTACATTATAAGCACAGTTATCGACACATTAATTGTATCTTTCATTTGTGTAAATATTATAAGAGTGACTAATTAATTTCGCGCCAGAAATTGTTATAACAAACATAGTGACCTTGAGACGAAACTCAAGGTCAATAAACAAAGTCGATTACTTTGAATGCTCTTATCATTTTAAATCGACAGTCATGTTTATAATAGGCTAAACAGTATTTAAATCGTTCACTCGATCGCAGAAAAATGAAAATATTTGGGTCGATATTATTCAAATGTTTTGATTTTATATTCTTGAAATATTTCAATAATACGATAAAACAATAATTGTTTTTACTCATAAACCTTCTACTTACATTGTCATTGAACTAATAAATCAATTTAATCTACATACCAACCAATTATACAATGTGTCCCGACACCGGTGTCCGATCCTTTAATGTCATGATGTATGACATATTTTATCGATAAATTGGCTCTCTCTTACGGTTGTAAAATGGCAGCCATTTTAGTTTTTCTCGGGCTTTCACACTAATCTGACCTATACTCCTCATGTAAATATCCTATGGGCTATGAAGATAAAAAATGTCTCATTTGATAGCTGAACTTGTGGACTACGCTTACACAGTAATAAGTTATAAATTTCGTGGAATTAAACATAGAAAAACCAAAGTTACAGAAAAAAAATTGTGTATTTTTAATTATTGGCTTTTTGTGAAAAATCTAGCGCATTAACCTGGTTCTTTTTTATTTTAAAAAGATAGAGGAGGTTTTCATCTTAACTCAACTTCACACATACGGCCGCCAGAACAATTATAGATTTCCAAGAATCCGCGATCGAAGAATTTAAATCCCTTTACTTCTATGCTCTAAGTCAGAAAGTTCAGAAGTTATAACGATTTTATTGTGAAGTATTGGTCAGATTAGTATGTGAGATTATTGTGGCCAGAGAAATTTTTTTTTGAAAATTTTTAAAGCCAATATCTGTCAATAAAATATGCCATACATCATGACTAATGTCAGGATCGGACACCAGTGTCGGGACACATTGTATAGGTACATATTTACTGGTATGTAGAATTTGTTTAAGTTAGGGTCAGTAGAGTTAAGCTGTGTAGAGTGTAGACTCAGAAGCTTGGCTCTACATGAGATCTCATATATCTTTTTCACAGGGTAAACCTTATGAGGTCGTCCAAGCAACATTTTACGAGAAATGTTTTTGGTGGGAGCATGTTTTTACTTTTTATCCAAACGGTTTGCAATTGCACTCAGAGTAGCCTGTTACGGGGTAGGTTATATGAAAATTGAAAATACACACACACATTACAATCTACAGCAAATAGAAAAGTGGCAGAAATACTCCCACAAGTACATAACTGTACAGTATGTAAAAAAAAATGAAAAAAAAAAAATCAAAAATATGACACATTATTAATTTGCATATTTGCATATGCAAATGCATATAATGGCACTTTTTAGGCGATAGTGCATATTTTGGCAATTTGCCGTTGATATTGATAGTGATATTTTGCCCTCGTAGTCTCCAAACTAGCTATCATAATACACACCGAGGCCACGAAACAGAGGTACGATAGATCAAAATACTTCAAATATGTGGCACCACCCCTGTTTAAAGACTTTTGCAATGCACCCGATAGGTACAATAACTTTCTAGAAACAAAATGTTTCTTTGTAGTTAGCAACATTAGAAAAAAAATTGAATAAAGTAGGTAATGAACTTCCATCGGCACTAAAATTGAAATCGGAAAGAAGGAAAAAATCCTGGATTTGATGGAATTATGAAAATTGGCGCATTTATTATGGGCAATTACACCGTAAAACGTAGTGTAAGTGACTTTTGACTGTGCATATTTTGTGCATATTTCGGCCATTTTTCGTGCATATTTACATGCATAATTCGGCACTTTGATCGTGCATATAATCCGATGTCTAGTTATGTAGTATGTACGAAATGCGAACGCCAAACACAACTTTGTAGTTAATGTTCGCAAACGTGTTATTGCGACAGAGTGATGTAATTTTAGTGCGCCGTTTTAAATACACTTAGGCCCACTTGCGCCAATCTGGGTTAAAGTTAACTCTGAGTTAAACATCATGTCATCTCTATCACTGACTTGGTGAGTGACAGATATGACATGATGTTTAACTCAGAGTTAACTTTAACCTAGATTGGCGCAAGTGGGCCCTAATAGTTTCAGAATGTTAACGCTTCAACCGTAAATTTGAACTTGGCAACTGAATTATTGGTTTTCATATTAATAGTCTAATTTAGTAGGTACGTCTAGCAGTTTTATTTATCGACTAGTGGTCCGCCCCGGTTCCGCCCTTGGTACATATAACATACATAGCCTATACTCTATAGGACCCAGGGGCATCTTAGCTATATTACATTATGATTTTAATTTGCATAAAATATCATGGTAGACATGAACATAGAAAAAAAAGGCGGACGGAGTCTTATTGTACACATCACTGTGTCTTCAGAGTCATGAAGACAGTCGTCTGTTTGCAGTCAAATGGCCGACTAGCGTAAGCGTGTACATGCAGTCAGCCTGGCCGACTCTGAAGACAAAGTGATGTGTATAATAATTAATAAGACTCCGTCCGCCTTTTTTACGTTCATGATGGTAGACATTGAATGTGTATGACCGTGGACACTGGACAGTTGCAATCATGGCTGTCCATCACAACTCTTAACCCAACATAAAGAACGACCTTAATAGTTAATACTTACTAACTGAATATAATAACACAATTAATTGTATTTTAAAATGATAAAACCGACTTCAAAATTGTATGTAATTGAGATTTAAAATTCCGTATCTCAAAAACTACTGGACCGATTTTGATAAAACTTGCACCATTCCCTAAGTTGAACAATACCTAGTACAACAAACAAAGAATTACATAAATCGGACTTGTAGTTCCGGAGATATGCGAACACATACAAAAAACATACATAGTACATGGTAGTTACGTACATATTATACACTTTTGAAATTTATCATTTGGCACATTTATTCAGAAGCTGATTACTGATATAATTATATAGGCTGACAAATACGAAAACTGCAGTTCTGGAAATATTACATACATATTACAGTAGGCCTACCACGAAACAGTTTTGAGACTCAAACATTCGGACGAGAATGCCTCGTCTTGCTCTAACAACGTCATATCACGTTTGTTAGAGTAGGATGCGGCATTCTCGTCCGAATGTTTGAGTCTCAAAACCGTTTCGTGGTAGGCCTACAGGGTCGAATTGTTAACCTCCTTTACTTGAAGTCGGTTAATTACTCAGATACAAGCAGCTATCTATTTCCTATCTGTTGTCAATAAAATATTATTGTTCATGGTCACCAAGTATCAAATACGACACGTAAGTCCCGAGTCGCAACATCGAAAATATTTACCCACCATATCAGCACTTTACAGATAAGTGATAAGATAATACAATAATACACTATCAACATAGATAAGTACTCATTCCAGTTTTCAAGATTCTTTAATTTTAAATCATACATACACAACACATTACGTAACACATTACGCAATTCGTTGTCATTCAATGATATTTGAATTAATGTAAGTATAGTGTTTTAAAGTGTATTATTGAACTTACATTATACACCCTAGCACAGAATAGATAATAGTTGACCCTAGTGCCTTGCACAGCGTTTGGCCAGGTCACGGTTGTAATGTAACTAAATTCTAAATTCTTACTTTCTTTCTACTTTTCTAATTAAATTACTTTTTGTCCACAGAGAGAGGGAGCAAAGAGAAATTTTAGATAAACAACAAAAAGAGAAAGAAAGAGAACGAATAGAGCGGGAAAGAGAAAGAGAGAGGGAGAAGCAGGAGAGGGAGGACAAGGAGAGGCGGGAGCAGGAGAATGCGGCGTCGAAACTTGTGTCGAGGCACTTCGAAGAGTCCCTCAGGCTTGCTCAAAAGGTGATTAATATGGTAAAAACTAAAAATATCAATCTTTGTTCTATGTCAATTGAAATAATATTTCACAAGTAAAACCAATGGAATTTGAACAAAATATATTAATATTACGTCGCATGCAGTAACAAACGAATAAGGTTAGGTTTTTGTCGCAGCGGGACCGGTCGATGTCGTGGTCGCTGCTCAACAGCCTCGCGCCGAACCGCGGCAGCGCCGGCGCCGACCACGACCGCCTGCGCGCCGCCGAGCGCGCCTACTACTCCCCGCCCGCGCACCCGCCGCACCCCCCACACCCGCCACACCCCGCCGACCGCCTGCCCCACCCCGACTACCCCCACCACGCCCCCCACCCCCAGCACCCGCCCCGCCCCGCCCCGCCCAAGGACAAGCCCCACTCCCTCCCCAAGGGCGAGCCCAACTTCGCGCCTTACAACTACCCCCCCTACCGATACGACAAGCTCAAGGACCAGCACCTCCCCGCCCCACCGCCCCTCGTCCCCGAGAAGAATTCTGTGATAGTCAAACACGACGCCAAACAAATCCACCTGGAGCAGAAGCACCCGTACCCGAGTAAGCCCCGGAGCGAGCCGTCCCCTCACTACCTCCCCTCCCGGCCGTACCGGACTGGCCTCTCGCCGCACGCGCCGCCGCACCCCGCGCTGCAGAGCGCGCCGCACGCCGCGCTGCCGCCGCAGGACAAGGCCCGCCGCTACCAGCCGACGCCGCCGCAGCGCTCGCCCGCGCAGTACTACCAGGCCGCGCCCGCCAAGCCTAAGGTGTCCAGCCCCGCGCCGCCGCACATATACGGCAAGCCCGGCGGCACCTCGCCCGGCCCCGCGCACTTCGCCGTCGAGCCCGCACTGCAGCTCGCCAAGGCCGACCCTCCGCCCGTCCCCTACCCCCCGCCGGCCGCCTACTCGCCCGCGCCGCGCGCCCGGCCCCCGCCCGCCGCGCACTCGCGCACGCCCGAGCCGCGTCCGCCACTGCGCGTGCACGTCGACGCCGCCGGCTCCGCCTCGCCCTGCCAGACGCAGCCGCTCGACCTCGGCGTCAGCCGCGAGGACCCCGCGCGCTCGCCGCGCCGCCGGCATCCCTTCGAGCCCGCCGACGCCGACGCCAAGCGGCGGCGGCTCGCGAGCCCCGCGCCCGAGCCCCTCATCGCGGCCGCGGCGAGCGTCGGCCGGACGCCGCTCGGCTCCGAGCCCGCGCCGCAGGCTCCCGGCCCGCCCTGCGACGTGCGCGTGCCCTCCGCCGACGGCAGCGTCGAGACCCCCGAGAAGGCCGCCGGGGCCTCGCCTGCGCCGCGCCTCACGCCTGCCGCGAGTCCCGCGCCCGCCACCCCCGCCACCCCCGTCCCCGCGACGTCGCCGCCCGCGACGATGCCGCCCCCCGCGGCGACGCCTCCCGCGCCGCCCGCCACGCCGCCCGTCACGACGGGCGCGGACGCCGACACGCCGGCGAAGACCGCTTCGCCGACGCCGCGCGACGGATCGGCGCCGGTCCGCCACCTCGGCAAGAAGGCCTGGCTGCAGCGGCACGAGACGGCGCCCATCGGCGAGGGCGACTGCTCCGGCGGCGGAGGCACCTGCATCACGCTGCCGATGACCATCGCGCGGCCGCCGGAACCCGAGGACTCCGCCCCCAACGTCGTCGTCCCCGTGGCCGCCGACTCGATCTCGCGCGGCGCGCGCAAGACGGCCAAGCCTCGCAAGCCGAAGGAGCCGAACGGGCGCGGCTCGGCGGGCGACCCGGACAGCTCGAGCTCAGAGCGCGAGGCGACGTCGCCGCCCAAGAGGAAGCCCCCCAAGGCGAAGCGGAAAAAGGGAGCCGCGCGGCGCGCCAACGACGACCCCAAGCGACGGCGCGCGGCCGAGAGCGGCAGCGACAGCGACAAGGAGAGCGACGATAAGGACTCGGAATCGGGCGGCAGCGGCAGCGGGAGCGGCAGCACGTCGAGTCGGCGCGGTGTCGGCGGGCGGGCGCGGGGGCGGCGCGCTGGGCGGGGCGGCGGCGGCGGGCGGGGCGGTCGGCGGCGGGAGGAGCCCCCCCCGCGCCGCGCGCCCTCGGCGCCCCGCGCCAAGCCCGCAGCCGACTCGTTCCTGCAGAACGGGCCGTGCTTCGAGGTGGCGCCGAGGCTGGCCAAGTGCCGCGAGTGCCGCTGGTCGCCGGCGCAGCGCGACAAGGACATGCTCAACATATTCTGCCGCTTCTACGCTTTCCGAAGACTGAAATACGCCAAAAATAGGCAATTAGCTATAGCCGGATTTTCGGATCCCTACAAGGACGCCGAGGAGGTAATTATTATTTGTATATCGCTAATTTTAAATTCATTGACATTTTTTTTACATTAAATTATTTTTAACAACATCATAGACTTACAAATTATAATAATGTTAGTGTAATAAGCTCCTAGACGATTTATTAACAGTGGATGTCCTTTTGTTGCAGGATGACAAAAAGTTATGGTTGTCGGCGTCGCCGGGCGCCGCGGAATTAGACATAGAGATGAGCTGCTTCCTACTGCGAGAGATCGGAGACCAGTTCTGCCAGTTAATACAACAGGAAAAGGAAGCGGAGACACACCATTTAAATGAAGGTAAGAGATCTTTTTTTAGTTTCTTGTTTGTAACTTTGGACTCTATGCCTTTTCCATCACCACCATCAAGGAAATTGATTCCTAGGCAGTTGACAGACCTATGTCATTTGGTTGGCTAAATGTCAATTCAATGTTAGCTGTGGCCTGTGATCGGTCGGCTGGGTTTGACATAACGCGACCAAATTACTTAGGTCCGCCATCTGCATAGGAATCAACTTCTCTGATAGTACCTACCTTTACCTACTTTATACCTTTACCTTTCAGACAAGACGATAGCGTGGAAGCGCGTGGTGCAGGGCGTGCGTGAGATGTGCGACGTGTGCGAGACCACGCTGTTCAACTTCCACTGGACGTGCGGCAAGTGCGGCTTCGTCGTCTGTCTCGACTGCTACAAGGTGAGGGAGAGAGACAGAGAGACGGAGATAGATAAACAGTCCACTGTAACAAGACCACTGTTGCTTGAGAGACTGAACGATCAAGTACTACAATATTACCTTGTCAGAACATTTCAGATCTGAGGGTAACGTCATTTTGAATGACAGTGCCAAAAGATCCTAGCGGCATGCAATTAAAAAGAATAATAATACTCGGCAGCAAATTCATACAATGTTGCTGTCAATCGACATTTTAGGCTTTATTAATTAAACATTTTATCCATGCTAATATTAGTATGATACTAATAAAAACTTTTTACATTATAGCAAAGAACGTCCGGTGAGGCTGGCAACACTACAAGTGAGACCAACAACACAAACAACGTCACCACCAACGCAGAGAGAGATTCTTTCGGGTAATTATTGTTTTATATCTTGTTACACTTATCTACATGCATTATTTTGCTAAATATAAACAATAACATTAAGACTACACATTTGACATTACATTATTATATTACTTGCCAATATTAAAATGACCAAAAAATATTTGTGACATTGTAGAAGATAAATATCTATAGAATGAAGTAGAAGAATTTGATGTAAAATAAGTTAAACCAGTTAAACTTATCAGTTTAATCTTAATTAAAATGCAAATTATGGTGGAATAAAAACTAATGATCATTCATCATAATAACAAAATAAGGAAGGAATATAAAATATCATTTTTAGACCATAAAAGTAAAACCTCTAAAGAAATAACGGAAGACAAACAGTAGTTATAAAGTATTCAAAATATTACTAACGCCCTTGACATTATGATGATATCTTATGAATAATTAAAACGTAAAGAAAAACTTTATACTGTATACTTTAAAGGTGGAATTATCTATTACGGAATTTGGAATTAGTTATTTATTTCTGTACTTGAATTAAACATTTTGTTTTTCGATTTAAAATTCAAAAAGGTCAATTTAATTTACTGGTAAGTGGTAGGTATTCACTAAATATTAACATAACGATATTAGTCCTTTGTTGTGTCATATGTTTAATTTCATAAAGAACATGCTTCTTGGAAAGGGCTAATCTCAAGAACCGCTGAACTGATTCCGCTTTTTTTATTTGTTGATTATGAATAATTGAATATCCAAGGACAGTGCTTGCGACAAAAATAAGGGCGGGACAACGTCAGTCAGGCCTTTAATAACTCCCACACAAAACTGCGAATTTGCATCGCATTGTATCGTAATGTCATTTTTAATATGAGTTTTGTCGCAGATTTTGCGATGCGATGCGAATTCGTTTTTTTTTTGAAGCCTTAGCTTATAAAATTAGTGTATACTTATTAGTTATTATTTATAATAATATTTATTATAATAATATTATTGTCTGTCTGAAGGTGGTTGCTATGCACGTCTGGGGCGGCACACCCCGCGCGGCGGTTACTACTGACGCAGATAGCGGCGGGCGGGGCGCTGGCGGCGGCGGCGGCGCGGGCGCACGCGGCGCGCGCGGCCTTCGCCCTCCCCCCCTGCGCCTGCGGACACCAGCCCCCGGTAGACGCGGAGAAAAAGGCCGCGGCTAGGAGGTTGCTCAGCGATGCGCTAAATAAGGTACATTATATACCTACTTATTTTGTTTGTTACCCCCTCTGTTTTATTAGGTAAAGTAGTCTGTTCAGATTTACTTCATACTAGATGACGGCCACAATGCCGTTGCGCCGAATTAGTTCAGTGCGAGGTAACCGTAAAATTTTTCCGCAACAACACCATACCAAAATGATTAAGGCCCAATTTCAGCAACGTCTGTTATGCTGCGGCTGCACATGCGTCTATCGTCACGAAGCTTCGTGCTATGAGACCGGAGACGATACGATTGGACGATCTGCGTGTATCGTCCAATGGTATCGTCTCATAGGCCATAGCACGAAGCTTCGTGACGATAGACGCATGTGCGGCCGCTGCATTAGTGTTACCAGCTTGTTAAAATGTCAATTCTTCTCTTTCATTCATATGAAAAACGAAAGAATACGTTTGTACGACGTGATATTAATTGGAGCATTAACAGAGAAACAGACACACAAGGATGTGACGTCACTTCGCTTAACGTCTCTTTTTAAATAACATTAACAACGTCATAATATAGTTAGTAATACTATTAATTTTATTTCTTGTTTTAGTAACGATCCACTCATTATTTTTACAGAATGTAAAGAAAGAGGAAGTTAAAGAGGAGAACACCAACGGTTCGCCGGTCAAGTCGGAGAACGGCAAGACCGGCATCAGCTGGTTGACGGACGTGCCGATGACGGACGCCAAAGAGGAGAAATCCGACTCCAGCTCGTCCGACTCCGACGAGGGGAACTACTCCACGCTGCGAGAGCTGCTCATCCGTCCCGCGCCCGAGGGGGAAGCCACGCCCAAGAAGAAGCAGAAAAAGAACAACGACCTTCTAGACGAAGTCATCTCCAGCATAATTGACAAGAAAGATGAGGACAAACCGTTCGCGATATCGGACGCGGTGAAGCGATATGACCGAGCGGCGGGCGCGGAGCTCCCCACTCGTATTATGACCCTGACTGAGTCCAAGCTGTTGTACCCCGACGTGCCGCACGCGTGGCTGTGCGACGGCAAGCTGCTTCATCTCACTGACCCGGCGCATCCCGGGAACTATAAGCCGTTCCAGGTAGGCCTTATATGTTGTACATGTATCAGTATCGCGTTAATCGTTAACGCTAAGTAAGTATACCTTGAATTAGTGCAGCGTTTTTCAACAATGCGTAATCAGCGCGATACTAAAACAGAATAAGAATTTTGAATTCGGGTGAAGTAGTAAATACTGTAATTTTTTTTAATAATTCGTATTTCAATACGATATTAATGAACGTATTGTCTGTTGTCGCAGGACCAGTGGAAGCTGGGCCAGCCGGTGCTGGTGTCGGACCTGTCCACGCTGCTTGACCGCGGGCTGTGGTCGCCCCAGTCCTTCTCCCGCGACTTCGGCGACACGCGCGTCGACCTCGTCAACTGCGCGTCCGGCCTCGTCGTGCCCAACCAGCCCGCCCGCAAGTTCTGGGACGGCTTCGACCACGCCGGGGAGCGGCTGCGGGACGAGCGCGGTGCCCCCATGGTGCTCAAGCTGAAGGACTGGCCGCCCGGCGACGACTTCGCCGAGCTGCTGCCCGCGCGCTTCGACGACCTCATGCGCGCCCTCCCCCTCGCCGAGTACACCTCGCGCGCCGGTCGCCTCAACCTCGCCGCGCGCCTGCCCGACTGCTTCGTGCGCCCCGACCTCGGCCCCAAGATGTACACCGCGTACGGCGGCGCCGGCGGCACCACCAACCTGCACCTCGACGTCAGCGACGCCGTCAACGTAATGGTGCACGCGAGCGCGCCCGCCGACGCCCCGGAGCGGGCGCGCGAGGCGCAGCGCGCGGCGGACGAGGCCGGCGTGGACGTGCTGTCGCGGCGGCGCGCGCGCCAGCGGCCCCCCGCAGCGCTGTGGCACATCTACCCCGCGAGGGACACGGACAAGATCCGCGACCTGCTGGTGCGCGCGGAGCTGGAGCGGGGCGCGCGCCCGCGTCCGCAGCACGACCCCGTGCACGACCAGACGTGGTACCTGGACGCCGCGCTGCGCCGCCGGCTGTACGACGAGTACGGCGTGGAGGGGTACGCCATCCTGCAGTGCCCCGGCGATGCGGTGTTCGTGCCCGCCGGCGCGCCGCACCAGGTGCGCAACCTGCTCGACTGCATCAAGGTGGCCGAGGACTTCGTCTCGCCGGAGAACGTGTCGCGCTGCTTCGAGCTGGCGCAGCAGTTCCGCCGGCTGTCGCGTGCGCACGCCAACAAGGAGGACAAGCTGCAGATAAAGAACATCGTCTACCACGCGGTCAAGGACTCGCTGTGCTGCCTCGAGGAGGCGCTGGCGGCGGCGCAGTGACGCGCGGCGACGCGCAGCCCCGACCCGCCGCAGTGACGCGCGGCGAAGCGCAGCCCCGACGCGCCGCACTGACGGCATTTGATCTCAACTTCGAACGTAACGTTAGCTAAGTTCCGCATTTACCGTAAGATTGGAGTGAGTGTCGGCCGCGCGCGGCCGGAGCGAGTGCAATGTAAATTAGTCTGAATATGGTGATATCGAGATGTGGATATGTTTTATGTTCCTTAATCGAAATACAAAAACTCTTCTGATTATTGTAGCAGCTTAAGTAGTTATAGTGTTATGTATGTAACGTGTACATTTTTTAATTCGAATTCCATCGAGTGCATACTGAGAGTTACGTTTAAGTTATTGTATTGAAGTGAACGTATTCGCTGGAAGCGTTGTACATTGAACGAAGCGCGTGTAGATAAGTTTCTCCTATATTAGATTTCTCAATTTGGTCGGTAATGAAAGTGAGTTAAACGAGAAGCGACAATTTTATTTTGTCCTTTATTAACTGTATTAGAAGAAAACAAGTTTTTTTTTGTACTGTGTATATTATGTATGGTTATAAGTTGGAATAAAAAAGATGTTTATATTAAAAGTTTGTTTCATTTTGAATTATTTTACTGTTGCTTTACAAAATATCTTTTTGGTCCCGGAACTGATCCGGACTGATTTTAATAAAATTCGGCGCAGATGTAGATTTAACTATGGGGAAGGACATACTTTTGTTAAGGCGCTTCACGACGGGGCGGGGCGGGCCGGTCAGCCGCGGACATGCCGCGCCGGCCGCTGCCAGTGCGCGCACGGCACCTGCAACGCGGTCTTTTTGCCCGCCGTGTGCGTTGGTAATAATGGATTCCCTTTGGGCTATAGTTCGCGGCGAAATTGACCGGCCCGCCCCGTCTCGTCGTCTGCAAAGCGCCTAAATGCACGCGCAAAATAAAATTTTATTTTGCGCGTATGAAGTCGCGGGGAACAGCTAGTGATTAATAAAAATATAACTTTAACCCTTAATAAGGCACAAGCCTATGTAAAAGTTGGCTGAGAACTAAATGTGTGTTTAGGGCAATTTAATACTGGAGATTCAAAAAAATATTTTTAAAAGGGGGTGAGAGGGTGCCAAACCCCCCTTTTTTCGGTGGGAAAATAATTCCCTTTGCCTGATTACGCTTGGCAGGGTTTCAAAAAGTGGGAAAATAATTCCCTTTGCCCGTTTAGGTTACCTCGTTTTGCAGTCATTTTTATTGATTCAATTATAGTGCTGACCACCCGACTTCGGTTGTGATATTAATTTTTATGAGTCAAAATATTTTTTTCAAAGTAGGTACATATAATTATATATACATTATAGTGCATTTATATTATTGAAAGATAAATAAAAAACGATATGTAAGCAAAAGAAGTTTTAATTAATAAAATATAGGCAAAGTGAGGTACCACAAGAATAACTTTTTTCTATAGAAAGTTATTCTATAGAAAAAAGTTATTCTTGTGGTGAAGCCTCATGGAAACACTTAAAACAATTTTTTGCACATAGTGATACTTGGCAAGTTGAGCACAGTATTTTCGTTCTCGCAATAATATAATTCTTCAGGCTCAAACTATCTACATACAAAATAAAGTGAAAGTGTGACAGACACACTTACTTTCTTACAACATAATAAGTAAAAATAGAGTACTGCACAATCAGGCAAAGGGAATTATTTTCCCACTTTGTAATTTGAATATTTTGAGGAGAAATATCACTGCAATGGTAATCAAAACCATATACAATAGCGCTAGGATAGTCACTTTATATGATATAGACACCATATTTTACTTACAGTATTTTCTGTGGAACAATATTTTAGATTTTTCGCTGTAACGACCGTTATTTCGCACTTTTTACCTCACTTCAACTCGTCACTCCACTTTGACATTGACATATCAACTCAAGGTGACGTTTACAGCCGCGCGTATTGCCAGTAAAAAAAAACAATTTACCATAGAGTAGATTTTACTATAAGGTGGCATTCAGTGTGACATAAGTTAGGTAAAAAACATAGAGTAACTTATATATTTATGGTAACAATGTTTTTGAATCTATTACCAGGTGGGAAATATTATCCCCTTGCCTTATTAAGGGTTAATAAACACGCAAGCACTGTAAATAACTAAAGTGGATAACATGACGGGTTTGTTCGTAAACAATAATTATCGTAAGAATTAATCATTATAATACTCTTGAACTTCAATGATGACTGCGGTCTAAAAACGTAACAGAGATATGAATGCTCAGTAATGGGTGCCTTAATTTATTTATCGCTACTACACCCCGATCATTGGCTAAGCTATGCTATGCTATAATTGTGAGTATTATGATGATAGAGGTATTTACGAGGGCGAAGACCTTGATAAGTTTAAAAAATCTACCAATATAGGTATCTATGGAAAACTTGAAAACTGTATGATCAGCGCCATCTATGATATGACAACAAAACTATTATTAATGCTACTGCACGCTAGATGTCAGGTGTCGTTCAATGTTTTAGTAATTTTGAATAAATCCAACAGATGGCGCTTTTTTGAAACGACCAACAATTTTTCAATAGGTACTAAAAATATATTTTTTTATTTATTTTCTTTATTCAGAACACATACAGTCATATAGTAGAGCACTGTTACATAAAAGTAAACAAAAAAAGACCTATAGGTTCTTAACTTAATTATTATACACAAAAATAAGCAACATTATGTCGTATGACCTGGCTTTACAAGGATATATTTTATAATTTACAATTTTTCCTACATTTGTTATTACTAGTTAACTAAATTATAATATTTCAGTAAGTTTTTTATTTTATTTATATCATTATATAAATAAAATAATACATATTTAAGTAGGTTTTTTATTTTATTTATATCATTACAAAAAGGGTCTATAAGGTGTAATTTCCTATTGCAATAGTTAGGTACTCGCCTAAAAAAGCTGTGTTTAGCATAATTTGAGTGGGCATAGTTTACATGAAATAAATTATGAGAACATAGGAAATGACTTGGAATGCTATAATAATATGTTATTTTCTCTAACAAGGTCTGTGAGTTAACAAGATTTTTAATTAGTTTGTAATAGAAAATGCAGTCTAAATATAATACGCCTGACCTTAAGTTTAGTTAAATTAAATTGTTTGGAGTTTGTTCTGTAACGAATATTTTTAAGGAAGATATTTTGAATACGTTCTATACGGTCAATGTGAACTTGGTATTGAGGAGTCCATATAATACTACCAAGCTCGAGAATGCTTCTAACATAGGAATAATAAAGAGTTTTTAATTAATTAATTAAAAATATGCGTGTGGCTTGACCAAAAACTATAAGGAATTAGATATTTTAAAAGTAGTAAACAATATTTTACAAAAGCTCAGTTGGCTGTCGGTGATTCATTAATCTGAGGATAATAATATTTTCTAGGATAACAGCTATTGTAGTATGACCTACTTTTATATAATTTTCATAATTTTATCTTGTTACACGTCAGATAATTAGGATTGGGATAAAAAAACATCTTGATATACTTAAATGAAAAACATTCCATAGCTAGCCCGTGGCTATCTCTACTCTCTAATCAGCGCGAAGTTCAGGTCGAACCAACAGGTTATAAAGTCAGGCCACTCGCCGGCGGTTGTCAGTTCACACTCCACTCAATAGGCTATCGCGGTGCACTGATATCACGAAAATGAAGTCTTTAACCTTGGTTCTCTTTGGTGAGTATTTTTTGCTATAATTCAATAAACAAAAACAGACTATGGCTTGTTTTCGTCCAAGCTACTAGGAGTCGATTTTTGGATTTGTAAGTAAGCTGCAAGGCTAAAACTATAATATTATGGATTACTATATTTGCGCATTAGCTATTTGATATTATGTATGTTAAAATACATGTATGTATCTCATGAGTAGTGTTTATTTTGATAAAGAGTAACTAGGTTGAGCTCTAGTTTTTTAATAGAGTGCTGAACAAACTTTTATTTAATTCTATAAATAAGTTCATAATTGCCATGATAGTTTTTCTACAACAATGTTTGTACTTCTAGCTTTTGGTAAAATGGATCATTCTAGGCATTTTTAATATAATAATTATGATCAAAAGCCTACTTAAATGGAGAAATTTGAATATAACGGTAAAATTACCTAATATTTCCTCAAGTCGTGTTTGTTGCTACCTAAATAAAAACGAAACGACTAAAACGGGTTTTTCGATAAAATGTCATATTTAAAAGCAAGTTATAAATAGTTCGTGAGTTAGCCGTCATTGTCATTGGCTGTGATGCATTATTAATTAAAAAATCTTGAAAAACATTGATTTTTCGGTTTTTGTAATATTTTTTTTGCCTGAATAGAGTCGCCGCTAAAGGAAGCTACAAATCTGGTAAGATTCTTGTACTGCAGATATGGTTCCGTACCCAAAGCGTAAAAACGGTACCCTATTACTGAGACTTCACAGTCTGTCCGTCTGTCTGTTTGCATGCTGTATCTCAAGAATTTCTGGGCTGGTCATACAAAAAATCAACTTTTTGCCTACTTTCGCTCCATCTGACTAAGGTGACTGACTGACATGGTGATCTATCAACGCACGGAGCAAACCACTGGACGGATCGGGCTGAAATTTGGCATGCAGGTAGATGTTATGACGTAGGCATCCGCTAAGAAAGGATTTTGATAAATTCCCACCCCAAAGGGTTCAAATAGGGGAAGAAAGTTTGTATATAATAATACTTCTTAACGCGAGCGAAGCCGCGGGCAAAAGCTCGTAACTTATAAAACTATTTAGTAATCTGTGTTATAACGTTACGAAACCCTTCATGCGCGAGTCCGACTCGCACTTGACCGATTTTTTCTATAGAAGTGACCTCATACTCAACACAATAACAGCCCAAGTAGGTATCTTTACGACCTAGCTAGGCGGCGAATAGACCAAATAGTTTCCTGCGTTTATCTGATTAACTTTATACAACATCTGACTAAGGTTAAGAGCTTGTGGTTAAGGCCAGAACTATTTACTGGGGATTATTACGTCTATCATTCATCATTATGACGTGGATGTTAGTAATCTTCAGAATTTAGGACATAGTGGCTAAGTATTATTATTTTATCATTGCTATGATTATAAACACAAATGTTTTTATCTAACGATGTTTAGGTATTAATTTTTTTCGCTAAAACTGAACTGCATTTAATTCAAATTTATGCTGCACCAACTTGTTTCATAGTCAGCATTAATAGCATTGAGCACAAAGGCCATTTCTACCGTAGCAAAATACATATGTAAATTAAGTAAATTAATAAAAGGAAAACATGTTGAACTGCAATGTTTTTATTTTCTCTTCTCGGCTTCTTTTAATGCCACCATCACCAAAAGATGAATCTTGAAAATATAATAATCTTTAATACATATTATGAAAAATAACACATAATATCTGAGTATTAAAATATAATACTCGTATTTTTTGCCAGAAATACTAGAACGACTTCTGAGAAACAGCACAAAAAGTCAGCATTAATTAATATCGGTACAGAAGAATTTTGGACTAAGCCTTTTACGCCTCTGGTATTTTCCTGTTTTTTTTTTGTTTAAAACAAAAGAACTTAACGGAAATAATAATAATTAATTGATGAATCATGCTAAACAAAGCTAACATAAAGCATTACTAAAATCCATAAATGTAGAGCTGATTGATAGTTCAACCTGTGTGTTGACCAAAACCATTACAGCTGGGCCTTGAAATTTTACGCAATAATTATTCTGTGGAATATCAAAAGAGTACCAGCTAGGATATAGGAAGTAGGAACTTACAAAGAAAGAATGTTCCAGAAAGTCAAGAAATGAGAAAGTCAGTTCATTACAAAGCAGTTAATCCATGGGTATAGCAAACTAGAAAAATGCCTTAGAAACCGCGTTTTACCTTGAAAATTCTGTAGTAGATTATCTTCTTCAACAGAATTTTCAAGGTAAAACCTCAGACCAAATAAAAACTCAAGACAGAGCGCTGCGAACAACAAAGTGAAGCAGGTTTTTTAAGCATGTGTGCGCGCCGCGCACTGTATGGGCTAGTGTCGCAATGTTATTCAAATTACCCTAAAATCGATGAAATAAATATAATATAATATTTATACCCTTTCATAACACAGCTCGGCATTTTGAAGTGTTTACAAATTATTTTCTAAACGCGTGCTGCTGTCACGAGTCGCGGTATATACAACGAAAACTGGCGTACTTTCGTTTTGCGTATGTGGGCGTAAGCGTGCACATACACAGCTGGCGTACTTTCGATCGGCTTCACTTTGTTGTTCGCAGCGCTCTGTCTTGAGTTTTTACTTAGTCTGAGGGTAAAACGTTATGTTAATTTAACACTGTCAAAAATCGTACCTAGTATCTACTGTAGATACTTATAGGTACGATTTTTGACAATGTTAAATTCTCTAATTCCAGCCGTGTCATTATCTAGAATAACCGATTCTAGTGTCTTTAATATTATGTATTTAATTTCGGCCGATTTTACTAGTATAGTCTATGACTGATTATTAATTATTATTATTTACTTTTAAAACTTATACTTAATAATTCAACTTGTAAGACCGATTTTCGACTTTCAAATCTACATCCTATTTTATTTCTGACATCACTAGCCCTGCTTGCAGCTTACTACTATGAATAATTTTTGACTCTTCAGTCCCACTTTTATGACTGATTTCTGACATCCCTATTCTGTAATTCCAGCCGTGCTGCTCGTGGCGGTGAGCTGCAGGCCGGACAAGCCGGATCTCAAGCAGCTGAAAGCGGAGGCGGCGCGCAAGAAGGCCTGCCTCCACGACTGTACCTCGGCCAAGTTCGAGCCGATCTGCGCCGGCAAACAGGGCGAGAAACCCAAGTCCTTCGGAAGCGAGTGCGTCATGAACAACTACAACTGCGAACACAAGGATAGTAAGTGCTAATTGTGGCGAAAAAAATCTGCTTAGGATATTTTGGGCTTAAGATCTGGGAACTCAGGGAAGACGTTTGGACAGAGAAATAATTGACACTCGAAAAAATAGCATTCTCGTAATTTAACTGAAAAAGAAACCTTTATAATAATCGCCGTCTGAATGGGAGAGCTTGCATTGTGTAGAGAGTCAGCGGATAAAGGAGATGAATTTTACATCAGGACAATTATTTTACTTTAGAAAAAATATTTTTCGTCTGAACGTCTTTATAATGTAAGCATGAACTAGTTTCCTAAGTCGATGGACGTAAGTACAGGTACACTTTCATAGTTTAACAACTTGGCCGATTTCTTTTTACCTACGGTGTGGAAAAAGTGCTCAAATTATAAGGTCATGAAAACTGTCCCGGGAATGACTAAATTCTTTTTAATTGTCTATAAGCTCGAACATAATATTAATACCTATACAGAGTGTTATAAAACTATGTAAGTGATAATTTACAATGCGTATGTCTCTTGTATAAGCTTGTATATGAAAATAGAAGAGCTGAAAGAGCAACATTTTTTTAATTTTGTATGGGAGGACGCTGGGGCGCTTGCCTATACAAATCACAAAAAGAGCGCTCTTTCAGCGCCTCTACCTTCACAACAAACTCTTTACAAGGGACACAATATAAATACCCTGTGAAGTATTATCAGTGACTGATAATTTATCACTTAGTTTTGTCACGCTGTCGGCTGTATACGACCATGGCGGTCGTTGGTCAACTCCACGATCAGTAGAGTGTGACACGACACATGTCGTCACAGCTTTTGTTCTTGACTACCCGCCAGAACATACACATATTATGACATTGCCGTGGCCATAACATAGTACTATATTATTATTTCGTATACATCTTTTCATCGGATTTAGAGAGATTTTTGTCGCATAGTTTTTCGATTAACATTCAGACATTGTAGTTTTAAGTTTAATAAATCAGAAATCTTAAGGGATTCTGTTGTTCAAATCGCACAAAAACATGTAGTTAGTCTGTACTCTTAAGTCATAAAGAATACTCAACGTACCTACCTAAATAGCCGCGTAGGAAAATTTGATCCTTTCTAAATTTAAATTACACGTGTTAGGCCCACTTGCGCCAATCTGGGTTAAAGTTAACTCTGAGTTAAACATCATGTCATCTCTATCACTGACTTGGTGAGTGACAGATATGACATGATGTTTAACTCAGAGTTAACTTTAACCCAGACTGGCGCAAGTGGGCCTTAGTATACTAATATTATGAAATATGCGAAAGTGTGTCTGCCTGTCTGTTACCTCTTCACGCCCAAACCGCTGAACCGATTTTTCTGAAATTTTGTGTGGAGATACTTTGAATCCCGGGAAAAGACATAGGATACCTACTTTTCATCCCGAAAAAATGTACGGTTCCCGAGTAATACACATACTCTAATCCAGTGTTTCTCAGAGTGGGGTACGCGAAGCCCCTAGCTGTTGCCATTCGACGGCAGAGGGTTCGCGACAATATTTACGTAATTGTGGCTTGATAACTGTCATGCACATGCGGTACTCTGTTGGCACTTTATGTGTTTTCAGTATAAGGGGTTCGCTGACACCTGGAAATTTTAACAGGGGCTCGTGGAGCCGAAAGTTTGAGAAACCCTGCTCTAATCTAACACGGGCGTCATCTAGTAGGTAATAATTAATAGGTATAATAAATAATAATATAACCACAGATTACTAAACGCATTTATTTTTATTTTCAGCCCTACAGAAGATTAGCAAAGGCGAGTGTGCTGGCTCTGACGGAATCCGCCTGTCTTAATACCAGCCAGCTACAAGACAATAAAACTTCTGCTATAGCCTATAGCTATATCTACTTTTACATACTCATCTTCATCTTTTATCCTAACTATGAAAACTTTTAATATATTATAACTGCTTTTAGATTGTCGTTCGTTTTATTACCACCAAAAAAACATGGCATAATAATAAACAGAACACAGCTTAGGTACGGTAAAGGTCTGCACTCGGCAGTCGGCAGGGTACTTAGACAACCTATTGTAGAATACTTGTATAATTACGATCAACGAGTTATTCATCAAGTTAGATACAAAAATTTAAAACAGAGTTCACCGTGGGAGAGCCATGCTTCAGCACGAATGGGCTGGCTCGACCGGAGAAATACCACGGGCTCACAGAAAACCGGCGTGAAACAGCGCTTGCGCTGTGTTTCGCCGAGTGAGTGAGTTGACCGGAGGCCCAATCCCCTACCCTTTTCCCTTCCCGACCCTCCCTTATTTCATTCCCTACCCTCCCCTATTGGCTATTCCCTAAGGCCGGCAACGCACCTGCAGCTCTTCTGATGCTGCGAGTGCCCATGGGCGACGGAAGTTGCTTTCCATCAGGTGATCCGTTGGCTCGTTTGCTCCCTTTTTTCATTAAAAAAAGTGTAAAGCTGCTTTACTGTAATGTTGCATACAAAAGTTGAAAAAAGTTACTCTATCAGCGCTGCTACTTTCACAGCGAACTCTATAATTATAACGCGCCAATACCTACCCTAAAGTTTTATTTTACTTTATATTTTTTACACACCCTATTTCAAGTTATAATATTATTATCACTTCATTTTGTTACACACGGTACATCTTGTATACGTCTACAGATTTTTACAGTTTTGACAGATCGGTACATTTCATATTGGTCTGAAATTCTATGAGCATATATCCATGTTGATATTATAAATGCTAAAGTGTGTCTGTCTTAGACTACCTCTTCACACCCAAACCACTGAACCGATTTTGCTAAAATTTGGTATGGCGTCGGGTCCTATCTACTGCTAGTTTATATGAAAGAAGTAAAAGATAGAACTCCGATATATTATAACGTGGTTACGTTATTATACGTACGTTAAAATACCGTCTTCAAAATTGTCGTAATTGAGAATTAAAATTCCCTATCTCGGGAAACTACTAAACTGATTTTTATGAAACTTGCAGTGTTCCCTAAGTTAATTAAACAATTATAATTAGTACAACAAAAAAAGAATTACTCAAATCGGACTTGTGGTTCCGGAGATATACGAACACAAACATATGAACCGTGTACACTTTCTGGTATTATTATAAAAATGAATTTTAAATTTTGTAAGTATCGCAAAACTCGAGAGCGGCTGAACAGATTTTACAAATTTTAATCTTGAAATATATCTGGAATTGAAATATACTTGAAATATACTTATTTTTATAAACAATTTATCATCACCGTTTGATAAAAATGCGTTCGGTAGTTTAGCGTTAATTTACTAACATATTTTAGTATTTACAATCACAAACTGTCACCCTATATAGTACTATTATATATCTAGTGTGTTATAATTAACTTTTTTTGGTCTCGTTGTCATATTACATTTTGAATAACTGTATTTTAATAAAAAGATAAAACCGACTTCAAAATTTACGCAATCACAGAATTTATTATATAATTATTAGTAGTACCAAACGCAATTGAGAATTGAGAGAGAGAGAGAGAGATAGGGAGTTTCCCTATCTGCAAAACTACTGAACCGATTTTGATGAAACTTGCATTATTCCCTAAGTTGAAAAATACCAAGATCAACAAAAAAAGAATTACCGAAATCGGAATGGTAGTTCCAGATATATGCGAACACAAACATAAAAATATACGTATACATACACTTTTAAAAATTTGGCACATTTGTTCAGATGCTGATATAGACTAACATATTATACGAAAATTGGGCAGTTCTGGAAATATTACATACATACGCGTCGACTTGATAACCTCCTTTTTTTGAAGTCGGTTAAAAAGGTTTAAAAGAGATACCTTTGCCTCAAACCTAAATACAATATGTATGAAGGGAAATCCCAGGGCACAGTTTACTTTTTTTCTTCAATACGAATAATATGAAACAGGCTCTGTCTGTATTTTTTCGCGATTAATAATTAGAGCAGGGGTTTCCAGATAGCTAATTTTCTTCTCGTCATTAGAGTAATAAGTCATAACAAAACGGTAACTATTTCTTAGAATACGGTTCTTTTTTGTTTTATATGCTTACGAAGTCGGTTGTTGGAAGTTGACAAAGACTTACTAATTAAACTGACACACTGTATATTGGTTATAATTTATGACATTACTATATTCCTTAGCATAAAACAAGATTAGGTACTTTCGTCCAAAGACGCCTGCAGGCTGCAGGGGTTCTGGGCCGAAGAGACGAGAGTCCAGAAGCCAGAGGGCACGCAAGTGCTTGGCCGGGAAGGTTTCCAGTTAATTGATACCGTAAGTTGAAAAATCCAACTTTGTGGTTCATCGCACAATACAGCGACTCGACGCCAACCCAACTCACAATTTGGCATAAATTTTTTAACTTTATATTGTAGAGCGACGTATGATAATTTAGCTGTAGCGATATCGATTTTTCTCAGCAATGACTAAAGCTAAGAAATTAAAGTTCATTGTCAGTATTCATCATGTCTTTGTCTTTGAATTACCCATAGCATAACACGATTGGTCAACTTTCATAATACAATAACAAATAATCAAAAAGACCTCTGTAAAAAAGGGATTCTAATTTTTCCAACATAGGAGAGTGATTTAAGCTTTCAGTACATAGATTGGTTCAAGCATACACTTTAAGTTATACATAGTTTTAAAAACCATAAATATATTTCATATAATATATGAAATATATTTATGGTTTTTAAATTACGCGATAAAAACCATTTTGTCGCTTACACCCTTACACCCTTTCCATTTCTTGCTGTTCCATTTCTTGTTTTCGATGAGATGACGGGCTGGCCTCTCATAGACAACAAGCAATCTAAAACATATTCAACACGGTTTTAGGGTTCCGTACCCAAAGGGTAAAAACGGGACCCTATTACTAAGACTTCGATGTCTGTCCGTCTGTCTGTCTGTATGTCATAAGGCTGTAACTCAAGAACCACTGTAGCTATACTTCTAAAAATTTCACAGATTGTGTATATCTGTTGCCGCTATATTAAGTTTATAATTAGCGTATAAGTTTTTTTTTCATCTTGATGACATTGTATTAACTTTACCCAAGAATCTAAAATAAGTATTTCAGATATTTATCTAATCTAAGTTAGCCGAGAGTAATAATAATATTATGTATATTCAGTGTTTGTCCTCAATACGTTGATGTAAATATTAAATGTATTTCCCTATGATAAAGAAAGAATACTGAGGGAATTTACGCAGGTCAAAACCCGTGTACAAACTACAAGGTGTAGTGATGTGCTCACTGTTTAAAGATAAGATGCAGCAGATTTATATCGATAGTAATTTAGTACTACTTGAAACTATAATATATATTATGTTACCGTTATAATGCGGAATACGTCACTGCGCACATTAACTAGGTAATCTGCAGATTTCCTTATACCATCCGTTAAAGTGTGAAATTTTAATCAAAAAAGGTTAGGTATATTTGCACTTTACCTAGTTACTTTGCTTATCAACGAACGTTGAACGAAACACTTTTGTTTCGCTCCTCCGCTAGGACTGCGCCTCTGTTCCCGTGTTCGATGATTTGATCTATTATGTCTTATCAGTGGAATAACAACAAACAATAAAATTAACATTGTCTATTGGCTATACTGTATACAGCGTATAACAAAACTAACTTTTTCCCCCTTGAACATCTGCAATCGGCTACATAATCAGATATTATCTATTATTAAATTGGGTTTTATTTGTCCAAACTCCATTAAGTAAGTTCAAGTTTGCTGTATTGGCCATTTTTGCCCTATTCCACTTTTTTAATCGTGATTTAGTATTACTCAATGAGGGCTCTTGCTAATTGCTATAAGTGTGTTAATGTGTTCCTGTAATCTCTTTCGTATTTACCTCTATTTGCTTGTTTGCGTATTCGTCAATAATGTTGCCAAATACGACAAATAGCCAATAGCAAATACAAATAGTCATGTGAAGTGCCAGCATAATATTCAATCCTCACATTTATATTAATATATTATGTTGGATTATCAAACGTTAAGTACTAATAATTTTTGTTTCACAATTTTGTTAGTTAAAATAATATTATTATATTAACATACTCGAGAAAGAATCGAAAATACATATAAAATACTGAAAATAGCACTTTCAAATATTTTGAATTTATTTTAAAGTACTTTAAAAAAAATCATCGGATTTGTGTGTACGGCGATACAAACTTATCCATATTTACAATTTTTTTTTGTGAATATGAATAAGTTTGTTTACAAAAGAAATGAAGCAGCAACACAAAACAATTACATCGGTATATAGTTATAATAAAGTTTTATCGATATCGACAAGTGCTTTGTACATCACTTAACGAGTCGCAGAGCAGGTCGAAAAGCGAGTTAATGGTATATTTATAAACGTATCAGCCAGGGTCAAGCAGTGTCGCTTCAGAGCACATCACATCACCACGTGCAGCTTAAATTAACTTAAATTAATTAATTAAAATGGAGAAGCTGTGCTTGTTTTTAATTTTCGGTAAGTAATACTTTTTAAGTTTAAATTAAACATTTTTTTGTTTAAGTAGGTACTTTTTGCTCGCTATATCTACAAATGTTTTGGTATTTTTTTATCGTGCAGTTTAAATGGTTATCAGCAAAACTTGTTCTTAATAATGTTAATAGTGGTTAAATGTTAATTCTTCAGTCTCCTCTATATACTTGTTCATCTTCAGGTTTAATATATGAAACAAAATAATCGGCCAAGTGCGAGTCGGACTCGCGCACGAAGGGTTCCGTATCGTTATAGAGCAAAAATAGGCCAAAAATTATGTTTTTTTGTATGGGAGCCCCCCTTAATTTTTTTATTTTATTTAAATATTATTTTTAATTATTAAAGTACAATTATGTATTTAAGGCCTTCGTGAAAGTTTCAAGTGCTTACCTCTTATCATTATTGATTACGAGCAAAAAAGGCCAAAAAAATCACGTTTGTTGTATGGGAGCCCCCCTTTAATTAATTTTATTTTTATTTTATATTTGTTGTTGTAGCGGCACCGGAAATACACAATCTGTGAAAATTTCAGAACTTTAGCTATAGCGGTTCTTGAGTTACAGCCTCAAGACATACAGACAGACAGACGGACAGACATCGAAGTCTTAGTAATAGGGTCCCGTTTTTACCCTTTGGGTACGGAACCCTAAAACGATATTTAAGAGCTGCTACTATTTGTTTTGGTTTTTTTATTCAGGACAAAAAATTAGGAATCACTTAACTAATATATTTTGTGTGCTTTCCAATTGTTATTAAGTACCTACATTAGTTACGACTTACGAGTATAATTAATTAATAATTATTATGTTTGTTTAATAATGTAGGTCGCTAACGGCCGAATCAGTCAGAGACAATGACTGATTACTTAAATACTTATTAATTAATGAAGATAGTGACAAAAAATGTATAGAATTCTTGTTAATACGGTTAATACCTTGGAAAAGTACTTACTTATGTGATATTCATGATCATTAAAATATGTTAAACATTAAAAGTTAAACACTGAATGAGGAAAATGTTTGAAAATTACCGGCATAAGCAGGTTTTTTGTCATCAAAATAGAATATACATTAGGCTGCGTTTCCACCAAAGCTGAGCTAAGCTGCGATGCGAGGAATGTGTTTTACAAGAACCAATAGAATCGTTGCGACGTAATCAGGCAAATGAAGCGTTTCTATTGGTTCTTAAAAACCCATTCCTCGCAACGCAGCTTAGCTCAGCTCAGCCTTAGTCTCGGGTTCTGGGTTCCCGGTTATTTTACAATCCTGATTTTTATGATCCTGGTTCCAAGCAACATGGGCAGTTCTATTTTTAATAGGTGTAGTCGCAGAACAGGGTAAAATGATGCTATTGACCTGTAGCGAAATGTGAAATCAATTTGAAATGTGAAATGTGAAATCAATTTGAAATGTGAAATGTGAAATCAATTTGAAATGTGAAATCAATTTTATTTATCATAAAATATTATTTATAGCTCCACTAAGACGAACGTCAATACTTTCTAGTTTCTAGAGTTTCTAACGAAAAGAAGCATAATAGAAAAGAAGTGCCTACATATTATTTTAATAGCGACAAAGAACTTTAACTTGCAATAAGATAGCAGTATATTCCCACTGCAGCTCTTTTTTTGAAAGACAACCAGTGCAACAGCAATGCGTCCAAAAACCTGTAGTCTGTAAAGAATCGTGTTTAATTTTTTTCTGACCCGCATTTTTTAAATTTTGTACATGAAAATAATTATTAATTAATTTTATTAACTAATTCCAGGTCTTCTCAGTAGCGAGGCGCTCGGCATGAGCTTCAGACAGAAACGTCAGTCTCCCGACAACGGCGAAGAGTCAGGCGAGTTGGAAGACCGCTACGGCTGGAACCGGTACCCACAAGGGAACCCGAACCGGTTCCCTAACCAGTTCCCAAACCAATTCCCCAACCAGTTCCCTAACCAATTCCCGAATCAGTTCCCTAATCAGTTCCCGAACCAAGGCCAGTTTCCGAACCAAGGACAGTTCCCTAATCAAGGCCAATTCCCTAACCAAGGACAATTTCCCAACCAAGGTCAATTCCCTAACCAAGGTCAATTCCCTAACCAAGGACAGTTCCCCAACCAAGGCCAGTTTCCTAACCAAGGTCAATTCCCGAACCAAGGTCAATTCCCCAACCAGGGTCAATTCCCCAACCAAGGCCAACAGCCTAACCAAGGTCAACAGCCTAACCAAGGTCAACAGAACAACCAAGGACAACAAAACAACAACCAACAGGCCCAGGGTACCAATGGAAACACAAGTGGAAGGTAAGCAAATGTCATATTATTTTCTATACATTTAAGGATCATTCATAACTAAACAACTCTCAAAATTAAATTAATGATAATGAATATGAAATGCAAAGAAGCTTAAGAAAATACCAAGCAATACAATTAATGTTTCTCTGGTTACTAAATTTTTCTACATAATATTATAGTCAGTTGAAATAAATCAACTCGACTAGTAATTGAAAAATCTTTATTTTACTTTTGGTAATCACTAATCATCATTGCAGAATCAACGCGACGTTCACAAAATATTTTGTATAAAATTTATTCTGCGTAAAAATATTTGACTAAATCTAGAGTGGCAATAATAATTATTAGTACGGGTGCCCTAGAACAAATTTTTTTGTGATTACTAACAAGCTAATTTTTGCGAGTAGCTACATTTTAATAAGACTAACAACATTTTTATTTTCGAAAAATCTCGAAAGTGGTAGCTAACAGAGATAGAAAGGATTTCATACTTTGACTTGATGGTCCTAAAATATGGATTGTTTTATTTGTCGGACAAGGTTACTCTTAAATTAAATAACTATTAACCTACCAATATACAAAAAATCAGCTGGTTAGGGTTCCGTTTTAGGGTTCTGTAATCAACAAAACTTGGTTGACTACTGTACCCTAAGACGGAACCCTAACCAGCTGATTTTTTGTGTATTGGTAGGTTAATAGTTATATAATTTAAGAATAACCTTGTCCGACAAATAAAACAATCCATATTTTAGGACCATCAAGTTAAAGTATGAAATCCTTTCTATCTCTGTTAGCTACCACTTTCGAGATTTTTCGAAAATAAAAATGTTGTTAGTCTTATCAAAATGTAGCTACTCGCAAAAAATTACCTTGTTAGTAATCACAAAAAAATTTGTTCTAGGGCACCCGTACTATATATTATTGTAATGACTTAATGAGGGTCTATTGTGTGATGTGTCAATTGTCGTGTCAAACAGTCATATCTCACGAAGTAGCTATATGTAGCAGCACATAAACCTATAATGCATATTATAAGTCTATGTAGCAGCACGGCATTTGACACGAAAGACCCTATTATAGTATAGTCCCTACCGTCCCTCTGGTGGCAAATGATATAACGAAAACCCTCATTGGTGATTGCAAGTAGTGAAGTGGTGGGGCGCCTCATTTCAAATTAGACAAGCTCTAACCAACTATAATTAACTTAAATAAATAATTTAATTGATCATTTTGAATTTCCAGCCTGACGCAAACCCCCGAGTACCAGGACTGCATCAGGCGGTGCCCGGTGACCTCGGAGTACAACCCCGTGTGCGGCTCGGACTTCGTCACCTACGACAACCCCGGCAGACTGATCTGCGCGCAGACCTGTGGGATGAGTAAGTGCCTTTTAGGGTTCCGTACCCAAAGGGTAATAACAGTAGGGATGAAAATATTAGTAACTAGATGTTCCGCGCGGCTTCGCCCCGTAATTTAGGAATTTCATGAAAACCGTACATTTTTCCGCAAAAACAGCCTATGTCACTTCACGTGGTCTATTCTTTATGTGAGCCAAAAACAAAAAATGCTCCAGTAGTTCTTAAGATAAATAAACAAGAGGAAAATATGAAAAAAAAAACGGGGAAAATTATATAATTTTCCACACTTTTTCCACATTTTCCTCTGTTTCTTCGCTCCAATTGATCTTAGCTTAATAATATAATATATAGCCTAGAGACTTCCTCGATAAATGGGCTATCTAATACTGAAATAATTTTTGAAATCGTATCAGTAGTTCCTGAGATTAGCGCGTTCAAACAAACAAACTCTTCAGCTTTATAATATTAGTATAGATCTGGTTTTATTAAACTTCGTGGTATAGATAGTAATAGAATATAGGGTAATAGGGCTCTCGCGGAGCGGGACAGAGAGGACGATCCCACCTCTCTGCCGCTCCGCCGGCGTAGGACGGGAGTGCGGAGGCGACGCTATGCGAACCTCCTAACTCTCGTCTGACGGGGCTCCAGGAGAGGATGGGAACCTCTCCGGCTAGCCAGTCCCGGCGCCGAGGGGAACGCTTCAGTTTGCCTAAGCGTTCCCTTACCTTGGTGGAAATCCGGTCCCTTTTGAGGTAGACCGGCCAGTCGTGGAGGGAGTCCCGTGTTTGTTAGATCCGGGATATCCCTCATTTATATTACGACTGAAGGCGAACCGCAGGTGGTTTTAGTGAGTAGGAGTCTCACGTACCCCCGGGGGACCCATGATGGGTTTCCCCTGCGCATCAAAAAAAAAAAATAGGGTAATAGGGCTCCATAAAGTGTGTACTGTGTATAATCCGGTCTTACTATAACCTTAGACTAAAATAGGGGTCAATAAGAAATCTCGCTCTCTTTTCCGGATTTTTTGTTGATTCAAATGTCTAAAGTAACTAGACTAGTAATAAAATATGATACCTTATTGAAGCTTTTTAAGGTTCCGTACAAAAAAGAGTAAATCTTAACCCTATTACTAAGTCTTCGTTGTCTTCCCGTCTGTCCCCAGGATGTATCTCAAGAATATGTAAACTTCTAAAATTTTCACAGATTGTGTTTTTCTTTTGCCGCTATAACAATCAAATACTAGAAACAAAATAAAATGTATTATTGTTATTATCATGGATATTTTACGGTTAACGAGTTCAATATTTAATTGTCTTTAGAAGCCAGTAGGTTTCCCACACGGATTGCTGTAACAGTTGTGTCATTCGGCTACGCAGGAGTCACCTTAATGTCTCCAAAAGTATGCTTATAATAGGCTGCTAAGGCACAAGGTTTTCCGCTTGACTCAGTGGGACTGATGACCGAGACGACTGGCGAGAGATCCAATGCATGGTTCATTTTTCTTGTTAGAAACTATGCCCACCGTTCTATATTTTTAGTATACAGTTCAGTAGACATGATCGTATTAAAGTACCATTGAGGGAATTGACTCCTAAGCAATAATTGACGGACACGTCATTTGGTCGGCCTATGTCAATGTTTGCTGTGATCGGTCTGATAGGTTAATTACTTAGGTCCGCCATCTACCTTGGAATCAACTTCTCTGATAGTGGGTACATCTTGTAGATTGAAATAGAGACACATTGCAAGATGACGAGGTCAATTCTGATGGCTTATATCTTAGACTATAATTTTATGTTTTTTTTTCCAGGTATCACCCAATTCAGAACCTCCCGCTGTCCCGCCACCACCGCGGCCACACCCACTTCTTAGTCGCTATTAGTCACATAATGTTGTCATACTAAACAGACTGATCTATACATTTTTGTAAAATATAATAATATGTTTTGATATCAATATTTTGTTTTCAATTATTTGTATACACAGGGTGTAACCAAAATAAGTGATAATAATTTAGGGTGTGTACGTGTTTCTTGTAGAGAGTTCAATGTGAAAGTAGCAGCGCTGAAAGACCAAAATTTTTTTTCACTTTTGTATGGGGAAACTCGTGACGCTCGGGCCCTTGCCCATACAAAAGGGAAAAAAATTTTTCGTCTTTCAGCGCTGCTACTTTCACAGTGGACTCTCTACAAGGAACACGTACACACCCTAAAGTATTATCACCTACTTTTGTTACACGCTGTATTTAGTTTTTATCCGACTACTGTGAAGTAAAGAAGGATGATGTGTTTTTAAAAGGGTTTTGGCAGTAAACATAGAGCGTCACACAGCTAAGTGGTAGTGTAAATACTTGAGTGTGAGTAATGTGTATGTGTTTTATCTTTATCTACAACATGACTGGTGAGACAATACCGATACTTATGGAGAGTACTCTGTACTCGATTCTCATTATAATTATGTAATAAAATTAGGTTCTTAATTTTTTCCGAATTTCCCAAAAATAAATGAATCATGGATACTAAGTAATTTACGCAGCTAGGCAAGTAGGCATATTATGCGGCCGGTGCAGAGGCGTGCGCTACCAAAGAAACACCACACAACTACCCCTCCCGCTCGCGGTGTTCATGCGTTGGGTAAATAATTATTTAACTTTAAGCTACATTTACTCAGTGGTCAATTGATATTATTTTTTTATATTATTTTTTTCCAACTAATATAATAGCCAAATATCACGTCCTCAAGTATTGAACATGTCTCACCAGTCACGCAGTATATTATTCTATATGTAGAGTTTACTACTTTGTGAGGTGTAACTTTTTATTATATTCCTGCCTTAACGTAAATAAAACTTCAGTTAAATACTTCTGAAACGCAATTGATGGTTAACGAACGTTTAAAGTAACTATAAACAAATAATAAATAGCTTCCGGCTACTCTTTCGAATACTTACTCACAATAATATTATTGTACCATCGAGGAAATCGATTTCTAGGCAGTTGACGGTTCGACCTCATGTAGACCGTAGTAGGCTATTATGTCAAAATTCAAATGTTAATCCAATGTTAGCTGCTGAACAGGTTAGCTGTGATCGGTCGGATGGGTTTGACATAACGCGACCAAATTACTTAGGTCCGCCATCTGCCTAGGAATCAACTTCTCTGATAGTACATAGTATCTATTTATAAATTAGTAGTTACAACTTACATGTATATTTTCTCAACAAAATGTTAATTTATTTTATTGCTCTCGTAAAGGTCAAACACAGAACATTAGTTTCGTACATACAGTTTCAGTTACTGAAGAAAACTTCTAAGTTACGGTTGTCTGTTGTAAGAATACAAAATGAAGATATTATTTCTACTGCTAATTTTTGGTAAGAATTTTTATAAAATTTTTTAATGGTTTAAAATAAACCAAGTATTAGACGTTTTGCAGTTTTTTTATACATGGTGTAACAAAAATAAGTGATAATTTTTAGGATGTATAATATGTATGCATACAATAGAGTTCGCTGTAAAAGTAGCTGAGTGCTGAAATAGTAACTTGTCAGTCGGTGGAGGGACTCGTACACACCCTAAACTATTATCACTTAATCTTTTAAACACTGTATAATTTCTCTTAGACGTCTTTTATTAAAATACTCTAACTTTATATGTGAAATGTATTGTACTAGCTGACCCAGCAAACGTTGTTTTGCCATATAAATTATTTCTAATATTAATATAAAAGTAGATAAAAACCTATTTTCAGGCCTAACGGATGTACATGCAAAAATTCAATAAAATCGGTTGAGCCGTTTCGGAGGAGTTCGCGAACAAAAACTGTAACATGAGAATTTTTTATATTAGAGATGAAATTCTATGCATTTATTTTCAACTATTATTTATATTGTCTACTCTACATGCTACTTACTTAGTGGGTAATTTATAACATTATATGTATGTGCCATACAATGATGACTTTTGTAACAATCTACAATGAATACTTTTAAAGTGAGTCAATTGGGTACTAATCCTGCGGAAGAAAATGATTAATTACTTGAAAATATTTTTGTTTCCTACGAATTATTAAAACAAAACTTCTTAAAATAGAAAAAAATACAAAACAACTATTGTTCTGTTATACAATAATTTCGAAAAACCTTGAATAATAATTAATTTAACAAACATTAATTTCTCAAAGCGAACGCATGAAGGTAGGTAATTAAAATTTCTGTTGTTTCAAAGCAACAATACTGCGTTCTTGAACGTTGAAATTTCCTTGAAACAATTCTACCTTATTATAATATGTAAGGTAGAATAAATCTAACTTTCTGCGTATTCGAGTTCTACGAAAGATGCGCTACGGCTACGCCCGACGTAGCTCGTAGACCGTAGAGGGCTACGTACTACGGCCTACGGGCTACGGAGCTACGGTCTATGAAAGAAAGTCTCTTTTCGTGCTTGCAAGAAAGTACTTTTGTAAAGAAAACGTCACATCAACATTAAAAGTGTTTTTTTTAATTGTTTTATTCGATCGAAATGGATTTTTACCCTCTCTAAAATTTCAATAACCTCAACAATGTTTGAAAGGATCAGTTAAGGGCAGGTAACAGTGAAATAGCGCGTGGACAAATTTTTTGATCCTGTTTCATTCCTTACATTATCATCTAAAAATTTTGAAAAAATTACGACCTTTACTTGAGGATATAACGTATCCGGCTTCGCATTAATTGACACAAACAGAAGAACTTCACTCGATAGAAAACAAAGCCAAAGTTACCTCTTTTTAAAATCTTTTTTCAATGCTGTGCTAAGAATACTGAACTAAGCGACCTATTTTTTATAGCTTTAATTAGATAAAATGATTATCTATCCGTATTCGCAAAAATGGAAATTGTAGCATTTATTTACTGATGCCAGTGACAAGATATCTAGAGAATTCGCGTGTTTTTGTATGGGCCACAGCGCGACAGTCGCGCGGTGGCCCATACAAAAACATTTTGAGTGATAGATGCCCTTAAGTACACAAAAGCTACATTATGTTGTTATTGTAATAATATATTTAGTACTTTGTTTTACAGGTTTTGTTTGTAGTGAAACGTTTGGAATGCTGATAAGATACAAACGACAGTCAAACGACTATGAAAATGTCCCTGATGGTACAGTATAAGATAATATTATAATATTATCAGGCTTGTATTGATGATATTATTAACATCATGTTGACAATTTTTTTGATTTTTTATAATACTAGCTGTCCCGGCAAAATTTGTTTTCCCATATAAAGTATTTCGCCCATATTATTTTATTGAAGTGACTAAATAAGTATGTCCACCATGGCAACGTCCGTCGCTATATCCCGTCGCACAAACAATGGTCGCCGTCAGTCTCGACTTGTAATAATTTTCTATTATTTATTCAACAAATGCATTTATCAATTATAAAAAGCACCCAGTAGTCGATTCTCAGACCCACTGAATATGCATATAAAATTTGGTTAAAATCAGTAAAGCCGTTTCGGAGGAGTACGCGGCCTAACATTGTGACACGAGAGTTTTTTATATAAGAAGCTAATTTTCAATGTTTGTGAATTTTAAATTGTTGTCAAACAATTTCAAATATAAAACTATTAACAAAAGATTTTAGATGTAAAATAATTTGGTACTGTATAATAAAAAAAATAAAGTCGTAATTGTATAGATTTTTCTGTATTTTTATTTAATAAAAAATATTTACGCTTCAGATCAAGGCCAAGGCCAAAATCAAGATTTCCAAGGACAAGGCCAAAATCAGGATTTCCTGCAAGGACAAGGTCAAAATCAGGATTTCCAAGGACAAGACCAAGGCCAGTATTCTAACCAAGACCAATATAATCAGGACCAGCAAGGCTACCAAAATGGAAACGGACAGTATGGAAACCAAGGCCAGTATTCCAACCAAGGACAGTATCCAAACCAAGGTCAATATTATAACCAAGGCCAACAAGGCCAATTCCAGGGTCAGCAAGGACAGTATTCTAATCAAGGCCCATATTCGGATCAGGACACGTCAAAGTAATGAATAAATAAATGACACAATAATTCCATAAATGTATTTTCTTTAATAAATCACAATCTAGATCTAACTGAAACCACAGCTGAAACTTAAAATATTAGTTTTAAATTCAATTTTATTGCAAGCTAAACAGGTGTTTGTAATCTAAAGTATTGCTTTTAGAAATTTAGAAAGGATCAAAATGTTTTATTCCAATACTCCAGTATTGCTAATGAATTTAATTTCTAACTTTTTGCCATCAGATTCTGGTAGACCTATAGTAACAAAATAATATTAAGGTGAAGAAAATAATTTGACATAAATTCTTAGAAGGACGAAGGTGACTAATGTCAAATTCTGTACCCTTGTCAACTACCTGTGGGCTTTACCTCCAGTCCATTCGGACATGTATTACCTCTGAGTTTTTAATAGAAAAACCTAATGAAGCTGGCTAAAAGGTAGAATAAAAGGTAAAATAATCTTTTACTCAGTGGACAGTGATACGTCCGACCATTTGTCAAACAAATGGCTGTTATTTTTAAAACGTTTGGGTCATTTACTGTTGACTTTCTGCCCTCTGAATTTAGAGGCAATATTAAGAAACTGTTGAGTTGCCTTAGAAACTGGATAATTGTTTTGTTTAAGCCCGGCCGCACATTGTACGATATTTCTGATCAGAAACAGTTGAGCGTCCGCGCTGTCTCCATGTTGTACTGAGCCGAGTGAGCTCGAACTCGCCGGAAGGATATTTCGGATAATGTGCGGGGTGGCGATCCGGCGGAATTCAAATGTTTCTGATCAGAATTCGGACAATGTGCGGCCGGGCAAACCTTAAAACATTTATATTTTTGATAATGAATTTCAATTAAAAAGAGTAAGTACTCACATAACATTGTTAGACTCAATTAATATTGCAACGACAAAAAAAATTAAAGTAAGTACGTTCTAAAACCTAGAACCTACTCTGCTAGAACCTTGCTTTTATTTTTCTTTGAAAGCGCTTAATTATTATTAAAGAAGGTAGTATTTGCGTTGAAGAACAACACATATTTTTATGAACTTGCACATTTATTAATTGCATAGATACATTATGTTAACAACTAAGTATATGTAGCCGATAGTATAATCAATAATCATATTATAATGTATCTACTATCAGAGAAAGTGATTGATCATTGATAGGCAGATGGCGGACCATGTTTGCTCTGTTTATGTCAACAACAAACACGCCTAAACATTGAATTGACATAATAAGACCAAATATAGTAAGTCCTTCATCTGCCTATTCAATTCTGTTCGACGGTACAAAATATAAGCCTAATTTTTATTTTGCGTAGGCATTCTAGAATCTACAAATCGTTTTTAAGCTATTGCATTGCTTTTATCGCGGGCTTTGAGCGCAGCGACCGAATCAAGAAATTCCGTAACGAAAAACACCTAACATGCGTCTAAACTCTAGTGATGGGCCGAATGTGGTTTGAACCGAATACGAACTTCGGCCGAACATTCGGTAAAAATTAAAAATTCGGCCGAAGTTCAGCCGAATTTTTAATTCCCCGGGGACTACTGCGTAGTCTACCTACTAAAACCCCATGGTGCTCCACTCATCGCTTAAGGCAGAGTTGCGGGTGCGATAGAACCTACTACCTAATAAGTAATAATAACCAATAGACAAAAATCTGCCTTGTCGTAAGGCAGTAGGAAGGATAAGTAGAAACTCGACCAAAGGGGATCGCTATTAAAAATTATTACTACAAACGGTCCCCCAGAACCTTAATATAACACAATATAAACAATGGTACTATCAAAAATAATATAACACAATATAAACAATGGTACTATCGACAAGGAAGAACCCGCGACCCGCGTGTAACCACCGACACACTCAACCACTGATCTACTATAAATTATAGTTAGTAACTACAATAAAATATACTTAACACAACAATCGATAATTCTATTTGCCCATTACTTTAATGTGTACGGAACTGACTATATAGTAGTCATTATGTCTAATCAATTCTTAAATTGTCTTCCGGGCACCGGCCTGCCTGCCTGAGTAACACGCACTAACCCGATATAAAAATGAAAAAAGCAATTCCAGATTTGGTGACAATGCTCAAACCACTGACGATGTTAGAAGGTTTCTTCGGTGTGTTCAGATAGCGCTTGGTCAACGACCAACTCACAAGTTTGAGTAGAAAAATAAAAATTTCCGTTTACGTCGCAATGTTTCTAGTGAGTGTATGTTTAATAGTGCTTATAGCGTATACAGTAAATATTACTGACGAATTAAACTATATTCAGAAAGTGTTTGTTATGGTCTATAATATAACATTAGTTTTTATAGCCTTCCAATATATTTGGAGTACTCTAACTATAACCACGAATGGTCAATTCCTTCAAATTATCAAGAATTTGGCTGCCATTGATGATAGATTAAGTCCTATGATTACAAAGCATAGTTACGAGCGTTATAGAGTTAAATTGTTGTCCGCATTGATTACATATTGTTGTATAATTTTATTAATAAATATGGCGGATTGTATATTACAAGATTCTACAGTTATTCAAAAAGTTGTCAACTACCCTATAAATTTTCAGCGCTACATTCAAGTTTTCAGCTTTGTAGTATTCATTAATATTTTAAGTAGTAGACTAGATATTATAAACAATATATTAAAAAACGAAGTTACTGGATATAAAAATATGGACATAACAAGTTCTATTCACACAGGTATTAAATGTAAGAACCTAAAGTCGCTGTGTCATACTTATGAAATACTTCGAAACACTTGTCATAAAACCAACAAAGCCTTCAACAGTCATGTTCTGCTTGCCGTTTCCATAACATTTACCTATATTATACTGACTATATGTATGTGTCTTCATTATATCAATAATATGTTTGCGCTACAATCCATAACCTCCATAAGTTTCTATATAATAGTCGAAGCTATTTCTGTTAGTGTGCTATGCTACATCAGTGATAGTATACGATCGAAAACCGACGAAGCTAAAGTGTATATAAACAGTATAATTAGTGATTACAGACTACCTAGGGCGCTTAGGACTCAAGCGAAGTTGTTTCTAGACCTAGTTCAAGTAATGCCTATACATATTTCAGTGTATGGCGATATGTTTATATTGAACAGTGAGTTCTTGATTCAGTTATTCAGTACATGTACAATGTATCTGATATTAATTATTCAAATTTTTCACTTGATGTAAACTAGAAAAATTATCATTTATTGCTAGTCAGCCAACAAAATTATTGATGTGTTTTTATTCTAGCTGTCTACGTAATTAAGTAGGTACTACGCGTAATAATAAAGCCTTTAAAATTATACGTAGTTTAATAAGTGCTCTTTATATTGTGACTATAATACGAGTACGTTGGTAACAGATGTGTGCTTACTATTTTTTGGGAATTTAAAAACAATAAATTATAAGTAATTAAAAGTGGTTTAATTTTTTTACATGTATTAACTATTACGTATGTAATATTACAATAAAGCATAGTATTATAATAATAAATCAACGTAAAAGAACACAGACGACAGAACTTGTGATTGGTTTAATGAAACAAAAATTCAAACTTTTAGGTGAAACATTTGAATTATAAGAATGAGATAAGTCGTAGATATACTAACGAATCGTACAATCAACTCTATGTTAATAGAAAACATGTTATAGGCACTAATTTCAAAACGCCACACATCTATGAAATCGATGAAAATCTTAGCTTGCTCTCTCAATGTTTCGGGAAAGTTGTAATCAACAACAATTTTATTGAGTAACACCTTAATCATATTTCGCATCGACAGCAGGCCTTCACAACTGTATGCCATTATTAGAATACACAGTATTTGGAATACACAATACATGAATACACTCGATAAATACAATGAGTTGTGCGTTATACCAAATTCATAAATAGATACCAACAGCAGCGTCACCACGTATAAAAATGTGAACACCAGTAAAATCATTATTTGGAAATTGAAAACCTTATTGATTAAGGAACAAGCCTCGCCAAGAAAAATGTAGGCTTCGATTAAAAATTTTAGGCTCATTTCTGATTGCTCATCTGTGTTTCTACAATCGGCAAAGGCTACCTCTAAATTCCCAGTCCTTTGAAATTTTTTGACGATATTATTCAAATTATTGTTGATTACCTCTAGTCTTAAGAAAATGATTTTAAAATAGAAGTAAAGGGCGAAAACGCTAAGATATCTCTTGCATTCTGTTATTGTAGCGTCTACATGGTAATCTGTAGGTCTCGAACTGTCGTCGCTCATCATTGTGATTACATCAATAAGATTCATCAAGAAGAAAAAACAGAAGAACAGAAATAAAATAACACAAATTTTTCTACGAAATTTCACGTAGAAATTATGATTTTGGTCCAATCCGAGTATTTTATCAATTTTCACCAAAAGCTTGATGATGTTAATGTTGCTTCTGCTTTGGTGTAGTAGGTCGAAAAACATCAAAACGTGTTGTAAATGCTGTAGAGCGATCGTTACTTCCTCAAATGATTCCATAAGTATGTCATTATTGAATGTCTTCACTAGTAAAATAATGAAGTAACTAAATAAGTACAAGTAGACAGAAGTAGTGAGCAGAACAAAGAATGCGCTGTAGATTTTGATTCTTCTGCTTGGTTTTCTAACAGTATCTTCGACAATTCCAAATCGAAACACCCCGAAGCAATTTTCGACGATCAAAAGAGGTTTTAATATAAATAGAATCATGTTTTTCTCTTTCTTTCTTGCCTTGGTTTTCTTAGCCTGTACATTATGTACTACTACACTCATGTTTTGATGAGACATTATTTCCAAGCGGCTAGTCTTCATCGCTATTGTTGGACAAGTGAAATGCATTATTTTAGTGCTAATAACTATTAGTTCAATTTGTTTATCTTTGACATATCTAGAAGATAAGTGTGTTGTTACATTCCATTAATTTGATCAAATTCCATAGGGCATAGAGAATTAGAACTACGTGGTTACGATGGCCTTCAGAACATACTAGAATTATACTTTGTAAAGTCTACTGTGCTATTACTCACGTTCATTACTTTAATTATAGTTAAAAATAGAATTTCCTAGAAGCTCTACTTCATTGTTATTTTGAAAGATATTTTATAGTTATAAATGTGGAAATGTGTATGTATGTCACCTATATATGCTGCTAAGTCGCTGTATCGAATATCGTCATAAAAATAAAATTTGAAATGATAATACTTTCTTTGAATTCCCAGGGAAGAACATTAGTTTTTCTCATAAATAAAAACTTTTTTCGCGACAAACGAACTACGAAGTTTTCCGCGAAAGAAGTTCAAGTTGCACGCTACAATTGCTTTGGTACACGTGTCGTGTTCGAATACTTTTTGAATCAGAAAGTGATTCTAGAATCTGTGCATATTATATGATATCATGTAAAGATCATCATTATTTCTCATACCTTTTACACGCTAAAGAAAATATTTTTCAACCCCAGCTATTTATAAACTGACGCTGGCTCGTTGCGAAGCGACCAAATAATAAATATGAAAAACTTTATGTAGGTCTCTACACGTAGACCTATATAAAGTTTAATTACGTAAAAACCTTACATGTAAGGTTTTCACGTAATTAAAATTGTTCGAGTTTCCTACAGAGTTGATTTGAGATTCTCAGAAAGAGTTAAAACGATCTAGGTTCATAATCATAACATTGCATAAAAAATAAGTAAAGCTTCGATTTAAATGTTCATAGTTTTTCCCCTGAAAAAGTCGAAACCTACCAATCGGGCATTATAAAAATACATTCATACTAATATTTCCTCTGGAAAATTTTCGTAGCCTACTAACGGTGCGTTTAAAAAAAACACGCGTGGCCTCTAGCACCGCTGAGCGGTATTTAGCAGCTATTATGTCGTGAAGAGTCTCGAATCGGTTTAGACTCAGGTTTAGACCTGCGCTCACTGTATCGACCGACCCTCGCTAGGCATGTCCTCATGATGTCGATAAAAGCTCTAAGCTCACGATAGGTCTTGTCGATGTTTTAGGATTGATGTGTAGTTGTTGACTTTTTGGTGTAGTCACATCTTTTTATTAAAAAACCCGCAAGTTATTTTGCATCTCTTTTTATATTAATTAAAATTCATGTCCAGGTAATTTTTATTTTTTTCTTGATGGAAGTACATATTAATTAGATAATTAATATATTATAGAGTTTCATACCTACTTTGCGTTCACTTACCGATTATCATTTTTGTGACTATTGAGGCCTGAGGGTGAAGCCAAACGAACGTAATTTGTGAGTTATGAGTCGCAGAATTTCTGCCGCGTGTCTTTTCATACTTGAAATCATGGCTCACAAAATTACGCTCGCGTGAATCAAACAAGACTTTTGTATGAAACTGAATGCAACAGAATAAGCATGATGACTATTTTTTTTCTTATTGGTAATTGAAAGACCCTTAAAAATAGAAACATCGCTGAAAGAATGACTCTGATAGCTTAAAAATTCACCAAGAAATGACAATTCAAACATTTCATAAAAATAGACCTGCCCGAAACACTCCATACGAAGTGCTACGAAAGACTGACGTCACTCTTTCTTAGTTTGTACGCATCGGGAGAGAACTTTGTTCGATAGGTATATTAAATATTGCGTTTATGAAAGAAGTTTCATAACAAAAGTTGCTTTTAATTGCATATGTTATCGAATGGTATACAAATATTAAGAAATTTAATTGAAAAAAAATCGTCTTGATTATCCAACTTTGAAGGCGCATAACAAAAAAAAATTCAAATGCTATCGAGCTGAAATTTTGGGAACACTTATTTTTTATCGTGATTTCTTTATTTTATTAACAAAATTTGCTAATCTTTGACCTTGTCATCATCCCTATTCTGCCGAACCGAAATTCTGCGACTCACAAGTCACAACTCACAAATTACGCTCGTTTGACTTCGCCCTAAGTCCAAATAAAAATAATGTAGGTACTATGTAGTGTACACTGTACAATGTATGAAATCCATCTCTATTAGGTATGGAAAAAGACAGACTCGGATGTATCGTTATTCGTTACCGGTGATTCCCGAAACCGAGTTATATTGGTCGTACTGAATGGAGTTTTAAGGTGGCCGCGTTTTTGGTTCACAATTTAACCCTAGTCCGTCCAATGTAGGTCATAATAAGCCACGTTTAACTGTTTCATTGTCAATTTAAAATTTTATTATCAATAAGACATTTTAGGATAGAGTGCCGTAACATATAATAAAGCAGGCGACCAATAGCATCGCTGTCGGGTAGGCCTGCGATTTGTGACTTCACGTAGCTGTAACTCCAAAGAGTCCCATCCTAAAAGCATTTGAATCTGATGAGATCCATACTTCCATACTAATATTATAAATGCGAGTGTCTTTTTTTTATGAAAAAAGGGGACAAACGAGCAAACGGGTCACCTGATGGTAAGCAATTTCCGTCGCCCATGGACACTCGCAGTATCAGAAGAGCTATAGGTGCGTTGCCGGCCTTTTACGAGGGAATAGGCTAATAAGGTAGGGGAGGGTAGGGAAGGGAATAGGGGAGGGTAGGGAAGGAAATAAGGGAGGGTAGGGAACGAAAAAGGGTAGAGGATTGGGGCTCCGGTAAACTCACTCACTCGGCGAAACACAGCACAAGCGCTGTTTCGTTTCACGCCGGTTTTCTGTAAGCCCGTGGTATTTCTCTGGTCGAGCCGGCCCATTCGTGCCAAAGCATGTCTCTCCCACTGTAAGCCATGACGGTGTCTTTCTGTCTCTGCCTCTTTACGTCCAACCGCTTAACCGATTTTGCTGAAATCGTGAGATACTTTGAGTCCGACTCCAGGAGGATTATAGGGTACATTTTATCGTGGAAAAATGTGGGGTTCCCGCGCGATAAACTGATTTTGGCCCAATGGAGTTTCGGGAGCATAGTATATCCTTTAATTAATTCATTTTATCGAGGTGCGTGCGTCAATCCCTATTTCAAGGGATACAGCCGTAGCGTCCGCGGCAAACGTCAGTCGCGCGACACACGCGCGGCGGTCGCTCGCGGCCGGCGCACAGTCGCCAGTGACCATGGGACAGACAGCTGGCGCCGAGGTTACGCCTGATGATGACGAGGAGCCCCGCATCCACGTCAACCCCACCGAACGCTCCCTGGTATGTAGAAACCCTCGGAAAGTCTCCATCAAAATTGGGGGAGAATTGGCTGTTGCGTAGGAATTTTGGTGATGTAAACATACGGTTACTTAGCAAATAAGGATATTTTATGGGCAAAACGTTATGGTTTTAGTGAAAACCCCTAAAGACGTACAATATTTTGTATGCAGAATCTAGTTATGGAGAGAGTTCCTACACCTGAGCCTAGCTTATTTTGTGACATCATTTGGGTATCGGAACGAAATTAATGTTGTCGATACCTAACATCAAGGCCTTTTTGGTGCTTTTTGGACTAATTAACGATTTTATGAGCCAAGCCTTGACGAAAAAACCATTGTTTAAGTATGTAACAACGCTCTCCTTTTACTATGACTTAGGTCCTGTTGGGTCCATGTAATTTCAGTTCCAGTCAAAGTCCTGTTTTAAAACTTGCAAACAAAACAGTTGATACCTAAAAACAGTATCCAGGCCGAGGGAAAATTGGTGTTAAAATTAATATCATCGACTTAGTAGTAATATATTTTTTTTAATTTTTTCGGAACGTAGGTATAGCGCCTTACTGTGAGTGAAATGCAGCACTCTGCACCATGCAGCAGCCACTGATGTGATGCTGGATGCAGTAATTTCGTGCTTCGCGGGTTAAAAAAATTCGTAGTTAATAATGAGGGTAAATACTTGATAATAATAATTATCTTACCATGGCAAGTGTCAATAAAACACATTCTAAGTAGCTAGTATTACCTACAATATAATATTATTAATATAATTAAGTAATGCATATTATGTTATTGTGACGACTTATACGTCGTGGGTACATAGGTTTATTCCATTCTGCTTGCGTGGAACATTATTATTTATTATATTAATATTGTTACGTGCTAAGGTCCGATGATTCGGAGAAAAAGACCTGGTGACTCTCTTGAAGGCTTTATTTACACTACACTTAGGGTACACAACTCACTAGGCCCAAACACTACGCACTAAGTCCAAACACTATGCACTATCACTGGTTCACTCACAAAGTCACTTGTTTCTCACTTCGAAGACGTCTTGATGATCGCTCATTCGAAACTGCATTCGAACACTGACTCCCGGCCCGTCTACCTGCGTATTTATACGGGTCGAGGCGAGCTCTAGAGTCTAGAGCTCGCCTCGACCCGTATAATGTTCTCGTACGGTCTAGACTCTAGAGTCTAGACCGTACGAGAACATTCCACAATTCGCATCAACACGTAAACAACCGTGGGAAAATTCGAGCATGTACGCGCAGGTAAACAAAAACATACAAGTAGCGGCATCTGGTATTGAATAGGGGATTTACGCTGTCTGTGTATCCACGATAGTTTCGCCGGGTTGCCGCTAGATGACACTACGTGTCCGCATTCGTAACAATATCAAACAGACATATAACCTAGACAGGAATAGGAACAGTAATTACTTAATTCAAAATTTTGACATAGGCCCCATACAATATTATCTGTCAAAGTCTTCATTAATAGAAGGTTAATCATAGTTAAATGTCTCTGAGTACGGCAGTAAATTATTAGAGCTATTGTAGGAAGTTATAGGAGCTGCGTATAAGTGCGGATGTCCTCCGCACACTCTCGAGGTGTGCGTCGTGCTATCGTTGGGCCGTGCACCGCCATGATCTCATGACGGTGCTTAGGCGAGACCTCTCACTCTCGAGCATGCAGCATGAGGCCTGGCAGATGGTGGTCTTTTTCCGTTAAACCGTCCTTTTACAAAAAGAAGCCACAGAGCGCGGGAAAGGGTCCATCCTCCGTTCCGTTCCGCCGGCGTAAGACGGGAGTGTGGAGGCGTCGCTACGTAAGCCTAATATCCGTCTAGTCGGGGCTCCGGGAGAGGAACCTGCCCGGCTTAGCCAGTCCCGGCCGGCGCCGAGGGGAACGCCTCAATTTGCCGAAGCGTTCCTTTACTTTGGTGGAAGTCCGGTCCCTTGTGAGGGAGACCACCCGGTCCTGTATTTGACAGATCCCTTCGTAATACGGCTGATGGAAAATCGCAGGTGGTTTTAGTGAGTAGGTCGCGTCAGTCCCACATACCCCGGGGTACGCATTAAGCGTTTCCCCTGCGTAATCAAAAGAAAAAGAACTGCTATTAGGGGTGATCACTACGTCATATTCTATCGAATATTTCCTTAGGAGTGAGGTGGGATAAAATTGAAATATAACATTGTTCTATGGGTACGTTTTCATGGAAAAAATAGTTCAATAGGTAGTACAAATGTAGGAAGCTAGTAATTAAAATTTTAATTGGACTTACTCTATTTTAGTATTTTCAAGGCTACAATGGGAATATAGGTACAATATTATTATGTCAACATAGCAAGAGTGGTAAGAATGTTTAATTTTAAAATGCCATTTCCTCATCAAGTCCACAATTGCCACAGCCCACAACAAACAAATTAATTATAATATGACACCAGGTAAATTCTGTGCTATAATAATATTTTAAAATTTAAAGCATAGTACCTATAAATTATAATAAGACATTGCAAATCTAAATTGATTCGTAAGCGCATGACCAATTATTATAGTACCAAGTCAAGTTACGACAAATATTGTGTAATGTGTATAGTATGGACGTTTTTCGACTAGCCAGCCCGGCACCGGTACCGGCCCGGCAGCCGGGAAGGTAAAATATGTATGAAAATTGAAAATATAATATGGCACGCTTTTCCACTTACCGGCGCCGGCACCGCCGGTGATGGGCCGACAAATCTGCATGTGTTGTGACTTGTGTACGAATTGTAGTCGTTGCCTATGTGTGCGTGTGTGCACTCACCTAGCCTAGGGCTGCCAACTTTTTTTGACAAAAAAAAAACCTATAAATTAATTAATTTGTATAAGAAAAAGATAAAGTATTAGGGACAAAAAAGAAATATTTTAAAATTGTATGTTTTTATTGTTTTAAAAACGTATTTTTGTTGCTTTTAGCTCATAGGTACTGTTACCTACCTTTAAATGTTACAAAGCTTGTTTGACAATTAGCATTTAAATTTAAATAAATAAACAATTCGTTTCTAATTAAATTTATTAATGCTCATACCTACTCTATTTCTCACTTCTCGCCACTTTAGATTCATTACTGGAAAAACTCTTTCAGTGAAAGCTGAAGTGGCGGGAATGGAGAGTAGGTGAGAAATTAATATATATGTAATCTCTTATACTTACTTATATAAAATTCTCGTGTCACAATGTTAGACCGCGTACTCCTCCGAAACGGCTTTACTGATTTTAACCATGCTTAAATTCAGTGGGCCTGAGAATCGGCTTTAAATGGAACCCTTCGTGCGCGAGTCCGACTCCCACTTGGCCGATTATTATATTTTATTAGGAGCGCCTAGTTTTATTTGTTAGCAACATGTTGGCCATACTCATATATAACTACACAATTCAGCTTAGTTTTCACAATATATCAAACAACTTACTTTATTAGCTAGGTATCAGTTACAAAGTTAGTCGTACCAAAGTGGACGTAAGTTTATTGGCACTATATTTACTGACATAAATTATTACAATTATTTAATATTTTACATATAATTAATTTAAATAAACTATATTTACTCTAAGAATTATTGCGTATTTCTGTAAAATAGGTAAAGTAACGTTGTAATAATGACCTCATTTAGCCATAAGAGCGCCATCTATTGTCCGGAAAATGTACTTACACCATTTTAAAACGTCAAGTGTCACAATTTGACACTTGACAGTCCATATTTTGAGGTTGTGTTGTAAAGTCAAAAATTCACAGCACCCAGCTGAGTGTGGCGAAGAGTGGCCTGTGTGAATATTTTGTTAATATAATTTGAATTCCATATTATGTCTGGCGAATAATCAGTGCAGTAAAGCATAAACTTAATGTTGGTAGAAGGAAGGACCAATGCGAGTGATAGTTGAAAGGTGGATGCTGAAGGCATCTGTCAATAATTACAATAACAAAGCTTTTCTTCTCCAGGGTTTTGACTGTGTATTGTGATTATTAAACATAAGATCTCTGGACTGAAATAGCCAGTAGAACCAGAAGCCCACCTCTCTAACGAATTTGCAGTGAAGTGTTTTAAAGTGAACGAGTACATTTAATAATTTAAGATGGGAAACCATTAAACCTTGCCCTCTATTATTAGTTTGCTGACGAATAAATCGCGTGTGGAGTGATATTTTTCATACTTTTTGAAAAATCCTAAAACTCAAAATGTCGAGAGTGTCACTGAGTAACATTCCATCGAACCCACGAATCAACCGTTTACGCACATTTTCCAGAGTGAGTATGTTTGTAGTTTATTATCTGAAATCCAGGGCTAGTTTTTCAGACATGATTTTAGGTTATTTTAACATAAGTAATATGCTTAAAACTCATTACTCAGCGCCCTGTCAGTGGCAGAAATTGATTGTCTAACCCACGGATTACTGGATTGATATTTTTTTTAATATGAACTTTTTTATATCCATCAATATTCTGTCAATTGTGTAACCTCTGCCATAGGCAGAGGTTATACGGTCAATTTTTCATCAATCTGATCCATCAATTCGATCCAGATTGACAAAAAATTGATTGTCTAACCCACGGATTGATGGATTGATCATTTTTTTAATATGGACTTTTTCATAACCATCAATATTCCGTCAATCAGATTGATGGATCAGATTGATGAAAAATTGATTGTGTAACCTCTGCCTATGAGCACAGTTTACACTCTGTATTAATACTTATTTTATAGCGCTGAAGATGAAATTTTATATTAGATATTCCACACATAGAAATTATTTAGGTACAATACTTTACAAGCTCCGAGTAATCACTCATAGGGAAGGGATGGTACACAGAACAGGGATGCTCTAGTCTATATTTTAACTGATTACCCCACAATTCTTACAATTCCTTGGAGCTCAGGCAGAGTAAAGATATTTGTATACTTATGTAAAAGGTATGTAGTAGTGAAACAAGAAAGTGTATTATTATTCTTTTGTTTAGGTTCCTCATATATACTACTACAAGGAATGAAATTATATTTAAAATAGACTTAAGTAAATGCAAACAAAGTGATTTGTATTGTTGTTACAATGGCCTTTGTTACTTAAAACTGATTTAATTAATTAAATTAAACAATGACTGATTTACGTCTACATGTAACAATAACATACAACTATATTTTTCTTTGACTATTTTTAAAGTGTTGGATGTGTAAATACTAGTACTTAGTGCTACTTTTTAAAATATAGATACTTAAAAACTCTTTACATTTCTTGAAAAGTACAAATTAATCTTAATTCTTCAGAAATTATGCAAATAAATAAAAAACGGAAAATATTTGACAAAACGTTTCTGAAAACTGAAAATGTATTTTCATAATTCCTATTATAGATTATAATTATTATCAACAGTCAAGTAATGAAATACTTAGCAATGCATGTCAGCAAATACAATTAATTACTGCTTCTGTGATATTTAAAAACAATCAGGTTGACTAACTTTTATTGTATTTAAATTCTATTTAAACTAATTTCTAGTCTCTGTATGTCTGTCCGTTACCACTTCACACCCAAACCGCTGCACACTGATATTGCTGTTTGGTATGGAGATACTTTCAGTCCCGGGATAGGACATAGGATACTTTTTATCCCGGAAAAATGTACGGTTCGCGCGTTTTACGAATTTTGGCGCAGCGGAGTTGCCGACGTCATCTAGTAATAAATATTGTATCAATGGAAGTTTCCTCTTTGCATAGTAAATCTTGTAAACTTATTAGGTAAACATATTATGGTGTCTAATATATTGTTTGTCCTTGGATTGAATACATAATATTACAGATTAGGTATTACATTTTGTTGTCACCATTTGCAAAACATATTATGTAAACTACATTAATCACCATTTCCTCTTTATTATGATAACTTAAGTATAACCATTGTATTTAAAAACAATGGTGTTGTCATGCCTGATTAAATATACATTAAATCTTGTTCACAAATATTTTACAAATGTGAGAAATGTCTAAGCAAAAGTTTTATTATTTATTAGAAGATATGTACATGTGTATTAAAATTTGAATTACTTAATTATTAAATTGTTTAGATAATATATTATACTATTTGAATATCTCTTTATTGATGAAACTTAACAAATAATTTAATATATAGTGAAAAGTGTAAGTTGCATTGTATGTCAAAAACTGTGATTTAATTAAAGTTTCTTATTGGAAACAGTTTTTCAATATTATTGTAACTTTTAGGGTGGGTTGCACCAGGCGTAGTCAAAGTTAAGGTTATCGTCAAATATCGCGTCCATAATGGACTTTTACTAGGGATCTTGTAGGATTCCCGTGCGAATCGCGATAGATTAATTGCAGAACAAAAAAGTTGTGTGAAACGTCTAGAATTCTGCCATAGGTTTTAAAAAAATATTGCCACAATTTAGATTGCAATAATAGTTAATATATAATACTATAATTATACTCGTATGTTGAATTATAGTTCGCGCTTTGTTGTTATAATATTATGCACGTACAACATATTATAATATTGTAAAGTCAATAATTATTTCTTTTGCATCACAGTTTCTCCCATACATCATGAATTCATGGATGAAATTATTGGTCATTAATCACTACCAGTGGTCGCTCATATGTTTGCTTAAATTTTTTTACTATTTTGCCGGTTATTTTATGAAATAATCTATACTGTGTAGATGTGGGAATTGGGATCAATAGGTAATTTGTGTAACATTGGGCAAATGTCCAAAAACAATGATTATGCTGTGGATTGTGAGAGAAAACGATTGGTTTACGTAGAGATAGAGATAACACTGATCTGTTCATAAAACTATCAACGAGGTGTTTAGAGTAGTTTCGAGTATTTTAACGGCGTGTTTTTTTACAAGAATGAAGAAAGAACGTTTAAAGAACTGTTTAAGAAATATTTCAAAGTATTCCATTATTCTTTTGTTTTTGTCTTAACTTTGTAGATATTTGGCGGATAATAAAGTTACCCAATCATAATTTCCCGCGATAAAGCGCTTATTCCATTTTGACTAAATTTAGAAATCTAAATGATTTAGTAACTAAATTTAGTGAAGTGGAATAACATTTAGAAAGCTAGGATCCTAATTAGTGTACTAAATCGGCAAGAATGTGGCTTCTAACTGACTAAATCAGTGTTGCCAGATGGTTTCAACCTTTTAAGTCAATATATTATATTATGTTATACGATCTGGAATCCATTCGTAGGTAATTTCTAAAGTCTGCTGGTTCCAAGTAGTTCAGAAAGTTCATGATTCATAATTTTTCGTGGAGCAAAAATTCTTTCAACCATCTTTTTCGCCTTTTATTTATTTTGATTTTCATGATGATGACGAAGACGTCTGGCCAAAATCGCCGCGTCGTCACAAGTCACAACATATTTAGTTACTAAATAGGACAAGTGGAATAAGAAGCTTCTAATTAGTCTTCTTTTTAGGATTCTAATTAGATTTCTAAATTTAGCGAAATGGAATAACAACTTAAGTGAGAAGCGAGGTGTCCAGTGATGTGAAGATGATGAGTAGCCCTTCTGAGTGTTAATATTATAAAGGTGCTCCCTCACCGGGAGCATTCACGTGTAATATAACATTATAGATTCGTCTTTGAGCATTACATTAAATACAATACTACCTCCCTGACCAACGAGCATTCACTTGTAATGTATGTGAGCATTCCAAGCCCGACATTATATATTGTATCATTACATGGTGCGCATTGTTATGCTCGGTTCTCCTTCCTCACTGATGTAATGCTCGACTTTGTAACGTTATAATATATATTACAAGCGAATGCACCTTTAAGATTATTATATGCTTCCTTTAATAAGGTCAAAGGACGACAAACATTCAAAGGTTTGTTTGTCACGCAAATCAAATCGAGACATAAACTATTTCAGTTGAATTTTTCGTATTCTAATAATTCCGTGAATTGAATAATGAAAGTGGTGCCAAACGAATGAGTAATTTAACCTCTTTTATGTTGTTGTGTTTGTTAAGTAAGTGGATTCGGTCGTTTACCTCGTCTCAATCAAATTTTACTTTAGCCCCCATACACAGGAAACCGATCGTTCCCCACGGGCCAGGGCGATTACGTACAGGCGTTGGTCAGCATATTATTATTGTACTTTGCAGCTGTACGTCAAAAAGGTTTTGCTTTTGTAGTGTGAAACTATTTTTCACAATTAATTACGAGAACTCTATATTTTTCAGTATACGGTATAGTTTACCGTGCCATTTCTGGAGTACAATCTAAGTTGGATAAGTAATGCAGTTAAAACTTGTATTTATTATAAAATAACAGACAAAGACTTATTTCATTTAAGGACATCAATTTCCTGTTAATTAAATGTTTAAGTAAACAGGCGACGCCTTGATAATTTGGATAGTGGATACAATAAAAATCGGCCAAGTGCAAGTCGGATTCGCGTACGAAGGGTTCCGTACCACAATTATAGAGCAAAAATGGACAGAAAATTGTGTTTTTTGTATGAGAGCCCCTTTTTATTATAAATTATTAAAGTGCTAATAATATTGAGTATTTCTTGAATATTTCAAGTGCCTATTGTTTGCCGTTATTGATATCAAGAAAAAAATAGCAAAAAAATCAAGTTTGTTGTATGGGAGCCTCCCTTAAATATTTAATTTATTTTCTTTTTAGTAGTAGGCAACAGATATACACAATCTGTGAAAATTTCAAAAGTCTAGCTATGGCGGTTCTTGAGTTACAGCATCAAGACATACAGACAGATAGACAGACAGACGGACAGACATCGAAGTCTTAGTAATAAGGTCCCATTTTTACCCTTTGGGTACGGAACCCTAAATATGACTACGAAGGATAATAATTAATATAATAAGTTTTATAGCAGGTTACATAGTATGTACGTAACTTTATATGACCTCTATAAGAGGTACGACTGAGAAAACACTAAGGTCATAAAAAATATACTCTGTTTTGCACTTTGTCAAGTTATGACCATTTTAATTAAGAAGGCACCTAATTAGTTTAAAAAGCACATTATAAACAAATTAAGCTTAGCACTTTTTGGTGTAATGAATTTTATAGACGTAATGATCTCGTTATCTATAGTAAATAATACCGATAGTAAATAGCCCTACATTAAGTACCATTAATGTTCTAGCGATTATGTGGATTATCACAATAGTTTACTTGCCCTATCTACACCAGTTGGTAAACGGCCGCAGAACAGTGCAGTGTGCTAAATAATTATCTTTAACCGACTACCAAAAAGAAGTTATGTAACGTTGATAATAGATAGGTTGATTAGTAAATTATCGTGCTTCGATTCCTCTTATCAGACGACTACGCGGTTTAAGTGGGTAAAGTGTTTTCGCGCTGAAATATGGTAAGTTTTTTTTTTTAATATTGATGTAAGAAAAGTTGCGGTTGTAGACAATAAGTCATAAGTTTTGGAAGTTTCTACTATATGTATAGTTCTTAAATAATTATATTCTTATACTACTTACTATATGCACCAAAGTTAGTAATTATTGTGACTAAAGTTATATTTTTTGAGTGTCGTGAATGTCTTTATTAATTAGGGATTAAATAAATAAATAAAAATATCTCAATTAAACATACAAGTGACAAAACAGAGCAAGAGCTCAGAGTTAGAATGCCAGATGCCCTATTATAAAATATATGTATTACGTTCCGAAAAATTCATGAAATCAGAAAAATTTTACAGCTTATATTTTGTTAAGTACTTATGTTATTAAAATTTATAGCCGGAATAATTATCGGGCGTAGTCAGATACATTTGATATAATTTATTTAGCTTTATTTAATAAAGGGTTTGACTAAAAAGTTAAGACTTAAGAGAATGTTACATGTCAAAATATTCATTTTATTAAAGTTAAGTTATCGTTAACCTTTCTGAGTGCATCCATTTACAATACTACGAGTATTGTAAATGGATGCCATATTTCCAAAATTTATTTCCAAAATAAAAATGCGACGAGGTGATGCAGGCGTACAGCTGTATTTTACAGGATTTTGTATTGTTTATTTATTTATTTGGGATAACAACAGCCATCAATTTTACAATGTGCATTTAACAGAAAACAATGAGTACATAAGGCAGGCTAATAACAGCTTTTTTTTGTTTTTCTTATTTTTGATCTTCTTATTTTTTTATTAAAGGCAAATTATCATTTTCGTTACTGTATGGTCTAAAAAAGTTCACATAAACCGTAGATAGAGTTTTCAAGGCTCTAATAACGTTAAAGGCCTGTTTCGCCACTTCCTGATAAAGTGTCGAATTGGCTATCCACAACTTTTTTGACAGATTCTCCATACTTCATCTGTCAATTCAAGTGGTGGATAGCTTATCAGGAAGTAGTGAAACAGGCCCCTAAGTCTTTGTCATGATCATTAATTGTAGAGTCCATATAAAAACGGACGTTCGTTTTATGTGAGACAAAGTTTATTATAAACAAACTTTTGCATTCGATATAAGTGCAATGTAAATAAGATATCATGTAGGTGTTGATGCAACTGTATATAATATACATTCTAATGATGATATATTTTATATTATGTGCATTAGTCACTGAGCATTAGCAACAGAGATAGGTGTTTTCGTGTCATATAAGGAGTGTGCAACTATGTTTGGACACGTGTAACTTATGCGATAAGTTAATTATTATAGTCAAAATTAATTAACCAAGGCGAGTGAAGCATATCCCACAAGCCACAACCTGAGCACTTTTGTGGTACACTTTACGGAAGTCGGAAAAACTATCACGCCTATTATTGATTTGTGCTTTAACATTTGGGACACAGACGACGGAGACTTGGTCGTGGACCTATCGCTACTTGTTTCTATTTCATTTGCGCAGGGCAAGCTACGTGCGACAAGTACGAGAGATATATTTTTATGCTCGAGAAGGAGGTAAGTTACTTACTGTAGTGATAGGTCAAGAGACCAATCTCTGTCCGTTCCTTCTCTACCGAGCTATAGACCGTCTCTGGTACTATCAAAAATTATCATATATAAAACCTAGTTTTGGTGTAAGACTATTTTACCATAACGTTGGTGATAACTGGTAACTCTACGAGATAACTGTAGAGTCTAGACTCTAGAGGCTTAAACTTTGAACTCTCAGCTTCGGTTTACTTACTGAACTCTACCTTTACCTTATCTTTTGTTTTCCATGAAGTTTCTTTGATTCCGCGCGGTAATGGCGAATATCGGAGATGCTTGTGGAAGGAAGTTAGCGAGCGGTTATAATCAATTAAAAGTAATTTACATGCGTCTCAACGAGCTATCGTCATTATCAAATGATTAGCGACCACATGCATGAGCATGGATAACCAACCTTTCTGAATAAGTTTGTTATAATCTGGTTACTTTAAGCGAATTGTTTGGCTTGAACGCCTCCGTGGTCCAGTGGTTTAAAGCGTTGCTTGTTGCTTGACTCGAAGGTCATGGGCTCGAATCTCGCGTTGGAAACATGTTATTTGATATTTCCAAGTTTGGTAGACAATGTAGGCTGATCACATGATTGTCTGACAAGTAAGATGATCCATGCGTCGGGTGGGCATGTAAAAAGTCGGTCCTGCGGCTGATCTCTCGCCAGTCGTGTCGGTCGTCCGTCCAATTATTGGGTTATGAGAGCTGCTCTTGTGTACTGCACACACACTTGGGCATTATAAAATATACTGGCCTGGTTTCAATGAAGCCGGCCGCCGTCACCGAAACCGGTGTGGGAGTTATTATGGTTTGGCACATCTGTTTTCTGTCTCTTTATAAAGGGCCTTCTTCGCGTTAGACCATAATAAGTAACCAGGATTGCTATTTGCTGTCTAGACTCTAGAGTCTAGAGTATGCACAATCGACGACGATCATTGGCAATTAATAGCAAATAGAAAAACATCTCTACAGGCTCGTAAGTCGTAATAGCTTATAATATAATTGTCCATCATGGGATAAATTGGACAGGCTGCATAATAAAACAGTAATTATCTCGTTCTATAAATCAAAGATTCCTTTTCATCAGCCGCATTCTAGCGCTTAATGAAAAATTCAAACCCTTCTGAAGGTTACGCTTCCTTGACTGGCTTCCGTCATCTAATAAACCACGGAGCAATTTCATGAATGCGAAGAAATTTTGTAATAACTAATAATGTATTGACTACAATATACTTAATATCTACAATAATTGACAATATTGTTTTATTTGCGATCGATTGTTCGATCCATCGGCATCGCTATTCGCTATCAAATAAATCCTGCAAATGAATCCTCGGGGTGGTCATAGTTAGTGCCTGACGCCTGTTAAAAGTTCAAGGTCAATTATTTTGCCAAGTTTTTCTGAATTTCTAATGTTAAACTACATAAAAATATATATAAAATATTAAAAACGGTTAATGTTCTGTCGTATTTATCCAATTTGAACAATGATGTAATTTGTCCTATATTTGTTAATTGTTTAAAGATAAAATGCGTTGCGCTTGGGAATTTATATACTAATGTGATTACCGTAATCTATATTATCACTTTCACGATTAAAACATGGCCGAATATGTTGCAACGTCGTAGGAAATCGGCTAATATGCTCTAGAATTTGACCACCTATCTCATAAGGCTTAGGCTTAAAGTGTATGTGTGCCACCTTTTCACCATCTGCCTCTTATAGTCGGTGAAAACGAGCATATAATATGACCTGTTATTCGGTTCTTGTTGTTATTGAACGATACAATTATACGACCCCACGTCAATTTTTTCACTTCGGAGTGTGATCTAATACCATGATTGTATTTTGTAGTCCTCAATGACTATGGCATTGTTGTGGGCAAGTACCTAATGGGTGTAAACATCACAAGGTCGCTCCTACCGCAGCTCTGCGGTACATTTGAATATTATGTCCCTTTGAATATGCTGATACGTCGGCTGAGCTGAGCTCTAAGCAAACATCGCAGGAAAGTTAATATTGTAAAACTTACTTCTCTTAGATACTGCCTTGTTTTAGCATCTTTGTCTTTTCCTTAAGATGTGGAAATTTTAATTGGATTTCATCAGTATGTTTTTAAAGTGTCGAAAGCGTAGGGTAATAATTTGTCTGGAGCAGTGGGCGGGCTTAAGTGGAGTACACACCGCCGTTTTTCCATACAAACTTTCTCCCCTGTTTCCTCCCTGGATAATGCCGGTAGAGTTATAATTTTTTTCCTGAATATCTATGGCCACTAATACAATGTCCCTATTTCTCTTTTTTTTCATAATTTAGTTACATATTAAAAAAGATATGAACGTTGAAAAACCCAAAAAATTGCGTGGTATTGCCAAGCAATACCACGCAATACCGAGGTACTTTTTAATCGAGTTCCCACCTTGAAAATCGATGGTTTATCGAGTTAAATTAAGTTTTGATTCAGATAAATTACCAAAATAAACAACGATTTAAATTGTAAACGTACCAAGCCGCTTAGGAATTCAAGTGTTCTTAGAAATAAAGTTTGTTACATTTCTCTGTCGAAAGTAACGAGCTTGCTTAAACTCTTAACGGAATGTAGAGCCTCACTTTTTTGGTGCTTAGGTACTCCAATACCTAGGCATCAAAGGAACTCAAATGAATTATATAAAACTTATATTATGCCGATGCAGGATACCTTAGGCGGACTTGCGTAGACCTGGGTTAAAGTTAACTCTGACTTAAACATCATGTCATCTCTATCACTCACTTGGTGAGTGACAGATATGACATGATGTTTAACTCAGAGTTAACTTTAACTCAGATCTGCGCAAGTGGGCCTAAAGTGATTTAATAGCTACAATACATGGTAAATTGGTAACTGCAGCAGAAGTGCGAAAAGAGGCTAATGAGGAGTAAAACGTTGCTAGATAAGTAATTACTCGTTAGAACAACCACGGTGCAGTATGGTATTTCTATTTTTCACCGCGACGTAATACAAATGTATGATAAACGATAGTTTATCTTCATTGATGTATATCGCAACGTCGCCAGTTAATCCTTAATTGAGTCTTATCTAAAGACGCGGTGTTACTATGTAAAAATATTTTGTAATAAATATAATGCTGCTTCATATATTTTCCGCGAAATGTGGGCTTCCGCAAGGATATGTACTGAGACCGATTTTGTTTACGTTGTATGAAAGTCACATATTTCTAGGCGAATTCAATTTGGGAGCAAAGACGTGTCACGTGATTGCTTTTGTATAACATGTCGTACAAAAAATAATGAAAACAGCACACGCATGTATTTTTACTTCTGGTCTTATGTGATCGAAGCTTCTGGTAAAGAATCTATCCTTTTGGTTTGAAAACAATACATCTTTTTTTTTGTCGAATTACATATTGTAGTCTAATGTAATTACAATAATTACCTAGTGATTTTTGATATTCTTATTTAAATGGACACAGACTTACATCTGCGTGTGTGTGTTTTATAAATCTTTATTATAATAAGTAAGGAAACAACAGAACGTGATAATTGTCCAGCGCTGTTGATGTGGAATGAATAAGTGATTTATTATTAGTCTCCTTTATGATATCATGTTGTGAACTTCTAGCCGCAGTACTAATCATTTTCGCCTTGGCAGTATTGTACAATTCATATTTTTTAGAAATTCTAGAATTTTTGTGTACATTAATTTACGAATGGACCTAGCTGAGGCATTAAATGACTTAACGATTAATAATATTATGTCAAACTTAAATCACAGATTAGGTACTCCATAGCAAAACGTTAATGTTAAAATTAGTTCGTTATAATAAAAGTTAAGAAGGCATACTTACTTTTTGAATTAGATAAACGAATATTATGTACATAACTTTGGTTGGAAGATTAATATCTAAAGGGCTCAAGGCACATTGGTACTAGTTGTACCAATGTGCCTTGAGCCCTACTAAACACTTCTAGTCTCGGTACTTTGTTATGTACCTACCGTAATTATTGTTGGTTTGCCTTGAATGTGTGATGTTTAATATGATAAACTGCAACCACAGCTAATGTGAGTTATAAATCTACCGTTATTGACTATTTTAACACCTTCCCTATATTTAATCTTGGTTTGAATCATGTACGAGTTATGGCTTTATTTTCCAATTCTTAGAACCTCAGGTTTTCCATGTTTTTGTACCTTCCCGAGACCTTGAATTGATCTTGTGAGATTAATGTTGTCATTGAACGTTCAATAAGTTATATTATATACAAACGTGTTTGGCACATGTATAATGTAGTTTAACTAGAATTTGCAGAAGATGCGTTTATTCCCTTAGTTCTTGCATTTTATTTCCGAGCGTCTTAGTGTAAAGTCAGTACTTATAAACAGTGGGAATTTTGGCTTCTACGCTTTGGGCACTACTAAGTTCTGTTCTCTTCACTAAATATTTTCATCAACTAACAATACAATTTATGAAGATTGTTAATTACAAAAGTAACGGTCGGTTTGTATGGAATGTTTTGCGCGTGCTTCATAGTATTACCGCATTGTACTAAGCAATATCTGTAGGCCACGGGCGTGCGCTATGTAAACAAAGTATTATCATACCACGTGCTCGACCTTAACTGGTTCCACTATGTTGTCTTTGGCAATGACCATGAATATGAATTTGATAGATTATATTGACACTATGTGCCGTTCTTGCCGTGTTTAGTGTTTTTAATTTTTTATGAATAAAAATGCTTGTGCCATCCCTGTTAACAAGACTTTGGCGCGGTACCCGTATTTCTTTGGTAAATTTCAACTTGTTGTTGCTAATCATTTGAAATTTAGCAAAGCAGCGATAAATAAGTAAATTATAAGTATGAATTATTGAAATGACATCTGTTAATATATCAGGCTGTTTACCATAAAGTCAATATTCTAACGACATGCAATAAAGGACAATGGAAATCTCGGACGGTAAACGTGATCGATTAAAAGTTTATGGCAACTTCCGTATGAATTGGGATAAAGGACCAATAAACGACTTTTCAGGATTGCCAGTATGATCTTTTATTTGGTGACATTTGTTAAAACATGGGATAATAATATGCTTTCAGTATTCGACTACAAGTTGGTAACAATGGCTTGATCAGAGTAATTTCCGTACTAACAAGTATGCCAAGTTATAAAAAGTTAAGAGAGCTCAAGCTTAAGCAGCTTAAGAGAGCTTAAGCCACAGTTCTTCCGTTTGTTTTTCAGCGCATGTCAAAAATTAATATATCTGTTTGAGACGGAACTGTACATTTCTATCTTTAAATAATTATGTAGCTCGTGATTTATGAAAGGCGAATAATGCAGAGTTTGTCTGTGTCACATGCCTCGGGCCAACCTCTGAAATTCATGCATGAGTGAAATAATGATCGCGCCCCTCCTCGTCGTTAATTTAACAACATTTTGACGAGATTACGTGGGATGACGTAAAGCTTTTAATTTTACGACCCGCTCAAATTAATGCACATAAAGTTATGGACTATATTTCGGCTAAGGATACTATCGGCAGGTTTTATCGCATATTTTGGTGCCTGTAAACGCCATTGTGCCAATTCATAACTCATAATAGAATTCTGCATGCATGAGTGAAATAATGATCGCGCCCCTTCTCGTCGTTAATTTAACAACATTTTGACGAGATTACGTGGGATGACGTAAAGCTTTTAATTTTACGACCCGCTCAAATTAATGCACATAAAGTTATGGACCATATTTCGGCTAAGGGTACTATCGGCAGGTTTTATCGCATATTTTGGTGCCTGTAAACGCCATTGTGCCAATTCATAACGCATAATAGAATTCTAATTTCTAAATGATAAACTAAATGATATTTTAATAACTGAACTGGAAACAAGGAAACCTATTGATTATTCAACACTATCGACTATGTAAAGGTCACAGGCATATTCGTTGCGATACAAACTTCCTTGAAGAGAAGGTTGTATCCAGCTAATGCTAGAGTACTTACTTTTTATCCTTGATTTTCCATGAGACTTGAGAGTGAACCTTACGTCGTTCTAATAAAGATGCTGACAAGTGACAGAGGTAATATAACTGTAAACGGACAGTTGTTATTGAGTTTTTCCTGAGATTCCTTCAACTCTGGATTCTCGAAACTTCGCTAAAGTTTTAATTTGTTCGGAGTTCCAACAGTAACCGCGTTAGTTCTCGTATTGGGGTTTGTTTGTTTTATTCATAAGCGACACACTTTTATAGTAATGTAAATTGGACCTAACCTTGTTAAAACTCTTGGCAACTTGGAGCTAAAGGATATTAATTATCCTTCAGTTTCCGCGCGTAATATCGTATTGCCTAGCCTAGGTTTTGTTTTGAGTGTCATCTTTATTTATCGTCGCTTAGCTAGTTCTAGCTTATTTTGAACCATGAAGCTCTGGATTTTCTTGGTCCATGAATTGTGAATCATGAATTAGCCTACTATCTCAACTTATTCTTATACCCAAATTCTTATCAAATTCAATTCTCATGTACAACTAAATTCTTAAACCCAAAACAAAGCCCCCCATGCCATGAATTGGTTCATGATTAATCTTGTATCATGAATTGGTAGATCCTCCACCTCAATTATTTTAACACCCAAAATAAACTCCAATCTAAGTCATGGGTTTACTATGAATTGTTCCATCTTCCACCTCAACTGTTCTAACACCAAAACTAACCTCAACTTTTGTTCCAGACGGAAAGCGAAACGTCCTGTGAGGAAGCGGCAAGACTGACGGCGGAGGGCGCAGCCGAAGCTGATGATGACGAGGCTTACGACTACGGGGAGCTCCCCCCACCGCCCGACGGGGGGTACGGCTGGGTGGTGGTGTTCGCCTCCTTCATGTGCAACCTGGTGGTGGACGGCATAGCGTACACCTTCGGCATATTCCTCCCGGAACTCGTGACGTACTTTGGCGAAGGGAAGGGCACGGTCGCCTGGGTTGGCAGTCTGCTGTCCGGAGTGTATTTGGCCGCTGGTAAGTCAGTGTATCATACTGTTTTTCCCTTGGGGAAAACCTTTCCTATTTTAGGGGTTTCCCTAAAATAATTTAGACTTTTGTCGTTTGGCTACCGCTGGAAATGCTGACTACAATAATGAATATATTGCAGTTATTCTAAGACCACTTGATTCTAATAAAAAGCGGTTATTTCCCTTTAAACCCCTTCTAACCTAGCTCTTGTAACATTTCGTCCCGGGATAAAAAATCAAAAAATTCAGTCCTAACATTTTCACGGAATAATATGAAATATCTTTCAGAGACATCCTCTGCATTAAGATTGAAAAAAAGATACATACAGCCGAACGTATTACCTCCTCCTTTTTGGAAGTCGGTCAAAAAGAGGTAGAGACTGTGTAGTTACAGTTAGAGTTTCTCCTATTCAAGTAGAGGAAAGTCTACTCGTATCTGAAATCTGACGAGTACAATTACAGCTCCTCCTGATAAATCTGATTAATATTTTCAATAGAGCCACTTGCAGTAGCTCTAGATAAGGATTGTGTTTGACGACTCTATGATAAGGAAGTTTATCGGAATACAGTTTATCGAATTCCATTAGATTAAAAGCCTACATTTTTCACTGTGCCTTGATTTTATTTTGCTATTTAATGTTTAACGATACGTTAATGCAGCTTCGTCCTTTTTTTGCATCAAAAAAGGGACGATTCTCCCTTTCTTGCATTTGATGTAAAAAATACTCGATTTAGGTAAGTAAGTATGTGTCCGCGCGAACGAGCTTTTTGACCGCTAGACCGCGAGATCACAAGGAATTGTATGAAAATCGTTACATACGATAATCGCATATGGATCTCCAAATGTAGCGGTCAAACCGCTGGTCCGCGCGGTAAAAGCGAAATCTAAATCGAAGCTAAAAGACTAAAAAATTTTTGCAAATATAATCTGTAATATCTAATCTGTAGGTTTTGTCTTTATTTAGAATAATCAAAATACTGATATCACGTAAGAAATATGATAAAAGCATCGTAATTTAATGTGTTGTGGGAAAAATATCTGCTTTTTCTATAAGGAATGTGTTTGTGAAATGTGTGTGTGTGTGTGTGTGTTCTGTGTAGGAATTTGGAGTATGACTAGTCGATAGTTGTATATTTACTAGTAACTGGCTAGTTCTGGGTAGCGCCTATTGTTTGATAAATACTGCTATTACGGTAGCTAATTCCACCAGAGGTTATGTTATGGTTTTGTAACATTTCAAGGGAAACTTCAATGCTAGTACGTTTCCTAAACTTTTCTATAATAATTATGATATTATGCAAATTGCAAACCTTAGACACAATGCATTAGTGACATAGCGCTCGCGATACCCTAAATGCTACTAATATGATGAATGCGAGATAGTGCCGTAATTATAGAGCGGTGCCACCGGTGCCCAGACACGGCGTAGACTCTGAGGGGCGCAAGAATGGCTAGACCAGTCACCAGAGAGGCTCTAAAATCTGTGGGAATATATCACAGAATATAATTATAATAGTACTCCGCCTATACATAGCAATATTGCTCTGAGTACAAGATAAAAGATCTAAAAAATAAACCAAGGGCGCAGTTATAGAATCTCGCACAGGGCGTAAAAAAGGCTATTTACGGAACTGATTATTGCGAAAGTGTGTCTGTCTGTCTGCCCTCTTCACGGTTAAATATCTTAATTCTTAACTGAATTGGATGAGGACGGTGTGGACTGTGGAGATATTCTGAGAGACGGGAAAGAACATATTAAGATAGTTTTTGTTGAAAACGGTTTCCGCGTTCTCTATCAATCTAGTAGGTATCGTCGCGTCGTTGCGCTTGCCAAAACCTCTATGTGTATTGAGTAAATTTTTCAGGGGTAGACAATAAACTAGTTTAATGGTTGATATCAATACATTAAAAATGCATTATGGTGGCAAAAATATTATGTATGAACTGAGACTTTTTAATTTACTGATAAGCCCATCAATCTATTATATTACTAGCTGTTGCCCGCGACTTCGTCCGCGTTAAAATGTACAAACTCCAATTTCACCCTCTTGGGGGTAGAATTTCCAAAAATGCATAAATAAATATTATCCATTCAATTTTAATTAGTAACCCAATAATAAAGTTTCATATATCTAACTTAAGAAATGACGGACTTTCATTCAAACTTTCAACCTCAATTTCACCCCCTTGGGGGTAGAATTTCCAAATACACTTAAATACGTATTCATTCATTTTTATTCAGTAACCCAAAAATAAAGTTTCATGTTTCTAACTTAAGAAATGACGGACTTTCATACAAACTTCCAACCCCTATTTCACCCCCTTCGGGTTAAATTTTCCAAAATTTCTTCCTTAGTGGGTGTCTTCTTAATAAAACAAACCTGCTCACCAAATTTCGTTGCTTTAACTTTAACAGTTTTTGTTCTGCGATGATGAATCAGTCAGTCAGTCAATCAGTCAATCAGTCAGGACTTGTAATTTTATATGTATAGATATAAAACTCAAAGGTGACTGACATGGTGATCTATCTACGCACAGCCCAAAACACTGGACGGATCGGGCTGAAATTTGGCATGCAGGTAGATGTTATTTCGTAGGCATCCGCTAAGAAAGGATTTTGATAAATTCCCACCCCAAGGGGTTCAAATAGGGGATGAAAGTTTGTATATAATAATACTTCTTAACGCGAGCGAAGCCGCGGGCAAAAGCTCGTCATAAAATAAAATAGTTTGTGAAAAAAATTCAATAAAAAATTAATAAATACACATAATAATTATATAGGTTTTAGCAAGCGCAACGACGCGACGGTATGATATGTAAAACTACCGTTTTCTTTAGATTTTGTTGTCAACTAATGTTGATTTCTGTACCCTGTTACTTAACAATGTAACTCCAACTCTTGAATACGTCACGTGTTGGTCGCAATCCCTTCGCCCTAGAAGCGTTGTGCCCTATTAAAAGTTCGCCACCTTGTGTCACGTGGTGCTTTCACAAACTTCGCCCTGTTGCTAATGGAAGTTGCCAAGAAACTTCTTTGTCAAAGAGCGCAGATTATTTTGTGTATTTTAATCCATACTTCCATACTAATATTATAAATGCGAAAGTGTGTCTGTCTGTCTGCTACCTATTCACGCCCAAACCACTTTGCCGATTTTTATGAAATTTGGTATGGGGATACTTTGAGACCCGAGAAAGGATATAAATACTTTTTATCTTGGAAATATGTACGGTTCCGCCGCGATAAACGAATTTTGGCGCAACCAGCGCAACGGAGTTGCGGGCGACAACTAGTGTGCTTCAGGCACATCTAGGCAAAGGCACTATTAACATGTTCAAAATTATGTTATTTTCCACTAGACGTTGCCCACAATTTTGACGCGCTACAATTCGTTTGCCGCCGGAAATCCGTGGGGTTAGTGCGATTTTTATTCGATCATACGCATCGAGCACGTATGGGATCAAAGCGGTATCCACGTTAGCCAGTAGATGGCGCTGCTTTGATCCCATACAAATTCGCGTTAACGTGCTCGATGCGTATGATCGAATAAAACTCGCACTAACCCCTCCGTACTTTCTTTCAGGATAGTAACTATTGTAACTATATCTTTTGTCCGTTTCCGGGACTCAAAATATCTTTATGGCAAATTGCTTCAATTGGTTGAATTCAATTGGTTGAACGTTACTTTACCAGTAAAGAGTTAGCAGATTAATATACTTTGACATTTATAATAATTTATCGTTAGTTAATCGTCTTCTTCGTCTTTTGTCTCAATTTGAAATGTTATGTACATTCATCAATCATCATCAGGGCCTACCATTTTCATACTATAGTTTGGCGGCCAGTATACTGTAATAATAGTTCGCGAATATACAGTAGAATAATTAAAGTCGTGTAGTCTTAACAGATAATTAGTTTATCAGAAGATAGCAAACATAAGGCAGATAGAGGGTTTGCTTGATTGCAAGATTAGATTTATAATTTTAGCACATTTTTGGAGTGTTATATTATTATCATAGATATTATTTATCATGTCGCGCATGCTGAAAATTGTATATTTGTAAAAATTTTTGCACTGTTCTCAAAATAAGTGTAAGTTTCTTTGGCAAAGGCTAGATCTTCATGCTTATTACCTATATATAATATTGAATGTAGGAATTTGGAGGATTCAAATGTTTATTATTTAAATAGCCGTACGTTAGTGGTAGGTTAACTTTGTTGGTTCCTTTGTAAAGTTAACATTAAGAGGGCGACTAACCCAAAAAATCTAACACCGTCCTCCTCTCTTCACACTCACTCCCGTCTTTCATATGCCAGGTGAAAAAGGACGACGCGGATTCATCGCCAAATTAGTTTTTTCTCAATAGTGATAGTGAATAGGGAGTGCTCTGAGGAATAGGGATGATGACAAGGTCAAAGATTAGCGAATTTTGTTAATAAAATAAAGAAATCACGGTAAAAAATAAGTGTTCCCAAAATTTTAGCTCGATAGCATTTGTATTTTTTTTTGTTATGAGCCTTCAAAGTTGGATAATCAAGTCGTTTTTTTTTTCAATTAAATTTCTTAATATACTATTCGATTTGTATACTATTCGATAACTTATGCAATTAAAAGCAACTTTTGTTATGAAACCACTTTCATAAACGCAATATTTAATATACCTATCGAACAAAGTTCTCTCCCGATGCGTACAAAGTATGAAAGAGTGACATCAGTCTTTCGTAGCACTTTGTATGGAGCGTTTCGGGCAGGTCTATTTTATGAGATGTTTGAATTGTCATATCTCGGTGAATTTTTAAGCTATCAGAGTCATTCTTTCAGCGATGTTTCTATTTTAAGGGTCTTTTATTTAATTATAAATAAGAAAAAAAACTAGTCATCAAGCCTATTGTTCGGAATCGTACCACCTGCAACTTTTCGCCATCGTCCCACGCGAAAAATATACCATCCTCATCACCTTGATGAGTGGCAGTCTTCCACCGTGCGTTTTTCGCGTAACTTTCTGCCGCGCACTTTAATACTCTGGAACGAACTGTCACCAGCAGTATTTCCGGACCTATAGACCTGCAAACGTTCAAGAAGAGAGCGTATTCCCTCTTAAAAGGCCAGCAACGCACCTGCAGCTCTTCTGATGTTGCGAGTGTCCATGGGCGACGGTAGTTGCTTACCATCAGGTGACCCGTTTGCTCGTTTGCCCCTTATTTAATAAAAAAAAATAACTCGATAAATAGTACAACATTTTAAAAATCCGCTAGGTTGGTTATCGAGAAAATTTTAAGATATTATCGTGTTTTTGCTCAGATTGAATTCTTGGAAATATAATGTAGTATCTAATTCGAGAAAATGAAACATATCGGGGCTAATTTTCAAGTATAAAAATCAATAATTATTATAAAATGGAAAATTTTGGGTTAGTCGCCCCCTTAATATAAATAATATTAAAACAAGACGTAAAGATTTACATTCGGTAGCTTGTTTACGACAAACGCCTGATGGTTTACCTTTTTTGTTTTTACAATAACAAATAAATTGGTTTGCTTTATGATTACACATTGTGTAACCAATCAGTGAGGTTGCGAAATTTCAACAACCCGTACCATCTTTATCAGTGTTGTTCACGTGTTGTTATTGACCCCAATAAAACGATTGTAATCGAACTCGTAACTGTTCTATCACTTTATCAAAATCGTGATAGCTTGCCAGGAAGGGATAAAAGTCGACCAGTGGCCGTTTTATAAACTTCTTGTCATGTAAACTTAGAGCAATAAAAAAGCAAAGGCATAGCATTGTTATATTATATTGTGAGCCCTGCTTTTATGAATGTAGTGCGCATGTAGAGCTGCACATTACACATCTGAAAAACGCACACATAATTACAAAATAAGGCGTAGTCAGGTAGTCTATTTCGTGTGTGCACTTTAAAAGTTCTGACATATAGATCTAAGCGTAGTTTGGAATTTAGCCTAAGATTACAAATAAGCGTTTGCAGAACCCTGTCTTTATTTTTATTAGGTTTTAGATTGTGAAGCTGGGCCGGTTTTAGCACTACCAGCGCCCTGGGCGAGATTTTTTCGGCGCCCCGGGATGCTGGTAGGTACTTACTGAAAAAATTGGCGCCCCTTTTATTTCCATGTCTTTCATCAAAATCACTTAAGTCGTTTAGACGTGAAGAAGTAAGAAACATACATTCTCACAAACTTTTGCATTTATAATATACATATTAGTAAAATTCCGAACAATTCCTCGGAGCACTCCTCCATAGGCAGTTACGCGTTATCATCCCCTCAGTTCTAATCAGCGCCGGCCTATTTAAGTTATATTGTATGTCTGGTTGTTTCAACCTCAATAGAGGTTAGTTCCCCAGATGACGTCCGCGATATTTATGTGCTGGCGCACATTAAGGGCCGGTTCTTGCAAATTCATGTTTCTAGAATGAGTTTTTTTGATAGAAAGCGTCATTAAAAAAAACTGAAAAATATATACATGTATAGATGCATCTTTTAACTAGTGCTTTCATAGGATAGAAACACAATACAGATAATTTGGCTCGATAGAAAAAAAATCCGAAACAACATCGATTTTAAAAGCATTTTGAGTTTTATAGGACTTACAGGGACCCAATCGAAAAATAATTTGGATAGTTCGATTACTAATAAAATTTAACAGGGCATTGATAGGATAGATGTTTAGTTTTATTATTTTTCGATTCAATATCAACGACAAATACGGTTTACGCGCACCACGCTTGAATCCACGTCGCATCAGTGTCCTGTCGGACGTCATCGAGGCCGGACCTGTGCCACTTTTGCTCGTCACTACATTGTCACCGCTGATTATTATTTATATTGTCTTTGTGTATTATATGTGTATAAAATAGTTTGTATAGATAGGAATTAAGGTTATAGTAAATTTAATTGGTGTAATTAATATAATATTTGAAATGGCAAATAAAAAAATAAAATCAAGAAGGCAAGGCTGTCGGAACTCAAGAAGCGAAGGGAAAACGCCCGAGCGTAACGAGTTTACCCATACAAAAGCGAAAAATTGATCTTTCAGCGCTGCTACTTTCACAGTGAACTCTCTACAAGGAGTACTTACACACCGTAAAGTATTATCACTTACTTTTGTTATATCCTGTATAATATAGCTTAACAAAAACTGCCATAGTCATAAAGCTGGTTTCAGACTACGCTATAATATGATAGCAATAATATAAAATAAAATAGTAAGAGCTAAATAGTAGCAAAATATAGTATATAGCTCATTTCGTTTCGTTCACACTATATTGTACTATATTATATTATAATAATGTATGGTGCGCGATATGAGCTATGTCGCAGGGAAAAGAGGATATCCGCCGACAGAACAAAAAAGTTTTCAAAGTTCTGGGTCATGGATGTGTATTCAATATATTTATTTATTTAATATAATAAAAATCTTAAATATATATGTATAGTATAAAAGTATTAAGTATATTTCCGTTGTCTGGTAACTAACTGAAATGACATAATATCACTAGATCGTCTTCTTACTAAAAATTAGTAAGAAGACGTAACAAACAAGAATATTCGGCATCTACCGGGAGTTCGTGATATCCCTAGGGATATCGTGAAATCCCTGATATCCTCTTTTCCCTGCGACATATATACTATTTGATGTTATACATGAAACCAGCTTAAAAGATACTTCTCAATGAAACGCTTTATTGGCATAGAATTTAAAAATATTATGTTTTTTTTAGAGGAATGAGATATGGCGATAAATCAAATTCTATTGTGGACCATGATACTGTCAACCTAGCAAGTGGATTTGAAGATAATGGGTAAGTTTCATGTGCGGTGCGATGTTCAATTATTATGGTCCGTATTACGTATAGCTGAACCCAATAAATTTATGTGTTACAAAAAAAGCTTAAGTCTATTATTGTTGCAGAAAAATAAGTCAAGATGAGCATCGACTTATCGTAGAGTCTGAAAATCAAGAACACGAGTTTCGACCAGTATCAGGAAGACGCATTATTGATATAAATTACTTGTTGTTTTTTCAGTTGATACGATCTGTTATTTTTATTACTGGACTCTGGAGTAACATTTTTCTTAAAATGTAATAATTTATTCCTTTGTTTATGTCAAAAAAATTGTATTAAATTATTCTCTACAAATAAATAACATGTTTTATTTCAAACAATAACCTGTTTTATGAAATTTAATGAGAACAGAATAAACTTTTTGCACTTTAACTGACTCACCCAGATGATCTGCAACATACCTTGTTAATCTGCAGTCTAACTGGTTTACGCACATTAACGGTAACATATACATGTAATATTATGTATATGTCACCGTAAGATTGTAAATACCGTTAGATTATAATCTATCACGCGAGATTGTGAACGGTCGAAAGATAGTGAACCGCAACATACTGCTTACAATTTAACGTATTATTATCCAGTAGATTGTAATCTATCGAAGTGAAACCGTCAAATTATGAAGCGGAACGCACCTCGGGCCCTGATTGGTTGAACGGTATATGCCCCGTGCCGCCTTATTGGTTTGTTGTTAAATGTCCAACGACCTTTCCCAATATATAACCAATCAGGGACAGCCTTGGGACAGTTGACAATTTGACAGTTTTAAGGTGATTTTAAGATTGTGATTTGACGGTTTCACTTCGATAGATTACAATCTACTGTATAATAATACGTTAAATTGTAAGCAGTAGGTTGCGGTTCACAATATTTCGACCGTTCACAATTTCGCGAGATAGTTTATAATCTACTGGTATTTACAATCTTACGGTGACATATGCAAGGTGTAACAAAACTAAGTAATAATACTTTAGGGTGTGTATGTGTCCCTTGTAAAGAATTCACTGTGAAAGTAGTAGCGCTGAAAGACCAATGTTTTTCACTTTTGTATGGGCAAGGGCCCGAGCGTCACGAGTTTCCCCATACAAAAGTGAAAATATTTGGACTTTCAGCGCTGCTACTTTCACAGTGAACTCTCTACAAGGAACACGTACACACCCCAAAGTATTATCACTTATTTTTGTTACACCCTGTATACATAATAATTATATTTAGCTACCACTAAATCTCCTATACCTACGTAATCACTAATCATCATCATTTTCATTTCTCTATATATCAAAAAGTGTAGTAAGATATATTATGTTTACGGTGTATAAGCTTACTAAACTGTCGTTTAAATTTAAGTACTAAATAAAAATAGTCTAATATTACTAAACTTACCTTGCCTTCTGCATTATTCTATACTGTGGCGCTCTCGTTTGCCACCAAAGGTCGCGGGAGTTCATATTCAAACGGCTCCCGCGTACCGCGGATGCAAGCCGCCTTGGCGCGTAAAATACCTAAAGCTTCCGAGGAAGGAGCCCTTAACTAATAAGTAATAACTAATTACTAATTAGATATTATGTGTTACACTTTCCATATTTGTACTCGTTGCGTTTACAATATGAATACATATTTTGTACTTAAATAGAAAATATGCAATTCTACGTACTTATTCTAATTCTAAGGAGGTAAAGTTTATTTTGTAGGAGGTAATCTCTAAAACTACAGGTCTGATTCCAAAACTTTTAACAACGATATAAAAGTTGGTGTGTTCCTGGGTGACATAGGCTATATTGTCGTTCTCAGAATACCACGCGGGCGAAGCCGCGGGCAAAAGCTAGTTGGTTATAATTTTACATTGTGAATAATAAGTTAGGAACGCTTGTTAATTTTTAAAATGGAGATGATATTGAATTGAATTTTTAATCATTTCTGTCAGTTATCAGCTAGTAACAGAGTACACAGAAAAATGTATTGGTACATTTTTAAACTGATTTTTAAATACTTACAAAATTCTTAATGATCAAAATTATACAGCAAATAACTATTTAATTCTAGATCAAAATACGATATTCTTCGACCATTAACGGGATGAAAAATGTTCATTATTAATATCTCGTCAAAATAATCCATCTCCTTTGTTGACCTCACCTTTTGTCCATATTTTAATTTCGCGCCGCGCAATTTACTACACGCTAACGAGAATTTTTCCTACTTAACAAAATAGGTCAAATTAATTGATTCATTTGCGTAAAATATATGACGTGACAATATGACACCCGCTACTCCGTTGCGCCAAAATTAGACTATCGCGCGGGAACCGTGCCTTTTTCCGGGATAAAAAATATCATATGTCCTTTGCCGAGACTCTAAGTATCTCCATGCCAAATTTCAGCAAAATCGGTTCAGTGGCTTAGACTGGAAGAGGTGATTGACAGAAACGCTTTCTCATTTATAGCATGACTGGTGAGACATGTTCAATACTCGAGGACGTGATATTAGGCTATTATAGTAGTTGAAAAAAATAAAAAATAAAATAATATCAATTGATCACTGAGTAAATGTAGCTTAAAGTTAAATAATTATTTACCCAACGCGCGGTCACCGCGCGCGGGAGGGGTAGCGCGGAGCGCGGGGTGCACGTCGCCGCGCCGGCCGCATAGTAATTTACTAAGTGTCCATGATTCATTTATTTAAAGGCAAAATTGGTCAAAAATTAAGTACCTAATTTTATTACATAATTATAATGAGAATCTACTACCGAGTACTCTCCATAAGTATCGGTATTGTCTCACCAGTCATGCTGTATAATATTAGTACGGATTAAGGTTGTAGGAGCGTAATCTGAATAATTACGAAAATTCCTTGAACTGCATCGAGTATTCAAATAACATGACGAGTTTTATTTAGGTTTTAGCCCAAGGTACGATGGTTGTCCAGATGCTGCTGGTACATACTGAATCAATGTATTGAGGTCTCATGTTTCATAAGATTAAGGTAAATCGCCTTATGATTAAAATCAAGATAATTTTACTTGTCCAAGTACGAAATCTCTCGTAATAACTTATTTTAGACAGTATGTTATGTAGAGTCCGTTTAATTCTTGTCGACAAAACGAAGATTTTTTGAAAGAAAGAAGAGAGATTTTTGAAAATTTTGATTCGCTTTGTCTTTTATAAGTTTTATAATTTATACCATGTCTTTGTTTGTCGTACGTCGACGCAACGCACGTGGCATAAAATGTGTTTCTTCGTTCCGACAACATATTATATTAGTCACAAAAGTCGCAAGGCACTAAAGCAATGTCTTATAGCTGGCTTACATTATTCCATCATGTTATCAGTCATCCAGAGATCCAATCCAGCGCTGTAATGCCATTCATGCATTGCAGTGTACCTTTTACATTATTTCTTCAACTCCTACGTGATCCAGTGGTTTAGAGTGTGGCTCTTGACTCGGAGGTTGTGGGTTCGATTCCCACGTTGGAAACGTTATTTCCAAGTTTGTTTAGGACAATGCACAGGCTGATCACCTGATTGTCTGACAAGTGACAAGTAAGATGATTCGAGTCGGATGGGCATGTAAAAAGTCGGTATTGCGCCTGATCTATATAGCCCAGTCGTGTCGATCGTCCGTCCCACTGGGTTATGAGAGTAAATGGATTAGAGAGTGCTCTTGTGTAGTGCGCACACACTTGGGCACTATAAATTATAAAATTACTCCTGCGTAACTGGCCTGGTTTCAATGAAGCCGGTCACCGTCACTGAAACCGGTGTGGGAGTTATTATTATTACATTATTCCAGTAGCAATCCAGCGCTAAATTGGATCACTGGATTGCAATAATGTAAACCGACCATTATTGTCTCGTAGCTCTCTTTTCGCGCGTAAACGCAACGCAGATATTGCTTAATATAATGCGTTATTCCGTTGTGACAACGCGACGCACCGTAGCGATGTAGTCTCACTCTAGTGACGTGCAAAAAGATTGTTAAAGTTATTGTAACTAATACAGCTTTTACAACACGCGTTGCGTGAAAATTCGTCAAAAAGCGTAGTGTAGTGCGTGGGGATCAGCTTATAAAGGTCATCGAACTCAATCGTGGGGATTCTTTTCACCTTTAGTGACCTCTGTAAAGTTGATTAACCTTATACAAGGTGTAACAAAACTAAGTAATAATAATACTTTAGGGTGTGTATGTGTCCCTTAAAAAGAGTCAACTGTAAAAGTTGCAGCGCTGAAAGAACATTTTTTAATGATTTGTATGGGCAAGCGCCCGTGCTGCCACTGCCACTTTTACACCGAACTCTATATGTATAGAGGCCCTATACATACTGAAGTATTATCGCTAAATTTAGTTTTGTTACACCCTGTAGGTACACAATATGAAAGTCGTTAGTCACTGTTTGTGTGTTATTTTCAAATTGTTGTCTTTTTCTATGGTTTTAAAATGACTACATAAGTTGCCAAGAACTATCAAATCAACAACAAAATATCTGAAGGTTACTTTTGCTCAATCACCCAAAACAAATTGATTATACACTTGTAAACGATCAATAAACAGTTGTTCAGTAGCTGTTTATCACACGTACTGAAACTATTCTATGAAAGATTGAATGATTGGAAAATAAGAAAACAGTAACATAGAAAAATCGGCCAAGTGCGCGTCGGACTCGCGCACGAAGGGTTCCGTACCATTATAGAGCAAAATTAGACTAGATTAGATTTTAATATTATTATTAAATATTAAAGTACAAGTAAAACTAAGGATTTTGTGGAAAATTCAAGGGCCTACCTGTTGCTATTATTGATATAGAGCAAAAAAAGCGGCCAAGTGCGAGTTGGACTCGCCCATGGAGGGTTCCGCAGCAGCAATAAGGTTAATTTTTATGAAATTATATTATTTTTGATTTATTTTTATATTTCAGTCGATTTAATGAAATTTAGATTAAGGTTTACTATTTACGACGTATAAAAAAAACTACTGGCTAGATCTCGTTCAAACCAATTTTCGTTGGTAGTTTTTATAGTAATATACATCATATATTTTTTTTAGAATTATCATGCCTCTACTTTAGAAATTAGAGGGGGGGGGGGACACACATTTTTCCACTTTGGAAGAGTCTCTCTCGCAAACTATTCAGCTTAGAAAAAAATGATATGAGAAACCTCAATATGATTTTTGGAGACCTATCCATAGATACCACACACGCATAGGTTAGATGAAAAAATTTTTTTTTTGTTTCATTAAGTTTTACTATTTATGACGTATAAAAAAAACTACTGGCTAGATCTCGTTCAAACCAATTTTCGTTGGTAGTTTTTATAGTAATATACATCATATATTTTTTTTAGAATTATCATGCCTCTACTTTAGAAATTAGAGGGGGGGGAACACACATTTTTCCACTTTGGAAGAGTCTCTCTCGCAAACTATTCAGGTTAGAAAAAAATGATATGAGAAACCTCAATATGATTTTTAGAGACCTATCCATAGATACCACACACGCATAGGTTAGATGAAAAAAAATTTTTTTTGTTTCAGTTGTACCTATGGGGACCCCTAAAATTTTTAATACTTTTTCCATTTTTGCATCAAAATCTTAATGCGGTTCACAGACTACATCTACTTACCAAGTTTCAATAGTATAGCTCTAATAGTTTCCGAGAAAAGTGGCTGTGACATACGGACGGACAGACAGACAGACAGACAGACAGACAGACAGACAGACAGACAGACAGACAGACAGACAGACATGACGAATCTATAAGGGTTCCTTTTTTGCCATTTTGGCTACGGAACCCTAAAAATCGTCATTTTGACTTATGTCGTACCTATGCATAATATGTTAAACACCATACCTTCTGGGAATCCGCTATCTTGATTCTTGATAAGTACATAAAAAAATCCTATAGTTCACAATACGCTTCAAAATTCATATTCCTCACTAAGGCAAGTGCTGGTTTACATTGATAACAAAAGCGGGCCCAGTGATATAATAATTATTGGAGTCTAGATCCAGTAGCTGTTTGTAAACATGATTTTATCCACATACTAGATGATGCCCGCAACTCCATTGCGCCAATACTCGTTTATCGCGCGAGAACCGTGCATTTTCCGGTATAAAAGTATTGTATCTCCTTTCCCGGGACTTAAAGTATCTCCATAGTCCATACCAAATCGGTTCAGTGGTTTGGGCAGGTAACAGACAGACAGCCAGACAGACACACTTTCGCATTTATAATATTAAGTATGGATATTGACTTTAGACCCTATTTGCTCCCTATTTTACTAGATGACGCCCGCAACGTCAATTCGGCACCGCTAAGCTCCTCTCCGCTCCGCTCCGCGTCAGTGGAAACGCGGCCTTACATTCTAATTGTACATCTTAGTGTCTAACACACTAGGCTGAATTACGCCGACGTGAATTCCGCCGCGTTTACGCCGCGTTTCAAACGCATACAAAATACAGAGGGAACGCGACGGACGACACACTATGCCGCAATTCCGTCGCGAGCCGAACTTCCGTCGAGCCGAGTCGAGCGTAAAGTTCGGCAGCGAACTTTACGCTGTTATGCGGCGGCGGAGCATATCGCATACCAGCTGATGATAAGCGTTAATGCTTGCAGTATTCTAGGTTTAATTTAATTTTTTAGAAAAAAGATTTTATAGGGAACCCGGTCCCTAGAAAGTAGAACAACTTTTTTAAATTATTATCAAGCTAATTTTTCGTGAGTAGCTTCATTTTGATAACATGAACAACAATTTCCTCTGCAAAAATTTTTGAAAGTGGTAGATAACAGAGATAGATAGGATTTAAAATTCCGCCGCGTATTTCGGCTCTTCGCGTAATTTATAGTGTCGTATCAGACGGATACGGCGGAACGTAATTTCGGCCACGGAAATTATGCCGGCGTAATTCAGCCTAGTGTGTTACTACATTTAAAAGTGTCTGTAAAACAGGCTTTATTTTTACAACCTTTATTTTCTATGTAAGTACCTTTAATTAAGTATGTCTGTTGTTCCAGGTCCGGTGGTATCGGCGCTGTGCAACAAGTACGGTTGCCGGGCGGTGTGCATAGCGGGCTCACTGATCGCCACCGCCGGCTTCGTGCTGTCCACCCTTAGCAAGAGCGTCACCATGATGATGGTCACATACGGTCTTATTGGAGGTGAGTACTGACTACTGAGTATTCTACTATATTATAGTACAAGCTGTGCCCCGCAGTGTTACTCGCGGTTTATCAGGGAAATTAAATTGTGATATTTTCCGCAGTAAAAAGTAACCTATGTGTTAATCCAGGGTATCAACTAACTCCATACCATAAAATTTTATTAAAATCGTTTCAGCCGTTTAGACGTTAATAAGTAACAAACATACAAAGTACAAACTCACAAACTTTCGCCTTTATAATATTAGTGTGATTAGTGTGATAAACGTACTGCTAGTAACTTTATTATAGTACGTGTTGATTTAATGTAGTCTAATGGCCGTTCCCTATATTCAATCTATCTCGAGTTTGACATACAACCGATCGCAGCTGACATAGAATTGACATAAAATATATGGAGCTAATGTCTAATGTGAGCTATTCCTATCTCAAGTAAGAGATAGATCAAATATTGGGAACGGCCGTTAGTAAAGAAAGCTAAGTATAGCTGTAGTGTTGCCATTTGAAATGTCGAGGTCAAGTTTTAATTATTATTTACATTTTGATCACATATAACCGAAAAGAAGTGAAAATATGACCCGCCTGAAAAAGATACAATAGGTATAAGTGGTAGAACTGAAACCAATCTTCATTATTCACTTACTTTAATCATGCATTTTGATATCAGAGGACAATGGCCTCAGATGCGAAAACTGGCTTTATTAATTATTATTATTAGTTCTTCTGTCTCAAAAACAGACTGTAAATGACGTATTCTCTGTATATATTTTTTATTATGGTGTCGCCATTATCGAAATCGATAAGGACTATAAATTATTTTTCGACTGACTGCCCTAGAAGTTTTATTTACTTACCATTTTCGTGAGCTGTAAAGTCGCTGTAATCAAGGCATTTGTACATTTCAAGTCGCTATGTACTATGTAGAGAACTAGAGACTGAGTCTATTCTCAGCTATTGTACTTGCTCCTTGGACTCGAGAGGCTTTGTTGTGGCAGGAATACTCGTACACAACAAATGTTATATTTTTAAAATGTAAAATATTTTTAAAATAAATACCTGCAAAAGAATAGTCCTATTGTGTTTTTCATATCTGTTGTAAACGGTATAAAAATGTGAGCTGAATAATAGCTATTAGGACGACCACATACATCAGTTTTCCTGATTAGATTTCCAGAGTTCGTAGTGCGAGTTTTGTTCGATCATACTCATCGAGAACGTTAACGCGAATTTGTATGGGATCAAAGCGGTATCCACGTAAGCCAGTATGTGGCGCTGCTTTGATCCCATACAAATTCGCGTTAAGGGCCCGGGTTACCCTCGAAATTTTCATACATTCTTAATACCAAAATCATTTTCTCATACGAAAATATTTAACATGTTTGAGTTATTTTTCAGTTTAAGATAGTAATTACCTAGAGTCCTGAACAAAATTTTTTTACAAAATATTTAAATACTAAAAAAAAATTTTTGTGTTAAAATATTTTTTAGTAAATTTACTACTAAATATTTAAACACCAAAAAATAGACAAAAACACTAAAAAATATATAAATAAATAGTAAATTAACTACAAAATATTTAAATAATAAAAAATATTTTTTAAAGTTTAAATATTTTGTAGTAAATTTATTATTTATTTATATATTTTTTAGTGTTTTTGTCTATTTTTTAGTGTTTAAATATTTAGTAGTAAATTTACTAAAAAAATATTTTAACACAAAATTTTTTTTTAGTATTTAAATATTTTGTAAAAAAAAATTGTTCAGGACCCTAGGTAATTACTATCTTAAGCTGAAAAATAACTCAAACATGTTAAATATTTTCGTATGAGAAAATGATTTTGGTATTAAGAATGTATGAAAATTTCGAGGGTAACCCGGGCCCTTAACGTGTTCGATGCGTATGATCGAATAAAACTCGCACTACACCCCCTGATCCGTTTTTCGAAACCGGGCCTCCGAAGGGCGGCCACATACATCACTTTTCCTGATTCGGGAACCGTATCACGAAAAAAAACCGTGCGGATACTGATCGAATGTGTGTGACATGCAATTACTTTTGTATGAATTTACTGCGTTCGGAAGCCCGGTTTCGAAAAACGGATCAGGAAATCTAATCAGGAAAACTGATGTATGTGGCCGCGGCACTTATGGTGCCAAGTTTTAAATGTCAGTGTCAGTGAATTTATATTCCTGGTTTCGCCATAGCAATAGATATTAAAACTTTAAAAGCCATCCTGGGCCATTATGCATGAACCAATTAACCATGTACCATCGAGGAAATTGATTCCTAGGCAGTTGACAGATCAACGACGTCATTTAGTTGGATCATGTCAATTCAATGTTAGCTGTAATCTGTCTGATAGGCTTGACATAACGCGGCCAAATTACGTAGGTCTCCATCTGCTTAGGAATTAACTTCTCTGATAGTACAATTAACGACGATCCCGGGAAATCATAAACGAATACGCACTTCTCCACGTTCGTGACGGCTAGTGTTGCATGCAACGTGTGGGCCCGAATCATAATATGCAACAAGCGTTTTGCGCCATTCTGGCACGACCACAATATCTTTCAGCAGAAGTCGCTTTTCTTAGATCGACTGCAGTAATTTTATGGAAGTCTTTTACTTCCATGACTGGACATGATGACATTACTGACATTATTATCAGTGTTGGTTTTAGCACTACCGGCGCCCTGGGCGAGAATTCTTCGGCGCACAGGATGCTGGTATTGCTGAAAAAATTGGCGCTCTTTTTGTTTGTCTCCAGCGCACCTTTTTCATGTCGCCCATCACCTGACTCGTTTATATAACTGACTGTTATATAAACGATTATGAAGTTTTCTTACAAACAAAATATTCTTCTTTACGTATCCGTTCTCAAATTCCTCAAAACGCAATCATTGATGGGTCGTAATAGGAGTTTAATAGCGCGTATGTGTGTCAATAGAAGCGAGACGTAATGATGACCAGACCTTGGCACATTGGCACATATGCGGCCGTTCCGACCCGATGGCGGCATCCTTCCTCGAGCTTTACAGCCAACTATCGGACGATTAAATCGAAATCATTTGTCTATGTCGTGTGTCATGAATTCATGATACTGTTAATGCATTCCTGTTGTATGAGGTACGCGATTTGTTTAAATTATTATGTTTAAGGTTATACCGTATTACCAGATGACGCTCGCAACTTCGGTGCGCCAAAATGCGTTTGTCGCGCGGGAACCTTGCATTTTTCCGGGATTAAAAGTATGCTATCAATAATATACTGCCATTTACCTGTGGTTGCCTGGAAGAAATTACCAATTACTCCAATTAGTAATAAGGTCGCCATTGTGGTACACTGTATTAACTAGTATACAACCTACAATTAATAAATAGGTATTGTAATTTTACTTCTTAGCGTGTGCACAATAAAGAATATTTATTATTATTTATTATTATTGTTATTTTGCTTGCCCGGGACTCAAAGTATCTCAATACCAGATTTCAGCACAATCGGTTCAGCGGTTTGGCGTGTGCTTTCAAAATCACACATATTTTGCTCGTTTCATAAACTTTAAACTTCAAGTTAAATGGATACCCAAACAGGAAATTAGTTGGCTATATAGGAATCTGTATTCACGTAAATGCTCAAATATTATTCAAAACTATTCAATATAATATTAGTCCATGGATAAACTGCCAACTGCAGCTACTCGTCTCAGTTGCAGGCGTCAGTTACGACCGTAAATCACTGATCGCCATCCAACCCTGATCTTGACGTATTTCAGTCAATAGCACGTGATGATGCTCACGAAAATGATTGATAGGGGTTTGCCTCCTTTCTACGTAAATCTTTGTGGATAGAGCAGGAATTAATACTTTTTGTGCTTTTAAATTGAATTTTTATGTCTATTCTATGTTTTGCTTTTGTTGTCACGTAACTTAAAACTACAATAATATCTTTCTATAGGAGCTTACAGAATAGCGCCCAATTCACGTCCAAAAATGTAGGGAAAGGCAAAAATCATGCCAATTCACTCTTAACGAGTCAATAAACTTTGGAATACCTGACTCTGGTTATTACCAGGTAAAATACGCCCCACGTAAAACTGAAAATAACAACAAATTGCCTTTGAGTCATTCAGAAACGGTGGCAACAGAAATTGGACGATTGCCAGCATCGGTGCTAAAAACACTCGTATCGATAGTCGTGAGCCCTTTGTCAATTATCCGGGTTTCCCGAACAACCCTCGGGTATTAATAGCTTTCAGGACTTTCCCAGGGCTTAGGGCTTTTCGAATAAATTGCATCGCTTACCTTCGGCTCAAAATATTTGGCTTGTTTGGGAATACCCAAGCTTTTAAACCCAGCTGCTTTGTTTGCAATACTGTACGTCTATTAATATTTTGTTCCTGCGTTGATTTCATGTTATGAAAAGTTGATTTTATTGCCAATTTCCAAACATCCCTCTAATTGCTTTTCATATTTATTTTAAGCTCTGATTTTCAGATTATGGTTTCCCTTTCAGCCCCTTAATTAATATTTGATTGGGGGCGCACAGTCGAAAGCTTTCAAGTGCGCCGTTTTCTCTGATCTCAGTTTTATTTTAGAATTCCACGTTTTGAATGAGAATTGCCGTGGTAATCAGCGCGAACAAAAATTTCACGCAAGATTGCAATACGGCATTACCTTCAATAAATAGGGCAATGATTTGTATGCGTATGAGATCTATTTTAATATCTTTTGTCACTATAATATTTGTGCGAAGGTCATGTACATTTGGAAGTTTGCCAAGTGCCACAGACGTGGCGGCGCCATGGTGGTACCTGATGAATTTCTTAATCAATACTTCATCAGATCCTGACTCGAATTCCTTTTCCTTTCTTTTTGAACGTTTTTACTTTTATTCTTTGATCTTTCTGTAGGTATACTTTGTGGCATAAGACTTACTGCTGACTGCTTCTTTCCCTTTCTTTTGTTTTCACCTTCGTCGTTGAAAAATCTTTCAACACGTGTATCATCCCCGATTCCCTAGTTCCTATCCAGACTTATTTATAGTATGTTTGTTTGCATTGGCTCCGAAACTACCGGACCGATTTTAATGTGCACAGATATAGAGACCACGTGGAAGGACATAAGCTACTTTTGGTAGCCGCAAGTACACAGCTACCGTGGGATTTAATGCTCCTTCTCTTTCTTCTTCTTTCTACTTATATCCTTTCTCTTTCTACATTATTTTTCGTTTACTTTCGCTTAAACTACTGTCGTTTATATTCAAACTTCGCAAACATTTAGATAGGGAGCTGGCGAGCAAAATTTCTATATGATCAGCACACATCTGCCACGTTATTAATAGTGATAATTATACCCTAAGAAACATCAAAAACCTCGTCTGCCACCATGGTGGCGCTGCCTTGTCAATTTACAGCGTTTCAAAAATGTTGAAAAAAAAGGTGGATGATATTATATGCACATGTCTGCCTCTGGGGCTGATGATCATAGTCATCCTGTAAACACAAAAATTCGTAGAGGCAGACATCCAGGGCGCTGACTTTTGTAGTTTTTTTAATTTTTTAAGTTTTTTTTATGATTTAAAAAACTCTATATGAAGTGCACACTTGGCAGATTGAAATTGTTCGATTAATAACAATGAGAAGGACCACGGAAAAATAGTCTGCCAGCATGTTGCCTCTGCGTTCGCTATTGACAGCGTTTCAAAATTGTAAAAAATAAATGAAGTGCTATATTATGCGCACATGTCTGCCTCTTGAATTGATGTTTGTATTTATCATGAAAACCAAGAAACTCGATGAGGCAGACGTTCAGGCCTCTGATATTTCAAAGGCAGACCATTTGAATTTTTTTTTCAACCCGACGCTGAAGGAGGAGACGAGGAAGGAGACAAGGATGAAAGCGCCGACATGTACGATCCCCAAGGTTTCTCGGATGCCAGCGACGACGACGATTCCTGAATACAATCGCTTTTTTTCACGTTTCATTACAAAAAGGAAGAGGAAAATAGACCTAAAAATCAGTGAGCAAAATGTCTGCCAAATGTTTTTTTCATATCCACGGAGTTATAATGAATCGAATGGGCGCGATGAGAAGCGTGTGCAAATTACTTAGAAGAGCTTTTTTTTAAACATTTTTACAACTCCGCCTCATAACAATGCAGAGCCTGCCTCTTCGATTTTCTTCGTTTCCAAGCTGTTTGTGACCATGAACCCCAGAGGCATACATGTGCAAATGATTTAATATCCCCTTTTTTTCAGCAACTTCAATCGGCTGTAATGCGAAAACGCAGCGACGTAGGAACTTAATTGACTGGACCAAATCAATTCGTAATGACGTAAACTGCAATCTACCTCGATGTGAAACGTGTGCAAATCATATACCTAAATGCTCACCAGCACCCTATCTAATTCTATGAGCCGCGAGCATCCTCGATTCTTATCATTTATTAGAACAAAATGTTTGCGTATTGCAGTGTTTTCAATTTTTTAAAAACCTCTACCCTTACTTAGCTTTCGTAAATAAATACATAAATATTTGATTTTCAATTTTGATTGTCTACGATTTTGAATCAAACGTTTATTTATGAATGTAATTTTCCAGATTATGCAGGAATTTTATAAATTCGCATATAAACTTTGCGAAAAATTAACCACCAACAATATTACGTAGACAATATTAAACTTGCAAGCATTTAAATAACATAATAAATTCGTAGCATATATTTTAGGTTTATAATATGAGATGTTACGAATATTTTCTGATTGTTGATAGGCCAAATTCCTTGGAGTTTGTGCGTTATACCCAGTCCTGTAAATCGCAAATAAAAATGGCGATAAATGTACGAGTATCATTATGGAACTGGGCGTAATGAAGCAATTTGCAATGTTAATGATTGTAATTTGTCACACTACGCGAGCGTGGTCGAATAAACGATCATACTGAACTATATTGTGATGCTATTGATAAACAGTGGTTATTGATAGGTTGTTACTTTTGGTCCAAGAGAATCATGATTTATGCTTGAAAATTAAGTACTACTTATGTATACCGAATAAATGATTTATTATTATTATTATTATTAATATGTATGAAAAGTTTCGTTGTTGATTCATGTACATATTTTTACACTATAAACATTAGAACCTCGTTGGGTGGAGTGGTTGGAACAGATGTGTATAGTAAATATGTTTATGTTACTGTAAAAGCTCGAACTTCGGTACCTAAATCTTAAGATTTGAGTGTAAATCTTAAGATTTACCGACTCGAGTTGGTAAATGTACGTATTTCTAAAAATACGACGTTTTTTTCGAACATTTACCATTACAATTCGGTATATGCTAGGTTTTACTACTGTCAACTGGTAAATGTTGGTTTTAGGAATAAAACAATCAGTAATTCTTAATTATTTAGCATAATGAACTATTAGACAAAACAGATAGGTACATATTATAGTTAATATATACGATAGTAGTAACTTAGTAAGTAATACTAACCTATTTAAATTATTTTCATACAACATAATATTAATATTATAACATACAACATCTCTGAATATTATCTCAATCTCTAACTGAATCAATAGGTACTTCTCTAGCATTTTTTGACGAGCATTTTTTTCACCATTACGTTTTTTAGAGTAGGGGAGAGTAGGGAAGGGATTAGGGAATAAGTAGGTTATTGGGCCTCCGGTAATCTCACTCACTCGGCGAAACACATCGCAACTGTTTCACGTCGGTTTCCTGTGAGCCCGTGGTATTTCGCTGGTCGAGCCGGCCCATTCGTACCGAAGCACGGCTCACCCATGGTTAATACCACTTTATTATTATTATAAGCAGCCTGCAGTGTCCCACTGCTGGGCAATACCATTTTATTATTTATAATAAAATTAAAATAAAGATTTAACCACCAAAAACACAATTTCTGGCCTGTTTCCGCTCTATAACAGTACGGAACCCTTCGTGCGCGAGTCCGACTCGCACTTGGCCGTTATATTTTCAACATATACCGTGCCATTAACGTAAATCCTAAGATTTACCAACTGTATGGTGGTAAAAGTTCATATCGCAAACCTTTTCGGACATTTGCCATTGGGAATTGGTAAATCTTAGGTTTTACTAGAAAATCTTAGAATTTACTGCAGTTCGAGCTTTTACAGTAACATATATACCTATGACATATTATCACAAACATAGCGAAGAAAACGCCTCCGCCCACGTTGTGTTTAAACGTGTTCTTAAAGAGCCAGTTTAAATGACTTTATACTGACTGCGGTAGTGCTGCTATGCGACAAAGTATTGATGAGAACCGGGAAAAATCTCTGCTTTGCAGCTCTTAATATTATATAATCATTTTTGTTCATTCTGTAAAAACCTTATCGTCATCAGCTTATCGCTATCCTATATATAGGCAGCCACCTTAATTCACTGTTCGCCAAATTCTTCAAATTGAACTGCTTTTCAAATTGCGAAATTTTTAAAACATGAAATTTTCTTGAAAATTAGAGACTGTTATCCAAAAAATAAAAATAATAAAGCTCATATTAAATTTTGTTACATAATATTATTATGTCAGTACGCGAGAAATCCCAAAACTAATATTTAGTTAATTTGGTGTTAGGAATTCCATCGCGTAAAAGCCAATTTCACAGTAGGATAACTGTGGCATGTCAGCGGCAAATATATTTGCCAGTGACATAATATTTATTTTTGACTGGCTACGTGATTGCCAAATGGATTTCAGACGTATTTACCGGTAAATATTTGAGTACTAAGTAGATATTGTTAAATCTTTAGCAGTCGTGAGGGAGAATCACGATTCACGAGGCTCGAGTGCAGAGTCAATATCGTATACTCGAGATACAAAGGAGAGTGGCGGATCGTGTTGAAAACGGTGTTAGCTGGAGCCAAATGAAATCAATGCTAATCGCCCTGAAGTCTGAACATTTTCATGAAAATAGAAGTGATACTGATAAGTGATATTATATGTCATGTTACATGTAGCAAAATCGATTGAAGTTAGAGAAAGAGTGCTATACTAATATTATGAATACGAAAGTATCTATCTGTGTGTCTGTCCGTCTGTTTGTCTGTCTGTCTGTATGTCTGTTTGTTAGCTCTTCACGCTTAAACCGCTGACCCGAGACGAAATTTAATATGAAGATAATCTGAAATACGGGAAAGAACATAGCATGCGAAGGAGGAATATAGACGCAACGGAATTAAGGACGTCATCCAGTATTTATTTTAAGTGATTCAAAGTTCAAACTTTAACTGCTAGAATTTAAACCCTACATTTTCAGTGCTGTCCTAGTAACGATCGCGGTGTGACGTAACGCTGAAGGTTTAGGGAAAAAAAGGAAACAATTTTCATTTTTTAACCGTGCTAGAAAAAGAAGGTTCTTTGTTCAGCTGCATATTCTTTTCGTACCGATTTTTTGTCGGGAAATATTCAATAGCATTGTCGCGGTCCTAATCTCTGCCCGTTTCCAATTTCGCCCTCTGTTTGGCAATTTCAAATGTAAAATTCGTAAATAATTGTCTTACTACTACGTTTACGTTACGTTTACGTACGTTTACGTTTACGTACTACGTCTTTGAATCGAAATAATAAATTATGCAAAGGACATAAGGAATTCCATTCTCATCAAAGGCGGTAGAATTTAAAATGCCCCAGTAATTTAAAAGCTATTTCGCACACATCCATTAACATGCCAACTACGAATTAACGTAAAAATCCACTCCCCAGGCAATTTATGCAGCATTTTCAATCAATAATACTGCACTCTGCATTGTAATTACTACTGGGTTACAGTGTAGATTACATAAATGAGTATTGCGAAGTTTGATTATTGTTAATGTCCATTCTACGCGCTACGCAATGTCTACGTTAGTCTATGTTGAATACAAGCGATTACGTGTAAATGGGCATTTTCTTCTATATTGGCAAACATGGTTATTCATCAAAGGCTATTTGAGATGACATACAAATTTTTCTCTCTACAATTTCGTTGCAGTTTACTTGGCCGATCGAGAGGCAATGGTGAAACAGCTCGTAAAATGTAATCAAAGCTTCTATTATTATACGATTTAAAATACAACCAAGTAACGTTCTATCTTGATGATGCCAACAAAACTTACTATGCAATAATGCAACACGTATGAACGTTCATAATGAGGATTTAATAAGATTTATTATGGGTTATATCGTTTAAAAATATACGTTACCGAGAAGAATACTTTGTTTTCAGTACTGAACATAGGCCACGTTAAAGATCCCTTTAAATGGAAGTGAAGAAAGCAACAACAGCCCTGGATTTATACATAGGCCGTATAGGCTGCGGCCTAGGGGCAGCGCCCTAGGGGGTATTTCGCATATGGGCAGCGAAGATAAAGTGGCCTACACTCATACAAAATATAAATCCAGCACTGGACAATAATATACATAAGTACACGTAATATATCTATCAATAACGTACGTATCAATAAAATAGGCTAGTAGCAAAAAACTTAGGTACAGCTCAAAAGAGACCTAAAAGTCCAACACTGTGCAAACCCCTTCCATTTTTGTCGTCCGATGTTAGAGTTGCGAGGGGCATTATTTATTAATAATTATTATTATTATAGTTGATCGTACCCCGGCCCAATAATAATAATCCATTTACCTATACGTTAAACTTCCTAAGGTAGTAATTTGGTTGGTAATTTAAATATTTTGACTTATTTACTCAGCTGTAAGCTTCTGAAAGGCACAAAGACTTGGCTGAAGTATGGTTTGTGTTGATTGATATGGATTCCGACCGGGAAATGACGCATGAGTGCGGAGTGACTGACCCCAAAATCCTTTGTTTGGTTGAATTTGCCTGCCCTACAAACACTGACTCATTATCGATATGGCACCGCATCTATTATGTTAGAATGGCAGTAAGTTTAAATAAATAAATAAACATTTAATTGTTATTTTACCTAATTCTGGACGATAATTGGTCGAATTTCGATTGCGTCCGCGCGAATGAGCGGTTTGGCCGCTACACCACAAAATCACAAGCATTGCTTAGCTGTCAAATCAATCTAGGAAAAAAGGATGACACTACGATGTTGCCACTTTTTTAATTTCTTCACTTTCTTGACGCACTATACAGGGTGCAATTAAACCTTTAACCTACCTGCCAAATTTATCATCACTCAGTACTAAAATGTTGAGAAATAGCTTCCGAAAGTTATCCTAAAAAACACTACAATTAATGGACACTACTCACTACTCAGTACTCGTCGCCCGCGCGTTCACGTGCCCCCGCGCGCGCGTCTCCCCCCGCCTCACCCCCGATCATACCCACCGCCGCGATTGACCGTTCTGCAACTATTTTAAATGGGATAAAATACGCCATCAAAAAAATTAAACACCCAATTTTTTTAATTGCACCTTGTATGTAAATAGCGGCGCGACCGCTTTACATACAATTTTCTGTGATAGCGGCCAAACAGCTCGTTCGCGCGGACGCAAATAAATCGAATCTGGCCCTAGAATGGCCAGTACAGAAAGAGTCTCTTACTACGGAAGGTAATACTTTTGTATTTTGTCCCTTAAATCTGGCAGTGTTTTGTTTTTCCGCATTCATACTGTCAATATCCAAGTCTGCAAATCCTGGAAAGACTTTGTTAGTACGAATTAGGCCTTTATTTCTGGCAATTTGGTGTTTGTGTAGCTAGTTATATTCCTTAGTAGGAAATACCCACGTATAGTAGTTGTTACTCGTCTTGTTTACTAGTTACTAGGGAATATTCGCTATAGTTCATCAATTATTCCTGGTTCAAAACTTTCCGCTACTCACGTTGTTGACTTGCAATTTTAATGAAACTGCTGTTGCTTTTCATATGGATTCCCACAAGGGGTTGTTGACCTGGCTTTTATGATTATATCTGAAATGTTTTATGTTTTAACTTTCAAGTTATAACCTTTTTTTTTTTCGAAGGTTTTTGCCACTTTCAGTCCGACTAGCGCAAGTCTGGATTAGATATATCAGGGTTTAAATATCATGTTATCTCATTTTATTTTTCCTTATTTATAAAAAAAGTAGGAATGACTTCTTCGGGTTATTTTCGTTGTGGGTCCTAAGAAAGCTTAACATGTCTCGTAGGCTCCTCTATTATTATGAAAGGGTTTTAGTTGCTTACCGCTGTCAATACACGATTTACAGCAAGTAGCAGTAAAGTCGTATTTTATGAGAATGAGACATAATATTATTTTTCACAAGACAATCTGGTTGCCACAATTTGGACACAAGTCACAACAGAACACTCAGGCGCCCATTCAATAGGAAGCTAATAAAAATTACTACGTACCGAGTAGTACACGGTTTCTACGGAACAAATTGCCAAAATATACAGCGCCAATTGGTGTGACAATGATCTCATTTGAGTTCATCATGTCAGATGATGGAAATGTGACACTGCAGCAGGCGTTACAACTTACTATCAATTGGATAAATGACACTTTTTTGTTGTCACACGGTTTTATTCCCTATTTAACATCTGACTCACGTTTGCGAAGAATTTAGATGATTGCTGGTGCTCTTTGATATTAAAATGGCTAGCTGCATACGGCTTCTGTGCCAATTAAACTGCAGCTGACAGTTACTAAACGACTATCCCCGCTTTTACAGAGCAGATGACTTATGTGTAATGCCTATTACAAGGGGTATTTTGGATTTACACGGCTCGATTTCCTGCAGCGAAGACGACAAGTTTACCTTACGAAGTTACGATAATATGGGCTATTAAGCTGTAAAGAAAAAACTGCCTATGTAATTAATTATTAATTGTATCTTAATTTCCGACATCATCTCCAGCTAAAACGGCCATTATTCTCAAGCCTTTCATTCACCTTTCCAGGTATCGGCTTTGGTATGATCTACCTGCCGTCAGTCGTAGCTGTTGGCTACTACTTCGAGACCCGAAGATCGCTAGCTACCGGTATCGCAGTATGCGGCTCCGGAGTCGGCACCTTCAGTTTCGCGCCCCTGGCTGCGATCCTGTTAGAACAGTTCGGATCGTGGCAGAACGCGAACCTGCTGCTCGCTGGCCTCATCCTCAACTGCGCGATATTCGGAGCCCTCATGAGGCCGCTGGTGTATCCAAAAGTGAGTATCGCCTAATGCTAATTCAAAAAATTAGAAAGAGGCCTAGAAAGTCTGTAGTTCCCTGTGGGCTTGGATCACCATCAGTTTAGCGCCCCTGGCTGCGATCCTGCTAGAACAGTTCGGATCAAGGGCCATGCGCATCCTCAACTGCGCGATGTATCCAAAAGTGAGTAGCCGCCTGATGTTATGTGATAACGTAAATGAGGTTTAAAAATTCAAAAGACCCAATAACAGATCTTCCTAATCTACATTCTACAATCTACTAAAAGCGATCTCTCTCTGCTGTCAGATATATGACTGTTTAGACGGATCTACTAATAGCGTGTCCCGCTCACTTCCTGCCTCATCAAAGACACCTTAAAATCGAACACGTGCACCCCCCTTCCATTTATGCCGAGCTACCTTAAAGTGCGCGTCCTATACCTACCTATAAATATTTCTTATCTGAGCTGTATTTTTTTCCGAATGATCAGTTGTGCGTGGTTTATACCTAATTATTCTACTACCTTTCATAGTCTACCCATATCTATAATATTACTATTGATTGATTGATTGATTGATATCACTGTCATTCCAGAACTCCGGCGAAAAGCCCCTTCTGCAGCGCATGGCTGAGGAGAAGCGGCTGCAGATGGAGCGGGGTTCTATCGGCGGATCATACTTCGTGGTCCAGCTGCCAGACGGCACCATGGAGAAACGGATGAAGGTATGATGTTCTGGTCTCTGGAATTATAAGTACAGACATCGAAATACCATATTATGGATGAGTTATATTTGACTCCACACTTCATATACTTATATTATAGTAAATAACTATTTTGTTGTAGTTTGAACTTTACATTAACTTGTAAAGTCAATAAAAAGTTCAAATGTCAAATTTGTGACCTTATGCAATGGAGTTCATGTTCATCAAAAATACATAATAAGCTTCTTCTGGAACTGATGCTCATCTTTTGTAAATCTATTAGAAAAACCATCTAATATATAAAATTCTTGCGTCACGGTGTGCGTGGTTGAACTCCTCTAAAACGGCTCGACCGATTTTCCTGAATCTTAGCAAGCATATCGGCTAGGGTGGAGAATCGGACAACATCTACTTTTCATATTGATAAGTGCATTTGTTTAATTAATAATAGTAAATTATTACAACTCGAGACTGACGGCGACCATTGTTTGTGCGACGGGATAGCGATGGACGTTAATTGCCATGGTGGCATACTTATTTAGTCACTTAAATAAAATAATATGGGCGAATTACTTTATATGGTAAAACAACGTTTGCCGGGACAGCAAGTAATCCTATTAATATTTCCAGGCGCCGCTAAACATCGACCCAGGTGTCCACTCCTCCCTTAACCTGGAGGCCCTAGCGCGCGTGCCCACGGTGCCCAACATGCACGGCGTGCCCACCGTGCCCACGCTGCCCACTATTACCGAGGCCAAGGTGCCTGATGATGACAAAAAGGTATGTCACGTACCGGAAACGTGTAAAGCTTCGGCCAAACCTACGCGACCAAAGCAACTGCGAAGCGGGAGAGTCAACAACGCGGGGACGCGGCGCGTCGGCAGAGCGGGAATAATCTCCGGTTTCGCACCGTAGTCGCGCAGATGTGCACACCAATTTCGCGTTGCAGATGCTCCCGTCCCGCGTCCCGCGTTACTGACGCGAAGGTTTGGCCGAAGCCTAACTGAAGCTTGGCATAAAAAATCCATACTAATTTTATAGCTTTGCTCCAACGAGTACGGTTACCGCGCGTTTAACGAATCTCTCCTAGGAATCAAAACATCTCAATCTGAGAATAGGTTGGTGTCATTAATGTGAACTATAATTATTGACATTTTATTTCATACTCTTCGAGTATCTTGGTAAAACGCTAGCGAAGATATCCTAGAGTAAATTGAAGGAGTAAAATTATTCTCATGATAGTTATACTCTTGCTAGTTGCAACTTCAAATTTGGTCGAATCGGGCCTAAGTGTCGCGAGGAGAACATCTAATCGACACACTTTCATTATTTCAAATATTAATATTTCTTTGTTCAACGACATTAATTTTATAGTAAACTATTACATTTTATATTTCAGAAAATCGCTGAAAACGGCAACGGCGCGGCCACACAGATGTCGCGCAATGTGTCGTCGCCGGCGTTCAGCGCGCAGGCGCCGGGTCTGCCCAAAAACGGCTCCGTGCCGTTCTTCGACAGACAGAGGAAACAGAGTACTGGCGATAGGTCAGTTAGTGTAGAATTGTGTCTCATATACCAAGAATGCGCCTGTGATAATGGGCGCCGGCAGGGGGGTGCCAGGTGGTGCACTTGCACCCCTTGGGAATGTCGGGAATTAGGCATGACTATTTTTTTTTCTTATTGGTAATTGAAAGACCCTTAAAAAATAGAAACATCGCTGAAGGAATGACTCTGATAGCTTAAAAATTCACCAAGATATGAAAATTCAAACATCTCATAAAAATAGAGCTGCCCGAAACGCTCCATACAAAGTGCTACGAAAGACTGACGTCACTCTTTCTTAGTTTGCACGCATCGGGAGAGAACTTTGTTCGATAGGTATATTAAATATTGCGTTTATGAAAGTGGTTTCATAACAAAAGTTGCTTTTAATTGCATAATATGTTATCGAATGGTATACAAATATTAAGAAATTTAATTGAAAAAAAATCGACTTGATTATCCAACTTTGAAGGCTCATAACAAAAAAAATACAAATGCTATCGAGCTGAAATTTTGGGAACACTTATTTTTTACCGTGATTTTTTTTTTTATTAACAAAATTTGCTAATCTTTGACCTTATCATCGTCCCTATTATTGAAATAAAAAGCCGTCTATATCATTTTGTAACCCTATTACCATGCCGTACAAAGATAGTTCGTAATGTTCCGCCACTAAATGTATTCTGTTGACGTAAATAGACAGTCACTGTTGTTCGTAAAAAGCAAAAAATAAAAGCAAGAAAACTAAAATCTGCACCCCTTGGAAATTATTTCTGTCGGCACCTATGTGTATTATACATTCTCAGGATCACCCTAAGGTTGGTTGGTGGAGAATGCCACAAGGCATTACCCCGCCTTGTGTTTCGCCGCCGTAAATTGCATAAAGTGTGAATAAAGAAATAAAATAGAATTATGTTGTAAGGAGGAGATCGTTTGTCTATAATATGGATAGGCCCAAAAAGAACTGGGTTTATATGTAACACAAAGTCATATAGAGTGGACAGAGACGGACATAGACTAGATGACTTTGTCGCGATAAAATGTATGATTTGTTGATTTCACAGAATCAGACGAAAAAACCTCTAGCTCAGGGGTTTCCGAACATATTTTGTCTACTGCCCACTTTGAGAACAAATTATGTATATTTTAGTGCCCCCCATTGTTTTAATTTAAAATACATCCGGATGAAGTAAAACTATAAATGCCCCCAAGCCTCTATTATACAAGACGGGAAATAAGGGAATTAGGAACTTGTTTAGACTTTATTCTAGTTAGTAGTTTTCGCTTATGAAGAAGAATAATATAGTCTATTAAATAGTTTAATAACAATATTATAATGATCTTATAAACAGGTATTTAAATTATACTTTAAATAAATATGTAATATAATGTGTGTTATTTTCAGATTTAAACCGTCCTTAGCAGCAATAAAAGCAACGTCCAAAACTTCTATGAGTAGTCAATATCGACACGATGTAAGTAAATCCTGTAATTATATTTTAACCCATATATTAATTTAATCCATATTTTAATCCAAGTATATCTTATTATCTATTTTTAAGGTGGATCCTTATATTATAGTAAATGTCACTTAAGATCGTAGTCACACTGCTCTGTATGACACGAAGCGTTTGCGCTACGGCTACGCAATATAGCTTGGACTATCCTTGGCAATGGCAACCTGTAGGATTCTTATTTTAAGGACCGTCAAAACTTCTAACGTAGAGTTACATGTTATTGAGTATTTGGATGACTTATCAGTCATTAAAATATTGTATCCGTACTAACAAAATGATTGTAAGAAAGTATACGCTATACCACGTTTTATCTTGTAAAATATATTAGAAAAGTCGTCCGAAAGACAAGGACAAAACTTGTATGCTACTTTTTACTGAGTAAAACGCCTCAATTTCTTCCTTCTGGACCACGGAGGCGTTTTACGACCTCAGTCAAGAGCCGCGCTGTAAACCACTGGTTGTTTAGAGCGCGGCTCTTGAGTTCGTGTCCCGTTGAGTCGTGGGTTCGATTCCCGCGTTGGAAACATGTTATTTCCAAGCTTGGTTAGGACAATGCAGGCTGATCACCTGATTGTCTGACAAGTAAGATGATCCATGCGTCGGATGGGCATGTAAAAAGTCGGTCCTGCGCCTGATCTCTCGCCGGTCGTGTCGGTCTGCCGTCCCACTGGGTTATGAGAGTAAAGGAATAGAGAGTGTATTGTGTACTGCGCACACGCTTGGGCACTATAAAATTACCCCGTTACTGGCCTGATTTCAATAAAACTGGCAATCGTCACCGAAAACGGTGTGGGTGTTATTGTTATTATTATTAGTAGGGAATTAATAGATAATGATATGATATTTTCAAATAAAAATCCTAAAATACTACAAAACTTTTTCAGGACGCGGAAAGCGGCGTCTACAACTCGAAACTATCAGTCGCGGCGCCGCGCGAACCTTCTAGAATGGTCCGGCCGATGTCCCGCAAAGACATCTTCTATTCCGGCTCCGTGCTCAATCTCCCGCAGTACCAGAGCCAAAAGTCCCTCCAGGGTTACAGGAACTCCGTACTCAGTCTGCCGCAGAGCAGACAGACTGGGGATTTGGAGAGGCAAGAACGTGAGTAGCGATTATAGTCTATGCAAATGTAAAAAAGGAACAAAGTTTTCAAATTCATTGAAGTTTCGATGAACCAATCAAATAACGATATTTTTACATGCACCTATTTATTTGTCTGCACAGTGCGTATTTTATCGAATACTACAAATTACAATCGTGCAAAAAATATTTTGATACTTAGCCAAAATAAAAACTAATGCCGCCATCTTGTAAATATTCACTTATTTTTTATGACATTTGACATGTAGCCGAACTAACATCCGTGCCTTAAATCATAATCGAGGCGCCAAAATCAAAGTGTCAAAAGATCCTTGTAAGGCTATATCTACGACAACTCTCTGAGACTCTCTGAGACTCTCTGAGACTCTCTGAGATTCTCAAAAATGCCTGTATCACAATTTCCAGAATACTCCCTGTGTCCGTGCCTGTCGCTGCCCGCGTCATTCCGGTCGGCGCTGGCTTCGATGCTGGACGTGAGCCTGCTGCGCGACCCCTGCTTCATGCTGATGGGCGTGTCCAACGTGTTCGGCATGGCGGGCCTGTACGTGCCCTTCGTGTATATCGTCGACGCCGCGCACACCGCCGTGAGTATTGTGCGAGCGAGACGCCGCTATCACGCCGGGCCGCTGTGCAAGCGAGACAACATAATCTTATGTAAAGAAGTGTTCAAAAAATCAGGACATTGTGTTGAGATGCTAGAAATACAAAGGTATCTTATAATATATTACTGATAAAATAATTACACAATAAACATTGAATAACTTAACCAATATTTTGTTCTTATTTGTCACACGTAAAATGTTTACAGTATCTGAAAAGTCACTTGATAAGTGATTAGATTAATAAGGACTAAGCTTGCGCATTTTTTAAAATATATTTTTATTAATAATTATAATGCGCATAAATAATAAAACCAAAATGTCTCGTTTCAGGGCGTGGAACAGTCTCAAGCATCATTCCTGTTATCTATCATCGGTATAACGAACACGGTGGGCCGTATCATGTGCGGCTGGGTGGCTGACTTCCCCTGGATGGACTCGTTACTGCTCAACAATGTGTGCCTAATTATTGCCACGGTAATAAAGCATTTTTAATAGACTTTAAAAAAAGAGGTTGCTCAGTACGACCGTATATATATTATATACCGTATATTCGCGACCAAACAAAGCATAATAATATATACGTATGCATACCGTACGTATATAATATATATGCGTATATATGTATATATGTATGGTCGCGAATAAGTTCGTTGTTTATGAACCGATTGTGTTGATTATTGTTTGTCTTCGGGTATCCCTGAAGTAAAAGGTTTATGTTTTACCCGACGCAGTCGATCAGTAGATTTCAGCAGTGGCATAGTCATTTTATAATACCAGTGTCATTAACATTTCTTTTGTTAAATGTTTCAGGTAGCGGTTGGTTTGATTCCCTTCTGCTATTCGTACGGCGCGTTCGTAGCGGTTGCCATGGCGTTCGGTCTCGCTATATGTGAGTATCTTTTTGTTATTTCAACTATTTTTATAAGAACTGTTAAAAAGCAAATACGGAAGTATAAAATATATAGTTATAAACGCAATTATTTACGCAATTACTAATTACGCAACCACGCAAATGTTTTTGGAACGAAGTTTTATTAATTAATGAGAGTAATAATGCAATTTCAGCGGGCTACATCTCTCTCACGTCGATCATCCTCGTCGACTTACTGGGGTTGGACAAACTGACGAACGCGTTTGGCCTGCTCATCCTATTCCGTGGTGCGGCCGCCATCGTCGGATCGCCTTTAGCTGGCGCGGTGTACGACGCGACTAAGTCGTACGATGCGTCGTTCTACATGGCGTCCGCGTTCTTCCTAGTGGCCACGGTGACGTCGTTCGCCGCGCCTTTGCTCCGAAGGTTAGTAATTTTAATTGATAACGTTATACATAGTATGTGGTGCGGCCGCCATCGTCGGATCGCCTTTATCGGTGTACGACGCGACTATGTCGTACGACGGGTTTTTCAACGTAATGTCTGCGTTTTTTGGACATTCCGTTATCTGTAGTAAGAACTTGTAATTTTCACCTCATTTGTGTAAGTTTGCGCTAGTCCCAGTCTAGTGCAAGTAACTACCACTTACCAGACTGGGGCAAGTGCTCTGCTGTTTTCCTTCTCCGTTTTAGCGAAATAGCAGTAATGATGTTTTGATTAAGGTGACGCCATGTTAAAGTAAAAAATCGTGTTGGATGTGTTTTAGATTGCTTGTTTTCTATGCGAGGCTGGCCCGGCCTCTCATAGAAAACAAGCAATGGAACAGCAAAAAATGGAAAGGGCGTAGCGACAAAATGGTTTTTGTCGCGTAATTTAAAAACCATAAATACATTTCATATAAGCTATGGGCAAATTAAAGTGTATACTAGAACCAATTTATGTACAAATTTTGGAAGCTTATATCACTCTCCTCTGTTGGCAAAAAAGGTATCCCTTTTTTTACAGAGGTCTTTTTGATTGATTATTCTGTGTTATAAAAGTTGACCAATCGTGTTATGCTATGGGTAATTCAAAGACAAAGACATGATGAATACTGACAGTGAACTTTAATTTCTTAGCTTTAGTCATCGCTGAGAAAAATGGACATCGCTACAGCCAAATTATCAAGGCGTCACCTTAACAGTTGGCTCTATGAGCAAAGTGGATTTTTGTCTAATTTCATTTTATGTTACAATCATCTTATCGAGTCTGGTCGTTAATAAGCGGTACGCTTGATGTGACGAGTGAAAAGTGTAAAAAACTTGAGAGGTGTCAAGGGACACCCTGGAACAAAGTTCCAGTTTATTATTTCTTATGTACAAAAAACCTGTATAAAAAGAGAGAGAGAGAGACAGAGAGAGAAACACGCGCTACAGCACGGCTTACAACTATAGCATTTTTGGTATAGTTGTAAGCTGTTCGGTTTCGTCTTAATTTTTTCTGTCTAGCCCCCTTACGCAATGCGCGATAAGGAACTTCGTTCCAATACTTTATCAAGATAATATCGTTTTGCAGGAAAGTGGAAGAAGTCCAGCAGCCTATGGACGTGCTAACCCCCATAGACGAGGACCTGGAGGAAGGGGACGAGGACCCCGACGACACGCCCATCACGATGGGGGCGCGCCCCAACCCCTCCATAGTGCGAACCGCCCCCTCGCCCTCCGACCCCCCCTCGCCCGCCTCCACCGCCTCCCCCGCCTCGCCGCAGGAGCTGTCGCAGAGAGAGAGCGTGCTATGAGACTAATAACTACATCAGGCAGGCATGGTCACCATAAAAACGGTTTCTTTCTACGGAAGAATAGACAAAGTGACAGATAGACAATGGAAATCCGCCATTTTGCGATAAAATCTGTCAGTATGTCGATTCTTTCCCATTTCTACTGTTGTTATGCTAAGCCTGCAGAAATTGTTGTGCTGGCTTCTCGCGGCGCGTAATATCACGAGCCGCGCCGCGTCAGCTCGAGCCACGCGCCGTGTGAAGGGGGCGGGCTGGCTCGGGCAGGCGCGTTAGATCCGATTGAAGTCGGCAACTTTAAATGCGCGGCTCGGCTCGGCGCGACGCGGCTCGTGATATCACGAGGTCAACGGCAGCTTACGTGCTTGTACAGAGAAGTTGATTCATAGGCGGATGACGGATCATTTGGTCGGGTTATGGCAATTCAATGTTAGGCGTGATTCGTCGGCTGGGTTTGACATAACGCGACCAAATCACGTTGGTCCATCATCTGCCTAAAAATCAACTTCGCCGATAGTAAATAGAAGTTGATTTAAAGGATAACCTGTACCTAGTAGGGGCTGGAGTGACGTGGTGTGAATCGTCCATAGATATTATATTATTTTCAAATTTGTTTAAATGGACAGCCTACAATTATTGCGTGAGACGACATACAAGTCTGTCAATTCAATACAAATTTAGAAATGCATCCACGCGTCGTGTTACAGTCTGAATTGACCCTTAGCACAGTTGAGCTTAAACCCCTCCCCTTCCCCACCTATCACATTGAAGTGCAACCAATAAGAAATCATGTCCGCTACGAATGTTCGCGTGTTATAATGTAAGCCATAATTTTTACCACGTGCTGCACTGAAAAAGGCCACATTCTATGTCCTTCCACTAAACGCAAAGGGCGTTTAGAGGAAGGACATAGAATGGGGCCTTATTTTATTATTTTTTTATTTATATCAGGCTACATAGGCCCATACAATATATACCTTAATGACTAACATACATATAAATTATAATATACACTTAATAACTACACTTTATCACGAGTTAACGGCGACGTGAAGCGCGCTTCATTCCGGAGTCTCCCCGGAACCTTCGGTAGACCACATCAGTCGGCCAGAATTCCTCCGCCTCAAAGGTGGATAGAAGATGCGTCGGTACTCTCACCACAAAGGAACTGAAGTTGACCTTGTGGCGAGACTGCAGACGTTCGACCCTCAGGCGGAGGGATGTCTTCTTACTTCTTATATCCAAAGTAAAAAAAGCTGTAAAGCTACTTATGAATTTTGAAGAATCGTAAGTTCTTTACATTGCTCGATAGTTTATTGATAGTATAATGATAGTTAGATTTTTAATCTCATTATTATTGCTGTCAAATCAAAAGATGAACTTTTGAGACAAAAATCTTTACCAACTACATTGAAAAGCTTAAGTGAGATTAAAAATCTAATAGGCTAAATCACAATTTCACCAAAGTCTGTGTAAGTCGTTTGTTAAAATGATGTTATTTTAACATGACGTAAAACAAAGCCTGTGCCGATTAACAACAGGTTTTGGTGAAATTGACACAAATTTTCGTAACATTTCAATTAGCAGTATGATTTCCATATATTTTGTCTTGCTCGCACGAGAGACTAAGCCCATACTGCAAGTTGAAAAGCAAGATTTGTCATCAGTAAATGGGGATTTGTTGACAACTTGACTTCATATCGGTCTTCCGTATTGTCCACTGATCGAACTGATTTGTTAATGCTAAGTAGTAAGTAATGCCTTGATTACAGACATACCGAGTGCTCGGAGGGCACTGTCTCGCCCACTCGGTACCTGTAATCAGGGGGCCTACTATGAAATCGTTTTGAGACTCAATAGTCGAATGAGCATGCCGCGTCCTACTCTAACAACGCCATTTCACGTATGTTAGAGTAGGACACGGCATTCGATTGTTTGAGTCTCAAAACAGTTTCGTAGTAGGCCTCCAGGCCCTAAATGCTAAGCTGTTAGGGGAAATCCATTATAATGTGCTACAATTTTTACATAAAAGCTTATAAACGTCAATTACAATTTGGATGCTATTGTCATAATTATAAAATATCGTAATTATAAAAATACTTTTTGCATCCGAACACTTGTAACGAAGTGAGTGACATAATAATGTAGTTGACGAATTATACGTAGGTAGCTCAAAACTATTAGAGAACTTACTTGAACTTACAAATATTGACTCTACTATAACATGTCCGACAATTAAAGTATGTACTCTGATTTATAAACTCGGTATGTAAAGATTACAGTTGAAACTCATTTTCTAATTACAGGTGAAGAAAATTATAAATCAAAGAATACATACTGCGGCGCAGGCGCCTTGTATAAAACATAAAACTTACAAAAAAAAAAATAAATTAAAAAGTATTTAATATTAAAACGATACCAAAAATGTATTTTAAATTATTAATTTTTCAATACGATCTCAGTAATGTTTGCAGCATACTAACTTATATCGTAGACGCTTTTTGAAAGATTTTGTAGTTTTTCCACAGCTTAACATAGCTGATATTGCATAATAAAATGTTTGGCTATAGCCTAATAAATAGGAATACACAAACTTAACTTGGTACTTGTCACGCATCTGTTTCCATAACCGACTACAAAAGGAAGTTATTGTTTGTCTATATGAGTAAGTGAGACAGCAATAGTATTACGCGTAAATGAGTGTCTGTGACTTATTAAGTTATCAACCATGTGTGTATTATTTTACATTATAATAATGTTTTAAAGTAATGAAAATGGACGAAATTATATATTTAGGTGCTGCCAGATATTATAATTACAACATGTTTGTAATTTTCTTCAATAGCAGTTGGTACTGTGTTAAATGATGATGATGATGATGATTGAAGTGTTAATTCAAGTGTGAGAATGTATTGAAACAGTAAAACGTTTTTTTTTTAATATATTGGAGGTTGAGGACCACAACAATTTTGGGTGAGTGTTAATCGTTCGTCAAAATATAACAAAAAACGAGCGGGATAGTATGATATTCAATCCACATTTGACTTTACTCCTGGTGTGTGTGCCTACCACTAAGTGTGCCTAATAATATTTGCGTGTGTCATATTGTTATTACTTTAATTTACGTTTTGTTCAATACTTTCTCACATCTAGTAAAGTATTTAGAGTAAACACAAAAACGGTACATTATTATTTATTATTTCATAAAGATTTAAAATATTATATTTTTATCTTAGTACTCAACGTTCCGTTTTTGTGTTTAATCTAGCAATGTGATGCCTAATTTTACAAACTAGATAGGGTAGTATTAAAATATAGAGTTTTATAAAATAATATTTCTATAAAGTGACAAAAAAATAAAGATTTCTAAAGCCCTTCGTGTCAAAAATTTGCAATAATTCAAGCATCATATGATTTGCAGAATCGTTGATATTTACTCTCTATTTCACACACTCCCATCATTCCTTCACGTTATGTAAAATAAAAATTCTTATGCCATAAGTGCCAACGAGGGAACCTAATTTTTGTAACTATTTTTGATACAATCCTGTTTCATTCACTCACGCATATGAGTAAGTGAGACAGCATAACTACGAAACGAGTTAACTGCTGCACTCAGAGACGAAAATTAAATGAAGATTTTGACATAAGCTGCGTACATTATATTCTGTCCTAATCACGGAATATATAACACTAGTGTTATATATTCCGTGGTCCTAATGTACATTTTGTTACAGTAAAGTAATTAATAGTCTCTGAGTGCGGCAATAAGTCACAATCAGCTATGAAAATTAGGCTGCAAGTAAATTATTAAAAAAATATTATTAATTAATTATTTGTGTAGCTTTTTGTTGCGAAGGGATTATAATGTAAAAACATTGTACAATACATCGTAGACCATAACATGCTAACAGTTAACTCATATTGTAGATAATTTTTATTTTTTTAACACGTTTACCAAATATCCTGGAATTGAAACTGATTGCGAGCAATAATTTAACGTTTTAGACATCATATTGAAAGGAGAGTGTATGTGCCATATGAAATCAGATATCATGTAAACAGTATAAGTTATCGAGATAAATAAATAAAGAATTTAAGATTTTTAATATCTTAAAATGTATATATTTTTTATTTATAATATTTAATCTTTTTTCTCTTTTGTAATTAAAAATCTTGCCCAACATAATATTTTGCTCACAGTCGCCATCTGTTGGATATTAGTGGAAACATTGTTTCTTTTTTTATTTATTTCGATAACAAAATACTAACATTAGCGGGTACTCAAATGTGTGTGTACTTAGATAGTGACGACATTAAAAATAAATTGTAGAACATAGATGAAAATAGATGAAAACCAATCTTTAATATTGTGTAATTTATTGAAATGATGACATTGCGGTTTATTTTTTTATCTGTGCACATTTTGTAAATACACCTTTATGTAAACATAAGTAATAAGTGAATATTTTTAATAATTTATTTATATTGTTTCATATTATTACAAATTGAAAACATTAGGACCTTGCTGATATGAAATACAATTCAATTGCTTATAAATCTTTACCATTGGTACGTTTTAGATGTAAGATTCAATTTTTTTCAAATGCAAAGAGCTTATTGGTAAATAAAAATAAGCAAATTATTTTATAACAGCAAGCTTAATTTTCATTTCATTATTTTCAATAGACAAAATATCGTCATATCTTGAAGATTTTCATTGACAAGACAAACTGTTATATGGCCAAAATAGTATGAAGAATGTAATGAATATGAAATGTATTAAGAAATTGTAAGATACAGCAAACTGGCGATAAAGTAAGGATGTGTGCCATCCGTAAGAACAAACTTGTACAATATACCCGTAGTACTTGCTAGACAGAATGTATAGAAAACACATTTTTGTTCTACTTTTTACAGTTCTTAGCACGGACTTTTAAGATAATAATAATTAATAATCTTTCTTTTAATTAAGAACAACAAAAATAAATAAAAATATAACAAATTCGTGCTAAAAAGTCTGGAAAGAATGTTATTTAGTGACACAGAATTATTATGAGCCGAAATAGCGTTTTAGACAAGTGGCTTGAAAGCTAAAGATTAGAAATAAAAAAAGTACAATATACTTCGTTACGTTTATCCTATACATGTATATTTTTATTTCTATTCGATAGCTTTTGTCATTTATCCCTTATTGTCAAGTGATGCATCCAACGGTTTAAAAACATAACTGTAATGATAGCAGCCACACAGTCAATTCAATCGAAAACCATGATATTATACCAAAAACCATAAGTATGTGCTCATAGTATATAGTATATGCGTCAAACTGGATGCTAGAAAACCTTATATACTCACCCCTAGCTGTCTAATGTAAATATTGTGCTAATTTAAATTAAAAATAATTTAAGGTTCAGAATATACTTTTTGACAAAGCTGTGAATTTTATTTTTATATGTAGATATTTTATTGTAAATACAAGAGTTTCCTAGCATCCAGTTAATATATTTTTGTGTTATATTGCTTAATTAAGTTAGGTATAGACCGTGCGGTAAGAATTACCTAGATTATGTATGTGGCTTACTCTATACTAGCGCAGAGTTGGTCAAACGAACATGAGCTTTACATAATGGAGATAAGAGTGAATTTGTTTCGTTGATTTTCATATTGATCGTTTTCAGAGCCTTTACTCAGCGCTAGTATGTGGTGAACCAAAGGCATTATGTGATAACGATGCAAAAATATTTCTTTACAAACTGTAACTATATCACGATTATTAAGTATAATAATTTAAAGTTGTATAAATGCATTATTATTGGGAAGTTACTATTGAATATTGTTATATAGGTAGCTTTATAAACCAAAAGTGTTATTGTGTTTAAAAAACTGTTAGGAATGATAATGGACGATAATAATAATTATGTAATGATATTTCAATTTACGTTGTAAAATTACTATTCAGATTTCGGACTAGTGTAGTCACTAACGGCCGTTAACAATATTTGATCTATCTCTGGTTTTGCCCTACTAGAGATAGGAATAGCTCTCATTAGACATTAGATACATATATTTTATGTCAATTCAATGTCAGCTGCGATCGGTCGTATGTCAAACCAGAGATAGATTGGATATTGGGAACGGCCGTAAGTTTATTACGTCTGAAAATTGTTTTATCTGTATTTTCTCTAACTTGGATACGGTAGCGCCATCTGTTAATAACTAAGAATCATAATATTATTATCATGAAACAGACCACAATATGTTATATTTTAAAAGAATTACATGGAGCGCTTCAATTTCAGATTTTTTCTAAAATAGATGATGCATAATGTGATTTATTGTGTGAAAATGACGTGCAATTTTTTTTATAAATAGACGGTAACACCAAGCTAGAGGGCGCCACTTGTGTCCTAGTCGGCGAGAAAATTATTATTAAAGTACCTATTTAATGAATATTAAATAACAGTCTTATAAATTTAAACTTGTGAAAAATGTAATAAATACTTACATACAGAAAAACATTATAATTTTGTTGTGTTTTATAAATGAGATGTCGGATTTTATATTATGCCATATGTGGACGCTGTTATGCATTTGTGAATCATCCCACAAGTAAGTACTGAGTTATGAATGCGGTCGTTTTTAGGGTTCCGTACGCAAAGGGTAAAAACGGGACCCTATTACTAAGACGATGTCTGACGAGATCGATGTCTGTCCGTCTGTCTGTCTGTCTGTATGTCTTGATGCTGTAACTCAAGAACCGCTATAAAAAAAACTAGCTAGACTTTTGAAAGTTTCACAGATTGTGTATATCTGTTGCCGCTATAACAACAAATACTAAAAACAAAATAATATTAATATTTAAGGGGGGCTGCCATACAACAAACGTGATTTTTTCGGCCTTTTTTGCTGGATATCAATAATGGCAACAGGTAGGCACTTGAAATTTACAAAAAGGCCTTACATTTATGTGTACTTTAATAATTAATAATAATATTTATATAAAATAAAAATTTAAGGGGGGCTCCCATACAAAAAACACAATTTTTGGCCTATTTTTGCTCTATAACGGTACGGAACCCTTCGTGCGCGAGTCCGACTCGCACTTGGCCGATTTTTTAGATCTAATAGAACAAGACTGGATTCAAAGTTAAACAAAAAGAAATGTGGGTTACTTAGTACACAAATGCTTAACAGCGACCATGTAAGTTTTGCTCGTAATGGTTTATATTGTGGCTTTACGTGAAAGTATTTTAAAAGTGGCATTGAATGTTGAAAATTCACACAATATTTAATTTAAAAAAGCCAAAAACATGAGAGATTTTAAATGTGAAATGAAGTAGATATAACTTACGTGACAATTATTGTATCTTGTTCGGAAGTATCTATCTTCAGTATTGGCTTGTTTACACATTTAATCCAATTTAGAGAATAAATTATTCTTTGTACCCTAATTCTTTGTTATTTTTAAATAAAAAAAAATTGCTTTTAAAGTTATTCGATTTTTAAATCGCATTTTTTTCTAAATTATTATAAATGCCTTGAATGTGTAAGAAGCTGGTTACACAGTTTTTAGGGTTCCGTATTGTTTTTGCTTGTCACGCTACGCTTTGCTGAATATTATGGTTCTTTACGCTGTTGTTGATAATGTCCACCGAATAGATATTTTGTAAATAAATTCATTAAATGATAATGATGACTGATCATTGTTTTATTTGACTATTTTGGAGACAGAACCTCCGTCCACCACTTTACCCTTAATAGATATCTCATTTTATATCTACAATTCTACATACTCGGCTTATAAGTAATCACAGCAACATTAGAAGAGCTGCAGGTGCGTTGCCGGCCTATAATAATAAATAGGTTTCCATTTTCCCAAACGAAACCTGGCAATGAACCTACAAAATAATCAAGATTTAACCTACTCCGCATTTATTTTTTGTCGTCTCGTAACATTATAGAGGTAAAACTGATTTAGTGAGTTATAAATTATAATAATTACACAAGCTTTAGAAGATAAACCCAAATGGAGGCAACGGTTAAATAATAAATTGCTTTGAAAAGACGCCATCAAGTAAATAATATTGTGGGCTTTTCCAATAGGTACTGTTCCAAAGTAATTAACATTTTACAAATTTTATGATTTATCTCTTCATGTTTATGATTGTTGATTGTTAAAATATTAATAAATATGTTAGTTACCGTTACACTCAGAGTGGAACATTAAATAATTACTTACTTAAAATAAATGTAATTACTTCAAAAGTTTGACATAGGCCCCATACATCATCTGTCAAATTCTCCATTAAATTGAAGGTTAATCATAATTAAATGTCTTTCTGAGTACGGCTGTCAGTTACCTAAGTTGTTCCAAGGTTCGTTTATTTCAGGAATCGTGCATTCTCCGGGATAAAATGTTAAATCCTATGTCCTTTCTCGGGACTCAAAGTATTTCCATACCAGCAAAATAAGTTCATTGGTTTAAGCTTGAAGAGTTAACAGACAGACATACTTTCGTATCTGGGTGCACGGTCGTGCTCCCGCCGAGACGAGCCAAGCGAAGCGCAAGTGCACTACCTACCTTTTCTCGAAGTGTTTCGCCGGTTTTTTGAACCTTCATAGAATTGGTTTCCGTTGTAGCAGATCGTTCATATTTTCAGGATATGATGTCATCAATAGACTTATTAAGCATACAAAGTCTCAATTAAATAGCTCTTATACTTTAGATTTTATAGATATCTAAAATACGCCGATTTCGTCACTGACACACTGATGATCATCAAAACGTTTGGCTACTTCCTGAAGTGCTAGAAAGCTGAAATTTGGTATGTTATCTAAGTTTAGTATACAACCAACAAAAAAATTCATAAACTAGTAATTTTCTCCCCCCAGCCCCTAAAATAGGGGAGGTGGATGTTTTCCCTTATAGAGTTGGTTTCCGGTGTACCAGATAGTTTATATTCTCAGGATATGATGTCAATAATAGATTTATTAAACACACAAAGTTTCAGTTAAAAAGCTTTTATACTTTAGATTTTATTGATATCTAAAATCTAAAATATATCGATTTCGTCACTACTCACTGACTCACTGACACACTGGTGATTATCAAAATGTTTGGCTACTTCCTGAAGTGCTAGAAAGCTGAAAATTGGTAGGTATGTAAACCAAGTTTAATATTATTAATTATCGTGTTTAAGGTAGGCAACCTTAAACACGATAATTAATAATATTTTATTAATTGTACGTTTTCATTCAACTCGGAGGCCGATCGTCATTTAACAATAAATAAAATTGTAATTAAACTAGACAATCGCCATATTCTTTTGTTAACAATAAACTTTAATTGATTATACAGAAATCTGAAACGGATACTTTAGGTTTTATAGAGCCAGAGGTTTATAGTTTTAACAGTCGCTGTTACATCATTGTCATTTTGTAGATAAGGTTAAAAGGTAGATACCTATTAAGTACATTGCTGCACGGGTATTATAGCGGCTTACTGCCGCACTCTGCTGTCTGCAGAGACGTATATTAAAATTACATAACTGTAAGAGTGTGTTGCACCAACTTACTCTAACTATAACCATAACAAAATGTCTTAAGAAAGTGTCAAATCCCTAGTAAAAGTCCATAATGGACGCCATATTTGACGATAACCTTAACTTTAACTACGCTTCTGGTGCAATCCAGGGTGGATTAAATTAATATTTTGACATAAGCCCCATTATTGTCTATCTCACTCTTCATGAAATTAAAGTTGAATCATAATAATTAAAATATGATGGTTAGAAAGTGTAATTTATTAAAAAAGTTAAAAACTGTTTTCAGTTTTATGGCTGCGTATTATCTATTGACTTTTTAGTCTTATCGGTATTTTGCTCTATAATAATGGTACGAAACAGACTTGACTGATTATTATTATTATTCTCTAACATTTAATTCCGTAAACTTGAAAACCAGATTAATCAATCAATTATGTTATCAATCTTGATTCTCGAGGAAGTGAATTTACTGAGAAATGTCGCGAATTTTTTCCGGCTTAGCTCGTATTGTGTTTACCTTGTGCAGTGGCTAAGTTCCATAAGGACAAGCGGAGGCCTTGACATGACAAAAATGGGAAATATGCCGGAAAGCCTGACGATTCCGGACCAAAATGTGTTGGTATTTATAGTCTGGTCATGATTTTCAATTATTTCTTTTTCGTGATTTACGTAGTAACTTCTTTTAAAGGCGCGTAAGACACTTTTTGAGAAGAAAAAAAGACATTGAGCTTATGGAGCGTGTATACTCCCGTAGGTTGGCCGTTGGGGCAGGCAACTTGAACGTCACAGAATTGTTCGTAACCTTTACTGTTTTGACTTCAGTAGTACACTCGCAATGCTACAGTTTTTGTTCAAATCTCACAAACCAACCAACAATTTTCTATGGATTAAGTTTGGGTTTACAGTATATTATCTTATTACAACTAACATCTTATTTTCATTCGAAAATATACAAGAGAGTATTTAGCTATAAATTATAATATACTTCCCGTGCCCTCTACATTTTATTTACGCCTCTTTGACGTTAGTATAGTACCTATGTAAAGTCAGTATCTAGAATCTAGATGCTAAATACCCACATAGAAAAAAATACGTGATGACACTAGAGGAGTAGGTACCTTGTATCCCTGTGTAGTTTGTGCACTAGACTCTAGAGTTCTCTCTAGACTCTCTCACTAGAGTCTAGAGAGAACTGCCGCGCCGCGCCGCGGTAAAGCTAAATTGCATAGCATTTTTTTAAATTATGAAATTATAATTCGCAAACGTCTAGTCGCACGCACACAAGCACCGTGCCGAAGTCTGGCAACGCCGCGCGCCGCACCGCTTTGCCGGTCGGAGTGGGGGTCGTCGGGATTATCATTTACCTGGTTTCATACTCACAATGGCATATCCGAGCAAATAGCACACTATGTACATTGTACAAGTAACAGCAAGCAGCCTACGAGGTCAGTAGTGATGTACGCTGCATTTCCACTTATCGATAGATTGTGGCATCGAGCAAGGTCGTTGACCGGCGCTGGTGCAAGCCGCGTGGATGTTACATCAGCCGGCGACCTTGCCCGACAGTCGACACGGAACAATTATGGCGGCGCTGTAACGCACCAATCCGTGCGAATTTCGCTAATTCAGGCAAGCAAAAAATGCCCAAAAGTAAGTATTATAATAATCTTTGTTGTGGTTTAAGAATATTTTCAGTATTGCGTGGTATTGAATTGTTCAAATTATGTTGGAAACCTTACAGTTTACCGATTTAAAACTTTACAGAAATTTACATAGAAAAATATTTTATAATAGGTCAGTTTTCTTAAATCCTTACTTATAACTGCTAAAATACCTTAAATAATATATTTTCAGTTATTGCTGCAGCAGTGCCCGTTAATTGGCTAATAAAGCAGTTAACAACGATAAGTGTTTCTTAAATTCGAAGTAATACTTCGAATTTTAAGTTAGTTATTAGAAAAGAAGAAACACTTATCGTTGTTAACTGCTTTATTAGCCAATTAACGGGCACTGCCCTACACTAGTTTATTTAATGCCAGAAATTTTTATCGATATTTGAATTTACTGTAAAGAGAAAATTTGATATAAATATCGATAAAAAATAAAAATGTCTAGTCTTCTCGGACATTATTCAATAGTATTTATATAGTCTGAAATGGTTTTCACATAATATATTTTTGAGGACTATTTTGTATCTAGATAATAATAAATACTACGCTCCATTTTAGAGACAGCTAGTAATTATACCACAATACGTTTGCCAGACTATTCTCATTGGCTAAAATACTTTATGGATTGAAATGTTACGCTTCATTAAAGCCAATAATTAAAGTTAAGTTCTGATGCATTAAAGTCTAGTTTCTGATGTAATAACTAAATATTCAACAAAATGTTGAATCGTATAAGGATAATTAGGTTCAAATACCGATCAATTATTATTTTCGACATAATTTCATATTTTTTAGCATCCCTAGCGGAGGCCGGAGTCCCGAGTCGGCTTTTTTCTGGTTCACTGTCGCGTTCACAGAGTAAATTTCTACTGAATTTAGAAGTATCTACTGAATTTTATTTATTTTGACGACGTTCTTACAATATAATAAAATATATAATATAGCAACCACCTTTTGATTTAAAGTATAGTCTGTCAAAAAGTGTAGAAATAAAAAATGTGGCAACATCGCATCGCTTTTTTCTTAGATTGATTTGAAAGGGATGACACTACGATGTTACCACTTTTTAAAATTTCTTAATTTTTTTGACAATCACAAGGCTTTGGCTTATCATATACGTACTCGTCACATTCGAAATTCAAATAGCAGCTGCAGTGATGCATTTCGCGTTCGGTTATAAATAAACACAGCGGCATACCACATGACGCCGGCTGAACCTTTGTATGAGGTAGGTGACAACACAGTTTCATTCTGAGGGACATATCAAATTACGAAAGGTTGATTACAATGGGGGTACCATTGTAATCAACCTTTCGTAATTTGATTAATTTAGTAGTAAGAGAGTTAGAGGTTTCCTTTAAAAAAAATTACGGTTTTTTCTATACTTTCACAGTACAATTACTAAAAAAATATCCACAGACGAACATATAACCTCCTCCTTTTTGGAAGTCGGTTAATTACTTTTTCTGTTAAAATCTCCACAAATTAAAAGCCTATTTCCACGTAAGTTCCATAGACTGTGCTATTTCTAAGCTTTACCAAAATAATTTGGCTCACATTAAATAAGTATTGTCGTAGGCTCGTGGATGTTCATCCCTCGTTGTCACAGAGAGGAGGTCACGGGGCGAAGACCTGCAATGGGAGGAGCTCCGGCGGGTCCGAAGGCTAGGAGAGCAGTGGCTGTTGAGGAGGTGGGGTGAGGACCTGGCGCAGGCCCCAGTACGGTCAACGTACTGCTCAGGTTCTGCGTCCAGTTCTTGCGGCGTGGTTGCGTCGCAAGAGAAAACCCCTCACCTTCCGCCTTACACAGGTACTCACCGGACACGAATGTTTCGGAGCGTACTTGTGTAAGGTCGCCAGGAGAGAACCTACGCCAGCCTGCCATGAGTGCGGCGCTGCGGAGGACACGGCCCAGCACACCCTCGAGGTGTGCGATCGTTGGGCCGTGCAGTGCCAATATGATTTCATGGCGGTGCTTGGGCGGGACCTCTCACTCTCGAGCATGGTTCGCTGCATGCTCGAGAGCGATGAGGCATGGTAGGCGGCGGTCTCTTTCTGCGAAACCGTCCTTTCGCAAAAAGAGGCCGCGGATCGGAACAGAGAACATGACCCATCCTCTGTTCCGCTCCGCCGCGCCGGCGTAGGACGGGAGTGCGGAGGCGTCATTACGCGAACCTCCAAACTCCCGTCTAATCCGGGGCTCCGGGCAAGGATGGGACCTTGCCCGGCTTAGCTAGTCCCGGCGCCGAGGGAACGCTTTAGTTTGCCTAAGCGTTCCCTAATTTTGGAGGAAGTCCGGTCCCTATTGAGGTAGACCGGTCGTATACAGCTGAAGGCGAACCGCAGGTGGTTTTAGTGGGTAGGAATCCCACATATCCCCGGGGTGCTTCATCTTAACTGAGGCACATCCCCGACCCGGGAAACCCATGACGGGATAATAAGGGTTCCTTTTTGCCATTTTGGCTACGGAACCCTAAAAATGCACAGGCAAATCCCACAGCTACAAAGGTAAACCCGACCCACACGACCTCAATTCTCGGAACTCTTTCGTTGCCCAAAATGTCCTGGAAAATTTTGACGCGTGGCTACCGCGATGCATTCTGTGTACGCAAATAGTGTGTATAAATAAAACACGACTTCCACTGATCGTCGTCAGTTCATTAACACCGCGTCGCCTGGAGGATTACCAGCAATGAATTACTGACAGCATTAAATTACATGTAGCAGTTGTATGATGTAACTAACATACTGCAGACTTGCACCAGACATCACATGCGAAAATGCCTTTCTACATGACATAGCCTTGTCATACAGTCATAGTGATTAGTGAACGCCTATCAAGAGTTAATTATTATAAATTGGATTTAAATTAGCCTGCTGATACGTGATTGAAAGCATTTTCATGGTATTTTAAACGCATTAAATTCTTAGAAAACAAATGGAAAATCTTAAAAAAACCTTATTATGTAGAGATGAGAGGTATAAGTTTTGTAATAATGTTTCTTGTGCTCACCAACTATTTTACAAAAGGCGGATAAAATTAATCGTTTATTGTACTTAAATGTTTTGTCTTCGTTATCAATGGATAAGAAAAACAAGAGAGTATATTATTAAGTATATATTTTGATCAACAATTAAGATATTTTAACAGGCGTTGATGAAATTATCATCTAAAAAGGTTTTAACTAACTTTATGTACCTAAATGAAATAATCATGCATTTGAGCATAAGGCCAGCGCAGAAGGCCAATTACGGACGATACAAAACTAGCACACGATAAGAGTAACTTACATTTTACTGAATTAAGGTTAAGGTCAGATGTTTTGAAAAAAATAAATAGGAACCTTTAAGGAAAATAAAACAATTTCGCCTTTGTAGTCGATGCTAAAGAAATGTTATGAAAGCTTTTAGAATAAATATTGGGGTTTACCGAATGATAATGATTTAGAATAAATTTAAATAACATACGTTTTTGATCAATCTTAAAACTTCTGAAAAGTCACTACTAACACACTTTGAACACAAACATAATATTTTGTGCACAACTTTTACAAAGATCAAAACTTTTTAAGAGAAACTTTTTTACGCTTTAATTATTTTAACTAAAACTTAAAAACTTTTTGTTTTTATTTTTTCATTATTACTAGGCTCTACTTTATTTTTTTTTCGATATTCTGGCCAAAACTTAGGACAGGCCTCGCCCCCGCGGTAGCATGTCGCGAACTGAACTTAATGAACATTAATAAAATGCTAATTACTTCATTACACATATTTTATTATTGTTTTTAATCGTATTCTCAAGTATTTGTAAGCAAGCAGGTGGTTTTGAAAGAATACATAATATTACGTTTTTTTTATCTAATGAAAAGCTTCAGAAATTTGAATTGATTTTAATAACAATATACATAGCTGAAAAAAAATATGTGTTTATAAAACCTGGTTATGATTTTCAGTTACTGGAAAATCGATGCTTTTAATGTCATTAAGACACCTGTTGAAAAAGGCTCCATAAAAGTACATAATTATTTAAATACCTACTTAATAGGTGATTATTTTTAGTAAAAGTTTAGTTACAACTTACAATATTATTATTTTTTTCTGAATATATGGATAGTGATCTTGGCAGTCTTACAAACGTTTAATAACGTTAAGCCTCCCATACAAGAAACACAATTTTTGACCTATTTTTTCTCTATAATGGTACGGAACTCTTCGTGCGCGAGTCTGACTCGCACTTGGCCGATTTTTTAAGTAAATATTTATTGCATTAAATCGAGAGGAGTGGAAGAATTTGGGGAGGGCTTTGCCCAACAGTAGAACAGCATAGGCTCTTAAAAAAGCTATTATCTTTACAGTTTTCCATATCTAAGAACTACTTGTAAGGTAGTAAGGTGCTTTGAATTCCTCGTAAGCAAACGGAAACCACCATTGTTCGGAAACAATGTCAAGGCGCCATGATTTGTATTCCGATAGACATTTCCTTCCGAATGAAAGATAAATTACCTTATACAGTTTAAACTAATGTAGAGATTCATTCAGAAATTATGACATAGAGAAGTAATATAGGATGTTGCATAACTTTTATGGCCAATTCAACGCAGAGGACGTTACTTATCGTGGTAAAAGCGATAAAATAATATAATACTCCCCACACCGGTTTCGGTGACGGTGGCCGGTTTCATTGAAACCAGGCCAGGTACGCAGGAGTAATTTTTATAGTGCCCAGGTGTGTGCGCAGTACACAAGAGCACTCTCTATTCCTTTACTCTCATAACCCAGTGGGATGGAAAACCGACACGACTGGCGAGAGATCAGGCGCAGGACCAACTTTTCACATGCCCATCCGACGCATGGATCTTCTTACTTGTCAGGCAATCAGGTGATCAGCCTGCATTGTCCTAACCAAACTTGGAAATAACATGTTTCCAACGCGGAAATCGAACCCACGACCTCCGAGTCAAGAGCGACGCTCTAGACCACTGGACCACGTAGGCGTTAAAAAAAAAGCGACAAAATATACATAATAAAAATACAGGGTATAACAGATAACAAATGTAAGCGATAATACTTTAGAGTGTACATATTGTGTTACTTACATAGAGTTCACCGTGAAAGTGGAAAAAAGTAACTTTTTTAGAGTTCCGTACCCAAAGGGTGAAAACGGGACCTATCACTAAGACTTCGATGTCTGTCCGTCTGTCTGTCTCCATACTGTATCTCAGGAACGGTACTAGCTAGAGATTTGAAATTTTCACAGATGATGTATTTCTGTTGCCGCTATAACAACAAATACTAAAAACAAAATAAATTAAATATTTAAGGGGGGCTCCCAATTCCCATACAACAAACGTATTTTTTGCAATTTCTTGTTCGATATTAATGATAGCTACAGGTAGGCCGTAGGCACCTGAAATGTTCACAAAATACTCAATTATTTTTATACTTCAATAATTGATAATAAAATTTAAATACAATAAATAATTAAGGGGGGCTCCCATACAAAAAACACTATTTTTGCCTATTTTTGCTCTATAATGATACGGAACCCTTCGTGCGCGAGTCCCAACTCGCACTAGGACGATTTTTTTTTAATTTTTGTAGTGCTAGTAGCTCCATAATTTTATTTTATTTTAATTGTAGTTCGGAAAACTTACGGCTAAACATTAAGATCAAATACAAAATGACACAAACAAGAACGCCAATAATTGCAAGTTTTTATACAATTACATATAATATATAAACACGAGAAGAACAAACTTAGACACAAACATGGAGTCAGTGGTTAACAACAATAAAATATATTAAATATGGTAAAAACAGTACATTGCAACACAAATGAGGTACGTTAAATTAGGATTTAAGTAAAAAAAAATTTTTACAAGACAGTTCTTCATTTTTGAAACGCTGGTATTGAACAAATCGCGATTTTATTAAAATTTTTGCTAGCTCGTACCTATAATAAAACTGTTCTGCATATGGATTATGGAGCAGTTTGGGCCTACGCATTTGAACATAATAAATAATAGTACAACGTGACCTTTGCGTTATAATTTACTATTCAAGAAAAAAAACGATGATTATTTCGGGGTTTACCTCTACATTTTCAAACATAGAACTACATTTTGTTTTAATTTTAACAAAAATCTGTGTGTTTTCCATAACGCAGTTTATTGGTACTCCCCGTGTGGGGCAAAATATTTTCAATGACTAGGTATTAGCTAATATTATCCTCATAACTAGTGGTAATTATTTCTGTAAATTTTGCTCAACAATATTATGTTTTCGAAACAGGAAATTCTGATAAGCTTCATGTAGAGTTCGCTTTTAGCAGTCAAAATAATATTTATCGCGTATTTTCATTTTATATTCATAATTATTTTTCTACACCGATATTTATATAGCAGAGATTAAGATAATTTTATTTTTATTTATAGGTTAATATGTTAGACAAGATGCATGTTTGATGAACGACGCAACTACAAAGGATCCTGAGATCCGAAAATTGGACAGAATATTGCATAGAACAACTTTAATTGTGTCCCACGTGTTTAAGATTTCGAACGTATACGTCTTCGAAATCATAACCTTAAAGGAAGTACCTACTAGGAAAGCTAAGGGAAAAAACTGTATAATAAGTCAAATCATCATCATCAGTGTTTTTCAACCTTTTTTGTGATGTGAACCCTCTGAGGGTCGTGACTCACAGGTTGGAAAATACTGATGTACTATCAGATTGCTAGGCAGATGGGGGACCTACGTAGTTTGGTCGCGTTATGACTTAATATGACAAACCCACACCAACCAACACAAATCACACCATTAAATTGACATCATCCGACCAAATGACGTTAGTCTGTCAACTGCCTAGGAATCAATTTCCTCGATAGTACATTAATCAAAGCTTACAAGGCAATAAACAATGACCGTACATGACTACTTAAAATTATTCACGTACTGTACAGCATACTGATGGATCTCACGACCTCAGCAGGCTTCGCGAATTCAAGATGAGAACATTATCCTAGGACCCACTGTACTGCGCAAAATATAAATTTGTATAATCCAAGCTACAGTCCACTCGGCAAGGCAAAAAAAATAAAAAAAAATTGGTGTGAATTCTATGCCCACTAAAAATTCAACATACCAACTGGGAAATTTAATTTTTGATGAATTAATGTTCAAAAATACTTTTTTCCTCTATTTCAGTGCTGATGCAGGCAGGTTTTATAGCCGGCCAAGGCGACGGGTCAACCATGACGACCGAAACGTTCGCCCATAGCCGGGGAGCTCGGGGCATCGGTGGTGTGGGGACGGCGATGTCCATTGCACAGAGCCCCGAGCGGGTCGCGATGCGCTCTGTGTTCCAGCGCATCGCGACGTAAACGCAGAGGAATGGCCTAGACAAGCCATAGTAGGGTCTCTGTTCGGCCTGGGGGGTGTCTGAACACCCTCACTCAGACGTGTCTGCCAGGCAGACGCCCGCTGATATGACTGCGGTGGCCCCTGCACATTTCCCGTGGATCTGTCAGTGGCGGCGCAGAAAGGAACACGGTCGGGTTGTGGGTAGAGCTGCGGCCACTTACCATCTCATCGGCCGCAGCGAGTCCTAATAAGTGCCGGATAGGCTATACACCACTTAACTTGACAGATAGAGTATGGAGAATCTGTCAAAAAAGTTGTGGATAGACTATTCAGCACTTTATCAGAAAGTGGTGAAACAGGCCCTAAGGTTAAAGATTTATCAATAATTGTACAATCAAGGGAATCCCCTTGCTCATATACATCTCGTGTCAAAGTTGACCGGGCCTTAGACCTTACTGTAGTTAATGTAGCGATTAATGCTAAGGTCGAAATTGATAAATCACTTCGTATTTATGTAAATTACTCAATTAAGTTACAAATAATAAATAAGTGGAAGAAAACAAGATCAGAGGACGCTACTAGCATATACCACTGCTGGCTGCTGCACATACAATAAATAATACGGTTAAAATCCGATATGTAGCACACGTCTGCATTTTGGAATATTAACATAAATGTTGTCAAACGTAGAACAAAACTTTTTGTTTACTGTCTGTGCTGGTGCATCATTCTCTGGTGCTGCCTGATGCCTCTTGCTCTAGAGTCTAGACTCTACTCTAGTGTAAAAATATTTCAGTTAAAATTTTTCATAGCCCACCGACAAACTTTGCAGTTTTCTGGCTGCTTGAATTTGTTACATGATTATTTGATTTATTATAGGTTATTGTTATTAAAAAAACTAAATTGAATCATTAAATCCTAAGTTTAACTTCTAAGTTAGGTGTAGTAATAACAATATACTTGTTTATAAATGTAGAGAATTAGAGATTAAATTGAGACTAATCGAAGGCTTGGTTTCAGTTTCAGTCAGTTTCAGGCATCGTTTCTGAGTCTGCGATTCAGTAGCCGTACCACGAAACTCGAACTGAGAGACTTTTGAGACTCAAACAAACGAACGAAAATGCCGCGTCATTTGACAGCTGTAGGACGCGGCATTTTCTTGAGTTTATGGGCGAAGCCAAACGAGCGTAATTTGTGAGTCGTGGGCCGCAGAATTTCTGCCGGGCAGAATTCTGCTGCATTCAGTTTCATACAAAAGTCATGTTTGATTCACACGGCGACTCAAAATGAGTTGTCATTTGTATGAAAAAAATTCTGCCCGGCAGAAATTCTGCGGCTCACGACTCATAAATTACGCTCGTTTGGCTTCGCCCTTAAAACAGTTTCGTGGTACGGCCCTTTGGGGAGAAAACGTCTGAACTTTTGGCCGCATCATAAAACTCAAGTTACATGTATTTGTGAATCGTCCGCTCACCGGTTTATCTGAAATCTCCAAGTAAAAATTGGGCAATCGCGTGGTTAATATTTACGATTCATATCCAATATCCATACTAATACAACATTATAATACGAAAGTGTGTCTGTCTGTTACCTCTCCACGCCCAAACCGCGCAACCGATTTGGCGACTGAAATTTGGCGTGGAGATACTATTTGAGTCACAGGAAGGGACCACAGTAACAGGAATTGTAATACTGTGAAAGGACATAGGATACTTTTTATACCGGAAAAATGTACGGTTCCCGCGCGATCAGTGACATACGGCGCGGCGTAATAGTGTATATTTTATTCTTTGGCGTAACGAAATTGCGGGCGTAATTTGGTAATATCTAAAATCTCAAACTAAACATTGGGTAATCGTGTCGCTAATATTTACGTTTCATATTAATACTCTAAAACATTCAGTTTAAAATATTATGTCGGTTACTGCATTGCAGTACAGTATGTTATGACTTGGACAGGTATTTGGAGCACAGATAACATTTTCATGTTAGTAGTAGACTTCTGTGGTGTTTCTATGTTACGAGTTAAATGTTCAAAATTACTTTTATTGTGTTATTTATATATGAATAATATTAACAATAATTAATCTCCTCGCTCCCGCGGGGAAAGCGTAATTATTCAACGAGAACTCTACCTCTTTAAATTTCAGGATAAAATTCTAAGCTAAACCACTATATCGTGCCAAATTGACCAAACTCCGTTCAGTAGTTTTGCGTAAAGAAGTAATGAAAGAACTTTTAATAGATTTTGTGTGTTGTGGCGTAGATGTGTGATGCGTTAAAAATAAAAAAAATAAACTCGCGTCATAAACTCGGGTCAATTCAGACTGAAACGCGACGAGGCGAGGCATAAATTTGTATGGATTTGACAGATTTCAATTGCGCCAGCCGACATGCAAATTCAGTACAAATTTAGAAATGCATCTACGCGTCGCGTTGCGGTCTGAATCAACCCTAACTCACGTAGTTTCTTTGTTCATTAACGGCCGTTCCCAATATTTGATCTATCTCTTACTTGAGATAGGAATAGCTCACATTAGACATTAGCTCCATATATTTTATGTCAATTCTATGTCAGCTGCGATCGGTTTTATGTCAAACTAGAGATAGATTGAATATAGGGAACGGCCATATATCGTAAGAAAAATAGCCTAGCAACAGTATAAATAAACAGACAGTCAAATTTTTCCTGTGTTTCTTCACCCTTGTATAAGTTTCTATTTTGCCTACATACATAATATAAAGTCAGAAAATATGGGTTCCCGGACCCCGCTTCTACTGTCTGAAATTTGAAAATCACTTCGGTCGACTACGGTCTGATAATCAAGCTCAAAAAATTTATCTTATATCTAGGTGCTTAGATAAATTATTGGTCTGGAACTATCGTACGTACGTATCTAGAGACAGATACAGTAAATCGGCGTAATGTAGGACTCCCCTAATTCCTCCTTAAAAATAGAGTCTATCTAATTTTATTTATTTTTAAATATCTTCAGGAAGAGTAAGTCTATTGCCTCTACGTTTTTATTTTATTTTAAAGATCTTTCAAATTTGTTTTATGGTCGGTCGATTGGCGGGTACAGGGCATTCATTTTTTGCAATTTTTTAGGGTCATAGAGTCATATTTTTAATTTTAGAAAAAAATCTAATGTAGAGGCATGTATTAACAGATCCTAATATCGTATATAAAAATCATTTGTCTAGACGCAAATCATTTGTCTAGACGCATTGTCCAGGGAGTAAATTGGGGAATACGCGTACGTTTTTATGCAAAAACAGTTCTAGCGTACCCTATTACTCTGTATTTCCTAAAGTAATGATCGTACAGTAAATATATAGACGTAACTTATAGGCAACTTAATGTAAGTAGATAATAATTAATGTAGAAGTCAGTAAAGAGATATAATAAATACTTTTCGAACCACAAGCAAAAACCTTGAAAAAGAGACCTTCCCCCCCTCCCCCTCCGCCGGTTCTTGTCCCACCCTCGGGGACTTTTATTATATTCATCTGGACACCTTTGAGAACAACTGTACCAAATTTCAAAACTACACTAATTATTCGGTCTGATCGACGATTTTGAACTAATTTTCGACTATTAATGAAATTGTCCATCTATTGTCGTGTCACGTGTGTTTCAAATAAACGTAATTTGTAATAAATACTAGGGAGATGCTGATAGTATGCTTCAATTATTTTAATAAATTGCCAATTGGTATTACTTTGGAAGCTAACATCATGAGTATAATAAACAAAAATCATAACCCTCCTTTTTGCTTCGCCGTAGTCGGGTAAAAATAGGAAATTAATGACGAGGAAAGGAATGTTGACATACTGAAGATTATTGCTGTATTTTTATTATAACTTTGTAGCTTTCAAATATTATGAGTTTATAAGGCTCTAAATACGGTAAATTACGGCATCTCCGTAGGGGGAGCGCCTTAAGTATTGTTAAGTAGCTGTGTTTTAATTATGTTTATCTGAATTAACTAATATACAGGGTGTAATAAAAATAAGTGATATAATACTTTAGGGTGTGTACGTATTCCTTGTAGAGAGTTCACTGTGAAAGTAGCAGCGCTGAAAGACCAAAATTTTTTTCACTTTTGTATGGGGAAACTCGTGACGCTCGGGCCCTTGCCCATACAAAAGTGAAAAAAAATTTTCGTCTTTCAGCGCTGCTACTTTCACAGTGATTTCTCTACAAGGAACACGTACACCCCCTAAAGTATTATCACTTATTTTTGTTACACACTGTATAATTAGATACAAATTACAATGTATGGTTGTGCTCTACCAATAATTAAACTTAAAAATTAAGTAATCACTTAATTAGCGCGATGTTAAAGAGCATGGAACAGTCACGTGACCGCAATGCTGTATCAACTTTGACTCGGAAGCGACAGGAAAGCGAAACATTCTACAGCATTGTGCTTTTAAACATGGGCGACTGTCGCCGGCGCCGTTCAGTACAGTCGCAACCAGCGAGCGCGCAGCGTGTTCCGTTTTTTTTTTTCGTTACAAAAAGTTTTTTTTTTCCTCTATTTTTAAATTAGTGCTCACAAATTACATGTTTATCAGCCGAACCTTGAACTAATGTTATAGAAACGCGAGTGGGAGCGATAAATAAATATAACTCCGGTTTTGTAAATATTTTTGGTGAAGGTTTGAGTTGGATTTTATCGTAATAACTAGGACTGTTGAGGTGAGTGACACTAAAGGGATCTAGTTAAGTATACATATTTTATTTTTACTATCGCCGTGCCGTGCGGGTTGAAGCGCGGTCGAACTATTTTTGGCGGACGTTCTAGGTTGCACCAATATTTTTCTGTCTCGAATTACAACTGTACTACAATAACAAGGATAACTCTATTAGTTTTATTAGAAAACGAGCTTTTGCCCGCGGCTTCGCTCGCGTTAAGAATTATTATTATATACTAATATTTTAACCCCTTGGGGGTAGAATTTATCAAAATCCTTTCTTAGCGGATGCCTACGTCATAACATCTACCTGCATGCCAAATTTCAACCCGATCAGTTCAGTGGTTTGGGCTGTGCGTTGATAGATCACCATGTCAGTCAGTCACCTTTGAGTTTTATATAATATAGATAAGTATTAATTAAAATGTGACCTCCATTAGCTCATTATTAATCAACATCATTAACTAATTCTGTCACTCTGTTTAGGTAAGTCCATCAATTTTCAATTAACTTCAATTCGGTAAAACAGGAAAAAACCTTAAATTTTGATACCTACAACAAAACGTGCGCAGTGTGTGAATGGTTTCACGTTGAGATACTTACTTTAATATTCACTTTTATTTAAATGCATGCAATAAAAAAGTTCATCTGCATAAAAACCCTCAAAATATTATAGTAAGTAATTGCATAGATTAAAATATGGAGGCGAAGCCAAAAGAAAGGGTCCTTAATTCAATTTATATACATATATATACATATAAGGTCGACATTATCTGATAAGATGATAAGGAAGCTCCTATCAAAAGTCTCCGGTAGTTATTGAGTATTAAGTTCCCAGCTTATTATTATGGGTAATACAATCGCAATGTTATGTCTGGTACCTAAGCTCTGAGCCATCAACGAAGCCTTAGATGCTAATTGTTAGTAATTAGTATGTGATCGTGGGAATCGCAGACACAATAAATACGCAATTGTTATGTGGCACCCGGGTGCCGCTTGAGAGTTATATGCAAAAAAAATACAAATTAGTAAAATATGTTAACTAATAAAATAAAACAAGGTTAAAAATAATATTATAGAAAGCATGAAATGAATACCACTATTTGCATAAATGATAAGTAGTAAGTAAGTGATAGTCAAATTGTATTAATTCGTTTGACCTTACTCTCAGTCCTAGACAGAGTGATCAGTCATCAGTCATCACATTCACATACATTACGATACGCATCACACGGACTGATTTTTTTCTTCAATAGAAGAAAAACTGACAGATTGTTGAAGACAATAAGAATTCCATATTTCATTGCATTCTTAGGTTACCATTAATTAACGATATTTCCTTGAATTTCTAATTCCTATTCAATGTTTTGAATGCAAATGAAAATAATGTAAATAAATATTTTGTATACAATCGGTTGCCTCATACAATTTCATTCGGACGTGTTTTATCTTCAGCAACTTGTTGCAACAGTACGATGAAACCATACCGGGCTGATGTTATCACAAACATAAAAGAAAGTAAGTAGTTTTTATTTTTTTCACATCATAACATTTTGTGCTCGATTGTACGTGATTGTACCATGTCAAAAAAAAGCGGCCAAGTGCGAAATGGACTCGCCCATGAAGGGTTCCGCAGCAGCAATAAGGTTTATTTTTAAGAAATTAAAAGGTTTTTGATTTATTTTTATATTTCAGTCGATTTAATGAAATTTAGATTAAGGTTTACCATTTATGATGTATAAAAAAACTACTGGCTAGATCTCGTTCAAACCAATTTTCGTTGGTAGTTTTTATAGTAATCTATAAAAACTACCAACGAATATTTTTTTTAGAATTATCATGCCCCTACTTTAGAAATTAGAGGGGGAGACACACACATTTTACCACTTTGGAAGAGTCTCTCTCGCAAACTATTCAGGTTAGAAAAATATGATATTATGAGAAACCTCAATATGATTTTTGGAGACTTATCCATAGATACCCCACACGCATAGGTTAGATGAAAAAAAATTTTTTTGTTTCAGTTGTAAGTACCTATGGGGATCCCTAAAATTTTTAATAATTTTTCCATTTTTGCATCAAAATCTTAATGCCGTTCACAGACTACATCTACTCACCAAGTTTCAATAGTATAGCTCTATAAATAGTTTCGGAAAAAAGTGGCTGTGACATACGGACGGACGGACGGACGGACAGACAGACAGACAGACAGACATGACGAATCTATAAGGGTTTTTTTTGCCATTTTGGCTACGGAACCCTAAAAATGGAGCGCACCTTTTCTAATAGACAAAAATATAAATAATATAATTATTTCTTTGTATAAATATTATAAATATTTTGAACGAGTATCACGAATTAAAGTTTTCCCGGTTGACAAAACAGGATAAAAGCTTAATATCTACTATAAATAAGTATTTAAATGTTTTTCCCGCTTTTGGTCGTATATAATTAGGTATACATTTAATATATTTGTCTCAAAACAATAAAAACTGAAAATATGAAATTATTTCTTCTGAAATTAATTGAGATATACTTAAAATTAAATATTAATATTAAAAATTGTTTACGCGGTCTCACTAGGCAAAGGTCTCCCCTATTTATCTTTATTCTATAATCCAAAATCTTGTATTGAATATTTTTTGTGGTCTATCGTAACTCATAACCAGGGGATGAATTTTTAAAATATATTATGATTACTTAGAAAAAAAGTGTGAACTGAAGGCACCGACATTTTAATTCTGGGAAAGCGACCGCGACCCTTCTCGGAAAGTTTCGAACCTTTTTAAACATTTGTATAAAATTTGGCGCCACAGCGCGGCGATGAATACACCATTCAGAACGACGAAGAATCAAGTCAATATTATTTATGAATGCAGTCTGTTTTTTTTTTCGGTCTATAATAGAGGCAAGAAGATGCAACCACAGTAAAGCCAGGATAACGTGAAATAACATTATGATCCGTAATGAAATAACACCATGATTTGGCTGTAGGTACTGTGATAGTAATTTTAAATAGCCATTTTAATTTCTGCATGTTTTATTGCCATTGAACATGGGTTCATATTAATAATTATCTTTTTTACGATTCGTAATTCCCGAAACAAATGGCCAGCGGCCAGCGCCAGCAATTTTTTGATTGATTGAATTGATGAATCAGCTTCTTTTTAAATTACTTTATTGGCGATGTATATTTTGAATAATAAAAATAATGGCTTCCTACATGTTTTTAATTTAATAAAGCTTGTCGCTATTTTGTTGATATCTGCTAAAAACATGAAAGCTGTGAAAGCTTTATTAAAAACAACTGTATCATAAATGATTCATATTAAACATATTTATTGTTTATTTGGGTAAAATACTGGGTAAAATTTTGGTACTCACGACTATCTGAACTTTATTAGAAAAAATCATATCAGCGTTAGCACTTAACACAAGTGGGGAAGAGAGAATGAAAGGCATAGGTACCTATTATGAAAAGTAGCAACAAAAGTTATACTTAAACTAAATTAGTATTTTTTGGCAACTGATATTGATGGAGATTACGAAGAATTCCGATATTTGCATTATCTAACCTTAACAACGTGTTAAAAACCGGTTTGATACGGAATTTGACATAGAACTTGAAAATTTACATTCAGTGCTATAATATTATACAATATCGGTTAACTGAGCGACGGAGAAACAAAGTATAACATAGTTTAAAATATTTATCTATGTAGTTTCCATTTTTGAAGATCTGGGTTAAAGTTAACTCTGGGTTAGAAATCGTATTTAATCTGTTCTTCGTAATTATAATTATAGTAACTATCATAATTCATAATTATTTAACTTAGAGCTTCTTGCAAGTAATCAATTCAATTCGAGAACGCAAGAATTTGTAGAGCCTGTTCTTATCTTCGTGTTTCATAATTCGCAGTAACTTTACATTTTTCCGGTAAGGTCAAACAATATACACAACCAGGTTGTGAATTAAACGAGATTAACCGGATCACTGGAATATTAATAAATAAACATTCAACTTGTGTTTGACACAAATGCTAGCACATTTTGTGCTTTGCGACTTGCGAGACAATGTTAGATAGTTATTTCCAAAGATTATAGTTTGGAAATACACAGTTTAGATTTGGGTAAAAAAATATAGCTAGATCTCCTTAGATTTATTCGTTGTCCGTTTAACGCTTCGAGCACGAGCAAAGCTCTTTAGGGCTTTATGAATGATAAAGGCAAACTGCAAACACAAAATCTTTGCCTTATTGGTTTTTCAGAATGAGCTTGACAACTTTCATACACCTTAAAAACGTTATTTTTAAAAATAGTATTTAAGTTGTCTCTTTCTATTGACTTTGTCTTTCTAGCACATTGTAATACTAAATATTTTACCTAAGAAAAAATAAATAACCCAACTTGCGTCAGACAAACACTTAGGTATCTACTGTTAATGATAGTTTTTGTTTTAAATTCAATGTAATTTGTATTCAATTGTTATACTTAGCTATTGTGTACGTTATACGTAGGTTTGACAAAAGTGGGCAAAAAATATTACGTGTGAAGTGTGCTCCAACGTTTAATGTAGGTAAATACGCGGTGTAACCGCTATGTGATTGGCCTGAGTCCTGAACTAGAGGCCAGAGGCCAGGTTATGGACTCCCGAATTCCTGAGTCACGAATCAAGTCTATATACCTAAACATTAACAGTATGTAAGTAACTCATCAAACATTTAAAAAACGATGTTTTTGGATTTTAATGATTCCGTTGAATGAGTAAATTTAGATAGAGAATGATAGAGACAAGCAAAACAGCTGACAAGTTCTCAAGAGTAAGGCTTTGCTTCTTGATAATTAAGAATCAGTACAGTAGACCTAAACCTAACTTGATGCAAATTTTAGACTTAGTTGCTAGAGTACCATTAGAAGCTGGAAGATTCTTAGAAAGTATAATATGTAATAGGAAATAATTTTAGCTTAGTAGTCAAAATATTTTTTATCCAAAATACTTTTGGATGAAAAACGGTAAGTTCCAAAGCACTTGACTCGATTTGCCGTATGAGACTATAAGCGTCATGGCAGCATATCACCAAAACCGACGATTGGCGATGAATATGATGAAGTTGATGATGAAATAAGCATCGTAACAACTGCACTGATAAAGTCGTACATAACAAGCTCACGCCCATCGCCGCGTACGGGCGATAAATGTATACTTACATCTACATTTCGACTTTATTACTTACTAATAAGGTTCAAAAATGACCAACGGATGTGGCGCTGAATGTACGAGAGTCCAGCAAGTTATCAAACTTGAGGTGAATGGGTCACGTTATCATGTAATTTATGGAAAGTTAACTTTATGCTGAGTTATAAATAACAAATGGCAAATATTATTCTTATACAATTTAGACCTTAATTCTTAAAAATACTCTTAGGTGAGATGCCTAGATGTCGCCAGCATCTCCGTTGCGCCAAAATTGGTTTAAATCACATATGGCAGACCTACGTTGATTCTTAATCCTATTTATAAGCTCCAGCTTAGCTTAGCAGAATAATTTCCTAGATTGTACTTGAAAAGAATATAGATAGAGCTAAGGCCTCCGTTATGTTATAACTTCGCATAACTACAGAGTTCAAAAAACAATTTTGTTTCAAGTATGCACGCTTACATTATCATAAGTTCTAACCTGCGTTAAATAATATAATACTCCCCACACCGATTTCGGTGACGGTGGCCGGTTTCATTGAAACCAGGCCAGGTACGCAGTAGTAATTTTATAGTGCCCAAGTGCGTGCGCAGTACTTATGTACTCTTATGAGCACCCTCTATTCCTGTACTCTCATAACCCAGTGGGACGGCAGACCGACACGACCGGCGAGAGATCAGGCGCAGGACCGACTTTTTACATGCCCATCCGACGCATGGATCATCTTACTTGTCAGATAATCAGATGATCAGCCTGCATTGCCTTAACCAAACTTGGAAATAACATGTTTCCAATGCGGGAATCGAACCCACGACCTCCGAGTCAAGAGCGACGCTCTAGACCACTGGACCACGGAGGCGTTCAATGTCAGTAATTTGTTTAACATTGTCTAAAAATACTTTACTTCGTTTCATCAGATTATTGTTATTCGTAATATTGATAAAACCATTTCGTGATTGAATACTATCCGGTACATCTTTCACGGATAGTTACTAAATGGCACAAGGAGATTCGCTAGTTTCTATCATACGTGGAATCAAATAATTGGTTGGGAGTACATGATATATAACATTTAAAATTGAAATAAGTATGATTAATTTTAAGGCAAGATCGCACTAGAACAACACGACACGACCCAACGCTTGACTCTGCAATATGATAGAAGATGTTTTACAAACGTCAAATTCACCAGCTCTGGATTTATGTACAGGCAGTATAGACCTTTTTTTTTGATGCGCAGGGGAAATCTATCATGGATGCCCCAGGTTGGGGATGTGCCTCAGTAAAAAGCTGAAGCACCCCGGGGGTATGTGGGACTCTTACCCACTAAAACCACCCTTCGGTTTGCCTTCAGCCGTATACGGAGGGATATCCTGGATCTAACACAGGATCCACGACCGGCCGGTCTACCTCAAAAGGGACCGGACTTCCACCAAGTTAGGGAACGCTTAGGCAAACTGAGCATTACCCTCGGTGCCGGGACAAGCTAAACCGGGCAGGTTACAGGCAGTATAGACCATGGCCTATGGACGGCAGCATCCTATGGTGTCCTGGGGGGGGGCGTCAGAGTTTGGTACATACTACATAATATAGATGCAGCAGCAGCAGCATTTCTATCCTGTGTAAGCTACTCAATGTTTAACTAATAAAACTAAATAAACTTGTAATCTATGTATTATAGGTATGCGTCTAAGTAATTGTTCATACCGCACAGCAGCGTGTAATTACGATTTCTAAAGCGAATTTCTAGCCGGCGCGTTTCCATTCATATAAGGTGTACTAGCATATAAGCATTGCGACCGGTTTAGTTATAAATAACCGCAGCTCGCGCTGATATTGTGCAGGATTCAGTTGTATCTTTAAAACAAACTTTAAGTCAGTCATCTATGTATATGAGAATAAGAATAGGTTCTAAAATGCAACCCTGAGATACCCCTATACATTTTGTTCCTGGAATTTGAAACAAAAAATTGTAATAAGCATTAGGTATAAAATATAATATGAGACTTGCAGTATATTAACTAAAGTCATTAATGAATATGAAAGAATGAAGAGGTCAAAATTGTTCTGTTGAGGAACACCAAAATCAATTTTAACCCAGGGTAGTAGTATTCTTATTATATCTTGGATATTTTGACGGAGTTAGTTAACCTTATAAGGTATATAATTATGTATATTTTAAATAAAAATTATTCGTTATATTGAGCTTTCGAGTAGACGCGTAGGGCGATAACATTATATCTTATCTCCTGTAAGTACTTGATAAGCCAAAATTATTGACTTGTAAGCTCGCTGAACAGAGATTCAATTTCGCCTACAACTATAGAGTAAGTATTAACTAGGACACTACCTATATATATTAAATTACAAAAAGAAACTACTTGGTACCTAATTAGTCTCAACCAGGCCATTTAGCCGAAACTCTTTCGTTTTCGCTTCGATATAGAATCGCCGATCAAAATGTATGGAATTGACATAAGACGAGTCGAACGTCAACGTCATATTAACGAACGTTTATGTCAATTCCATACATTTTCATCGGCGATTCTATAACGAAGCGAAAACGAAAACATTTTGGCACACCCCCCTGAAACCTTCTTGCTAAGGTAAAAAGACAACTTTAATAAATTTATTAGGTAAGTACTTATTTAATACAATCAAATTTAATTTTATTTATTTAATAATAACCAGAGTTAAGTTAATAATAACCAGAGTTCGATGATAATCTATCTAGAATGTTCTGACAATATCTAGTATCCAAAACAAGTACTAGGCTATCTATTTACTGTTAATTATCGCAGTTCTCAATAGTGTCAGGTCAAACGGTCATCGATCTAGAATCTGTTTGTTCTCATTGGGTATTTCCACTGCACAAATATAACAAAATAATTTATTATTTTTAGAAGGCCAGTATTGGTTATTTTAATACTGTATTAGGTTGTCACTTGTATAGATGAGAAAAAGATAAGGCCATAATATACTCCCCTCTGGTACGCCAAATCTGTTATGAACCGAGAATACTTGATTCGTGCTTGTGCTACATTTGGGTATTCTTTTATTACATGTTATAATTAACACACACTACAAGGGGGCGTCCACAAATTACGTGAGGTGTTTTTTTTAATTTTTTGACACCCCTCCACCTGGTGAGATTTTGTGAGATCGTACAATCTGGATGAAATGGACCAAAATAGTATTATTTTGTTGAGAAAAAAAATTACGTGAGATTTGCCGAGACCCCCCCCCCCCTCTCCCCAACGTGAGATTAGATGAGATTTGACTCGACCCCCTCCCCCCCCCCCTAAACACCTCACGTAATTTGTGGATTCCCCCCAACTTCGTAATTAACCATCTAAGCTAAGGACATTAAAAAATATGCGGGTAATTGATAAAAATAACAGAGCCCAAAAGACACGATTGTAGTTCTGTAAACCTTGAATTCTTTCGAGAAACATTGTAGTAGATAATTTTTTATTGCAACAGGTAAAGAGCTGATTAGGTTTAAAATGAAGACAATGGCTAATTGTGGAAATTGTGATTTGCGTTTTTTTTTATTTCCTGTAGACCTGCGCATAGGCACGTAACATTTAGCCTTAAAATTAGTAGAAACAGAAATTTTTCATTTACCTACTTACCTGGAATGAAATATATTTTTATGCGAGTAAATGCTTACGAAGGCGAATGTTTTACATAAATGTTTTGCATAATTTTCATTATCATTATAATTTAGATTTTTAACATCTCATTTAGTTATAATTGGTTTCAAATTAAAAATAGAAAAATACAATAAAGTTACATAATAATTTAGGTACTTCAAAGTTCAACGTAAGCTTTAAGGCCATCCCCCGAGCAAACGACCTTGACCATACATTTGCCGCGTTGCCGAGATCGCACCAAAACCCTATTCTTTTTACTTATCTTATAATCTTTTTACTTATTTTTGTAATTTATACTAAGGAGATGCTGAATGTATGCTTGAATTTTAATAATTTAAAAAAATAGAAAATTTAAAACGATGAAAGGAATGTTGAGATACTGAAGATTATTGCTGTATTTTTATTAGCTCTGTAGCTTTCAAATTATGAGTTTATAAGGCTCTAAATACGGTAAATTACGGATTCGCCGCCCGTAGGGAAGGCCCGCCGCGGTACGACCTTTAATAAATTTAAAAAAAGTACCTATTTTGACTTTCAGGAAGGTTTAGCACTGACGTACATTTTTGTTTGAACAACTGCGGTCGTAGAATATAATCAGTTATATTATTATCATTCGTGGTTGATTTTTTAAATATAAATTGTCTGGTAGTTTTCCTACATGCTTGTCTGGTATCATATTCATAAGGATCGTAAAAATATTTCACGTTAAGGTGACCTTATTTTGTTTTTTATTCGCTCTTGCTTTAATGAGCAAGCCAGGTATAGGATTATGCTATAATAATTACTTACTAGAAATTGCATTAATTTTGTTAATTGGACTTGCATAATATAATCCTAGTTTTAGGCTGTATCTTGTTAATTTATGCTAATTTCTGTTATAAGTTTTGTTTCTCTATCGGTCCAAAAGACGAGGCGAGACGAGTCTCGTTAAAGCGAGACTACACTGTGTCATTATAATATTGCAATGGAGCGCAACACTTTTTGTGTCGCGTAGCTTTGCTGCCGCGTAGTGCGGCTCGTACGATTTGACACAAAAACCTGCCGAGTATCTCCGCTGCAGCACATGCTGCAGTTTAATTACGCCTAGCACCTTCATCTCCATTTTTCGGCAAAATCAACCAACACTGTTTTTTTTCAGCAGCAGGATGGTGCAGAGGGTGGCGACGGACGAGCGGCCGTTCGAGACGCCGTCGTCCGATGAGAGCGGACTGGGCCGGAGCGACACGCCCAGCGATGAGTCCGAGCCGGAGGCAGCGTTAGTAAGTGTGAACCATAGAGATTCTATAGTGATCCTTATACTGTTACCATAAAGGTCATGTCAGAGGTGTAATAACTCTGAAAGAGTACTGTAGCTACTAGTTGATGATGCAGCTTACGAGACATATAGTTTTTCGACTAGAGTAGGCTGGCCCGTAGAAAGTGTAAGGCTTCTTATAGACGAATGGCACTTGTCGACGGCAGCCGGATACCTAGCGGAATAGAGAAACAAAGGCCTGAGCAAGCGAGATGTCACTATCAGTAACACTGCGTGGTAAAAAGAGACATGTGATACATGACAGCTGCAGAACTCTTTTTTTGACGTCCAGTCGGCACGTATCGGCACGTTGACCATTTAATCTCATAGAATTCAAGTTCATCATGCTTGTGTAAGTGTATACGTACACATATTTTACGCACAGATGAAAACCAAATTCGGTTTCGTTTGACAGCTTGAGATTGTTGCTCTATTCCACTATTCCACATTTATCTATATCATTATATAAAAGGCTTTGTCCTGAATGACATGAAAATGGAATCACGCTACGGCCTAAACCACTGATCGTAGATACTTGAAATTTGGAGGGAGTGTTCTTCGTATGACGTAGGTGTGCGAAGAAGGGATTTTTAGAAATTCCTCTCCTAAAGGTGTGAAAAGGGGGGATGAAGTTAGTATGGGACAACTCGATTCCTTAGTCCGATCTGCTCGAAAATTTGCATAATTATTATTTGATGTATTTTATGGAAATATTTTTATTCATAGTTTGATGAAATTTGTCCTTAAAAGTCGTCAAATCAATCTTAAAAGTCGTCTTAAAATCAAGTCAAAGTAAGTATGAAATCTTTTCAATCTCTGTTAGCTCTACCACTTTCGAGATTTTTCGAAAGTAAAAATGTTGTTTGTCAAAAAAAAATTTGCTTGTTAGTAATCACAGTAGTGGAATTCCACTAAGTTCACCACAATTTTCAAATTATTAACTTTACGAAACAAATTTCAAAAAATGAAACTTGTATGTACGAAGAGTCATAGTGACGTCATATCGACATCTTCGGGCTGGTGGGCAGCCCATACGCAGCATGATTCTTATCGGACAAGTTCACCACAGTTTTTAAATTAACTTTATAAAACAAATTCCAAAAAATGAAAGTTGTATGTACGAAGAGGCATAGTGACGTCATATCGATAATTCCAGGAGTCAAGCATTCGAAAACGCAGCAGCGCCGAAACTTTTCGCATAGAAAAGTTTGTCGGACTCATCGTAAACAAGGCACTCACAAAGTGGTAAATTTGTATGTATCAAAAAAATCTTAGTTCCTCGGCCTGGGGACTATAGGTACCTATATTAACTGGTCTCAACCACCTCGAATAAAAGTAATTGTCTTTTAAAAAAGTTCATTTAAAAAAACTTTTAAAATTTGACAATACACATTGTCAAAATTTGCAGAAATTGATGTCGTCGAATATGGCTTAACAAAATTTAATAAAGTAAAAATGAAACAAACATTCGTATAATAAATGTTTATAATAGATGTAATAGTAAGTGGCGTAGCATTATACCATATTTACACTACAATAACCAAGATTTTAAAACTACATAAAGCAGAAAGAAATGAAGTGACTTCTTCACAAACATAGTAATGTAAAAAACATGGAAAATATCGAAAACCCTACATATGAAGATGAAAAACAGCAATATTAGATTTAAGATTGACTGAAGCAACTGCTGATTACTGCAAGAAAAACATAATTTTTTTCCTCCAGTCATCAAGATTTACAATAGAGCCATTAGATATTATTCTTTCACGTTATCTCAATACAACAGAAGAAATAGATGACCAAGTGAGCACAAAAGCTCGAAAATGCAAAAACGATTCGACAACAATAAGAAAGAAAAAGAAAACAAGAAACCAAAATTAAGACTAAGAACGATTGCTGAAGCTGTAGTCGACGTTGCATTACTCACAATTATTTCGTTGTCATTCGCCGAAGTCTCCCTTACCATTCTATTATTGCTGCTATAAAAATGATGCGAAAAATCCAAAAATTGTCAGCAAAAATCTTAATATTTTTGGCCGATTCCCTTGCATGGGCGGCTGTAGTATTTGGGGCATATTTCTTAATATACTTTTAAAAATGTAATCTGTTTATTTAATTCTAGCTTATATTAAATAACAGTTTATTTTAGTCCATACGCAAGTACAATAATTTATAAAAGGCTTACACAAATATTATGCTAAAGCCATAATAAAATAACGCTTGAGTATTGAAAGTTGATCTAGGTCTTTCAACAAGTATTTACTTTATGATTTATATAAATAAAGCAATAATATTATTTGAGGAAAAGTCACATAATATAATGGTCAGGGAGCCCTAAAACAAATTTTTTTGTGTTTACTAACAAGCTAATTTTTTGTGAGTAGAGTCAACCAAGTTTTGTTGATTACAGAACCCTAAAACGGAACGCTAACCAGCAGATTTTTTGTAGATTGGTAGGTTAATAGTTATATAATTTAAGAGTAACCTTGTCCTACAAATAAAACAATCCATATTTTAGGACCATCAAGTCAAAGCTGTATGAAATCCTTTCTATCTCTGTTAGCTACCACTTTCGAGATTTTTCGAAAATAAAAATGTTGTTCGTCTTATCAAAATGTAGCTACTCACAAATAATTGGCCAAGTGCGAGTCGGACTCGCGCACGAAGGGTTCCGTACCGTTATAGAGCAAAAATAGGCCAAAAATTGTGTTTTTTGTATGGGAGCCCCCCTTAATTTTTTATTTTATTTAAATATTATTAATAATTATTAAAGTACAATTATATTTAAGGCCTTCGTGAAAGTTTCAAGTGCCTACCTTTTATCATTATCAATTACGAGCAAAAAAGGCCAAAAAAATCACGTTTGTTGTATGGGAATTGGGACTTGGGAGCCCCCCTTAAATATTAATTTTATTTTTATTTTAGTATTTGTTGTTGTAGCGGCACCGGAAGACTTTTTTATAATGACTAAAAGACTGAAATAAAAACTGAACATGTTGAAAGGAAAACGATTGATTAAAATACATCACTGTAGAGCAAGAAACAATGCGCAATGTGAAACAATCTATACATAATATAATAAAATCGTAGGAAAGTCAATTCTGTACATTGAATATTTTTAAAAAATAATACTTGGGACGTGATCTACAATCGATATGGAAGCCAAAAATATAGTTTTTAGAATTTTTGTCTGTTTGTCTGTTTGTCTGTTTGTCTGTTTGTCTGTATGTATGTCCGGGATAAACTCAGAAAGTACTGAATGGATTTACTTCAAATTTTGCACGAATATTATATAGAGGTCGGGTCAACACATAGGCTATATATATTATGACGATATCACCTAGGGGGGGGAGGGGCTCAAGTTTCAATATTTTTAGTTTTTTGCTCATATCGCTAAAACGGTGCGTTGTAGAGAAAAAATGTCCTGTACGTAATGAAAGCCTATAAAATTTCCTACAAATTTGTCCTTCACACTTTGTATCTATCTCCACTCCTTGCCATGCTATGAGCTTTTGTCTATCTTTTCTATACAAATTTCGAGTGTCGTTTGATTAACATGCGGGGAGCTTTGGCATCGGTCTTTTCTTGGGTGGGGGGGGTCTTCGCCCCCCTACCCCCCCCCCCCACCTCCCCAAATTTCGCTTCAAACAAAGCGGTGTTGCGGCGTTATACATCTTTTTTAAGAACAAAGTTAAAAACTAAACTACACATACGGTTTTCCAGTGTCCTTTGTTTTGGGGGGGCGCAGCCCCCCCAAACCCCCCCCCCCCTTATTCCTCATGAAACTTTTGTTCATAATTAAAAGGTATCGTGGAGTTTGTATTGCGTCTTAATTATCCTTTGTAGGAACAAACTAAGTCATCTATACATCTATACATATAATAAAATCGTAGGAAAGTCAATTCTGTACATTGAATATTTTAAAAAAAATAATACTTGGGACGTGATCTACAATCGATATGGAAGCCAAAAATATAGTTTTTAGAATTTTTGTCTGTTTGTCTGTTTGTCTGTTTGTCTGTTTGTCTGTATGTATGTCCGGGATAAACTCAGAAAGTACTGAATGGATTTACTTCAAATTTTGCACGAATATTATATAGAGGTCGGGTCAACACATAGGCTATATATTATGACGATATCACCTAGGGGGGGGGGAGGGGCTCAAGTTTCAATATTTTTAGTTTTTTGCTCATATCGCTAAAACGGTGCGTTGTAGAGAAAAAATGTCCTGTACGTAATGAAAGCCTATAAAATTTCCTACAAATTTCTCCTTCACACTTTGTATCTATCTTCACTCCTTGCCATGCTATGGAAGGAATAGGAACAAACTAAGTCATCTATACATATTGTAATAAAATTGTAAGAAAGTCAATTCTGTACATTGAATATTTTTGAAAAATAATACTTGGGACGTGATCTACTATACTAACGCGGACGAAGTCGCGGGCAACAGCTAGTTGCTAAATGATTGTAAAACATTATAATATTATTTAATTATTTATAGTTAATTAAACGGGTGACCCTAATTACACCAATTAACTTAATTTAAATGTCATGATCAATTAATTATGTTGATGTATATTAGTAACCTATTGAAAACATGTTCCTGCATCATCATATTATTATTAAGAAATAAAATTTGGCCTTTCAGTAAATTTTTATTAAAAATAGATGTAATTAGACAATTTTGTGTTTATTATTTAAACAATTTAGAATCATGTTATTAAAATAAGGAATTATGCATATTATGTATAAATTATAAAAGTTAGAAAATATACTATGTCAACAATATTCTAAAAATAGCTGATGTTCTAAAGCACAATTTACCATTGCGGATGTTTATAGACTTGCTGGATGCTCTAACTACTAACTAGTCCCCATACAAAAGTGTAGAAAAATATGGTTTTTCAGTGCTGCTACTTTCACAGTGAACTTTCTACAAGTAACATATACACACTCTAAAGTATTATCACCTAGTTTTGTTACACCCTGTAGAACACTACACTAAAATAGTCAAGGAACTTTTGTGTGCCAAAAACCCATAAACCTATCAGTATATTATAAGTCTATGCAAAAACCTATAAATCATAATGTCAATTTAATATAGTTTGTTACAAATCTATTCAGAAATAAAACTTTTTTTAACCCCCGACCAAAAAGAGGGGTGTTATAAATTTGACGTGTCTGTCTGTGGCATCGTAGCATTCAAACGGATGGACCGGTTTTGATGTAGTTTTTTTTATATTAAATACTTGCAACTCCAGGTGGTGCCACCAGACGGCGGTTGGGGCTGGGTGGTGGTGGCGGCGTCGTTCATGTGCAACTTCGTCGTCGACGGCATCATCTTCACCGGCGGACTGCTCAGCAAGCCCATACAGGACGAGTTCCATGTGAGTACCATCTATACATACATACATACTTTCATCTAATTCTAAATTCTAATACATAAAATTCTCGTGTCACAGTGTTTGTGCGCGAGCTTCCCTTTTGTTGAAAAATTGTAGTCGATTCGTATAGTTATGTCAATTAGTGTAAAAGATAAGACCGTCTTAAATCTATATATTATGTATAGTTACTTTTCTGAAATAATAATAATAATATCTATGGACGCTTCACACCACGTCAGTCTGGACTCTGGCCCCGTGCTAAGTACCTAAAGGACTTGTGTTACAGGTACCAGACAACGGAAATATATTTAATTCTTTTAAACTATACATATATTTAAGAATTTTATTATATCATACACATATTTAATACACATCCAGACCCTTCCCGGGTCTGGATGTGTATTAAATATCGAAAACTTTTTTGTTCCGTCGGCGGGATTCGAACCCGCGACCCCCCCCCCCCCCCGGCCCCGGCTTGAGCTACCGACGCGCTCACCACTGAGCCACAGAGGTCGTCGAAATGACGCTGTGATTTTCCTTGAAAAATAAATCAGACACGTTACACGCGGTATTCTAAGCCGACTTGTAAACAAACTTGCCATTAAAATCAGTACTACCACAGTCCACACTACTAGTATTCGTTATCACGACTTGAAATCAACAAGCAAGACGCAATTACGACATCGTAACTGCTTGTAATTAAACTTAATCCAATTGAAATAAACTACGACTAAAATTAATTCCAATTGAAAAAGAGAGTTTAGTATTTTAAAGCAGATGAATTCAAATTGTCTGAGAGGGTTGATTTTTTAGCTCTACATTTTTGTACCATAGAGGAAATTGATTCCGAGGCAGTTGACGGATCTACGTCATTTAGTCGGCTCATGTCAATTCAATGTTAATTGCTGTGTGATTGGTCAGGTAGGTTTGACTTAACGCGACCAAATTTAGGTCCGCCATCTCCCTAGGAATAGGAACCAACTTCTCTGATAGTACAAATTAGGCTTGAGGTAACTTTTGAGATTATGCTTGTTAAAACAGTCTTTTGAGGTTATTTCTTCGTTTTCTTTCTTCTACTCAGATTGAGTTGCACTCAAATCACACTCTGCCTCGAGAGTCGAGCTGCTGTCTTTGCTCTGTTTAACAGAGAAAGCCATATTTAGAGGATCTCTAATTTAAGCGTGTAATTTTCGTATTCTGCCATATTACCATTTACCATGAACTATGACACGAAAATCGTATTGTCGAGTTATTTACGTAGCCAAGCGGATATGGTAGTCTGCGCATACGCACTACGCGCGCAATACCACCACACCTCCTTGCGTCATGGCCGAGCCTTCCCCCGCTCTACATATCATATCAAACTTGTTTTGCCAAACCACTGGATACTTTGTAGCGTGTAATTTGACATTCTTTAGTTTTTGAAATTCCTAACTTAATGTACAGATTAATTTATATTTTAACGCACTTTTAAGAAGAATATAATATGTATGTAATTTTAATGGTTTTCAGTAATATTATGTTGGTTTCTTTTTCAATGTCAACTTTAAGATTGTAAACATAGTGAATAATAGTAATAGAACTGAGAATCTATAAAATATAGAGATAATATAGAGTTTCAGTAATGATGTGTCATGTAGCCAAACTCTTGAAAATTAGAAATCTCTCAATCAAGTTTACTATAAGAACATAGTAGGTACTATCAGAGAAGTTGATTCCTAGGCAGATGGCGGACCTGTTCAACTGACATTGAATTGACATAAGCCGACCAAATGACACGTGGGTCTGTCAACTGTCTAGGAGTCAATTTCCTCGATGGTACATTATTTATTGTTTCTTTCGTCATCTGTTAAAAGTTTTGTACTCGATAACTCAGTAGTCAGTACGCAGTGGAACTAGAATAAAATATATAATATTATGTTTTGACTTTTGGCTGTATTTTTCCGTGATCGAAAATTAGAAGTTTAAAATCGAGATGACAGTTGTGAAGCTTACGCTTTCTTAGCCTCTACATATTCAAGTTCAAATTAGCGAATTTTTTGTCTGGTCCACACTTTTAAAATGATTGTCGGGTGGACTACAAAAAATAGTCGAGATCTCCAAGGTTGACATAACTAGGTCGAAATGACAACCGTCAGAGTGTCAATTCACACTCTGAGAAGCAGACGAAGCAGAAGGTCATTGGTCTACATTTTTTTGTCATAGAAAATAGAAAATGTTTTTCTCGACTTTACATCATACCTAGTATGTACATTAGTTTGACAGTAACGTGATACTTTCTTATCTCTTACAAACATATTGTGATGATGATATTACCAATAAAGGATAGAGCTTCTTCAAAGTTTTGTCTATTTTTAATTCTTTAAAAACCTTGGCCATTCTAGTTTAAGGGCCTGTTTCACCACTTCCTGATAAGTGCCGGATAGGCTATCCACCACTTAACTTGATAGATAGAGTATGGAAAATCTGCCAAAAAAGTTGTGGATCGCCGCATCGTCGGAAGCCTATCCGGTACTTTATCAGGAAGTGGTGAAACAGGACCTCTGGCTGGCTTTGTAAATTTTTTTTTCAATTTTTTTTATGGTCTGTTTCACCACTTCCTAATAAAGTGCCGTAAAAAATAAATCCATAATATGTCTGTCAAGTTTAGTGGTAGATAGCCTATCCGGCACTTATCAGGAAGTGGTGAAACAGGCCTTCTAACTTGTAAATGTTTATTGCCTGTGAAAGAGCAAGTAAAACTGGAAGCTAGTTTTGCTAATGAGTGAAAGAGAAAGAAAAACGAACCTTTCTTTGCCTGTGCAATCAGCAATGCCGGCGCGGCGCGGCGTCTCGCTATTACCATAAAGTTAAGGCCAAGGGCAAAGCCTTGCCAGGCTTTCGCATTCCAGTAAACTCTAGTAACTAGTTCAGGGGTCCTAGAACGGGTTCCGCGATAAAGAACCATGTTGGAAACCCCTCGGAAAAGTTTTCATTGCGTAGTCCTTGAAACCGTAAAATATTTACTGCCGCACTCAGAATGGAACATTAATTAATTAAATGTAATTACTTTTTTGACATTTAAGCCCTATACATTATCTGTCAAACTCTTCATTAAATTGAAGGATAATCATAATTAAATTTCTCTGAGTACGGTGGTTATAGCCTTTTATATATTTTTTAAAAGAAACTGTGTTTACAGATGTTACATTAATTAAGTGTAAAATATATTATGTGATCAGTAGTCACTAAAAATGTTTTAACCAGTCGGTAGAGCATAATTACTTTTGATTCGAGTCTCAGGCTGATCTGAGAATCAAGGATTCGGAGTACAAGAATCGATCCCCTGGTTTCTGGTCGTCGAAATGTGGAATATATTATATTTTTATGGTCCACCTGCAATATTATGTGATTAATGACGCGTGTTCTCGAAATTACGAAGCGGCTTCTGGTTTAGGCAGGTCCACTATTCAAATGATAGAATGGTCTAGAAACATTGACCGCACAAACAAGCGATATAAAAATTAGATAATTTACACACAAGAGCTTAATTAATGTGCTTGTTAAAATTCATGACTAATTTAATTCCGGATTCGAGTTTTGTTAGAGTATTTTACTTAATACTTTTTTTTTTTATTTAACTTCTCTATGTACATTTGGTAATTTTGAGTTGTGTAGCTGGGAAAACTTTAATTTAAGTCATGAACGCACCTATTGTCAATAATTGTGCCATGTTTCTCTTGAGGTAATTACAAAGGCCTACCAAATATTTAGGCAACGCAAGCGCCATAGTATCTTTGCCCTTTGGTAACTCATTATCCTGAGTATTATCATTTTTTGCTTCGTGCGTACCCTAAGCCCATACTAAGCGCTGTACCACAGAGTAAATATGGTATGTAGCCAGTAGCCACGCGGGGCATCGCCCCAGGTCGACCTCGAGACAGCTTTATTACATAGTTATGTGAAAAATTGGTTATTAATATTTAATCACTTAGAAACAGGTATTCTTCAAAGTTAAAAAGGTGGTTCTTTTTCATCGTAAATCTAGTAAACCCATAAATATCTCTAAGGGTCAATTCAGACTGCAACGCGACGCGTAGATGCATTTCTAAATTTGTACTGAATTGACAGATTTCAATTGCGTGAGACGTCTTGCAAGTCTGTCAAATCCATAAAAATTTCGAATTCTTCTACTCCTCACGTTGCGGTCTGATTACCCTGAGGAAAGAGATATAATTATTATTTTTCTGTAATAAGTAGTTAAAAGACGTTGTAAATTTATAAATTATAAAAGAGGTATGATAATATAGAAGTGTCTAAGAATTAGTGATGTTGTTAATAATTGTTAAGTTTAAAACTCTAAGTAATATCAAAAGCTTGAATTATATTATTATCAATTAAATTAACAATTTTCATACCCAAACAGTAAACTTCTCTTCATAACATTATAATTATCATCATTCATCAATGATCTATCACGAAGTATGTTATGTAATTTGGGCACCAATCATACATAATTCATACAAAATGTATTCAAACAAACCTGTAACACCCGTCATGTGATAACAAGGTCGATTTAATGTCGCATACAACCTGTGTGCGTATATGTAGTTTAGGGCTCATGGCTGTATGAATAGGGTTATCAACTTGTGACCTCATGTAAAATTAATGATAGTGCTTAACATTATTATCCTGTATCCGAAGGCACACCGAATACAAATTAATTTAATTCTGTCGAACGTGGAGTCGAACGAGGTTCGTCATCACAAAAAAGAGACAAACATGATAAAGAAATAGCTAATTATAGAGGTATTATTGTAGATTATGATTTAAGTATGTACCATCGAGGAAATTGATACCTAGGCAGTTGACAGACCAACGTCATTTGGTCGGATCAATTCAATGTTTGACATAACGCGACCAATGACCAAACTATGTAGGTCCCCCATCTGCCTAGGAATCAACTTATCTGATAGTAATGCGCGCTTTGAAAGCACACGCATGCTGCTGAAAACTTAATGTCCTATAGAGTCTAGACAAGATTTTAGTTAGTACCTAATCAATAAATAATCATTCTAAAATATTTTTTGTTTGCATTAAATAAAGTAAAAATGGTCAACCCTAGCAAGATGCGGTTCTTATAAGATTAATAGCAAAGACCTTATGAATATGTATTTGCATTTAAAAGCTCTTAATGTTATAAACAAGCCACTTGTTTTCTACAGATAAATCGATAATTTATATGTTGACGTATATGGCATGTATTTATATAATAAAGTAATTAACTATGAAACAAACACAATATTTTGCAACGCACATTCTATTCAAATTATAAGTTACTTTGTATTGCCCGCCCCTTCATAAATCAAAAATAAATCTTTATTTCGTTTTCGTAGAGAAATAAGGCAAAAAATGATGATGAGTAATTAATATTACGATGAGATAGATAGCTGATAGATAGTTTTATATTTACCTACATAATATTATCATAATATAAGAAAATACACAAAGTTGATAGTATGTACAATTTTTTGGTGTTTCACCTTACTGAAATAAATTATTAAATCAGGATTCTAGGATTCAGGATTTTCAGGAGGATCAATTTAATATGAGTACAATAATTACATTGCGTCAAAAAGTGACAAACTGTAATATAAACTTTGCTTACATTATGAAGTATACCTATTTAAATACCAGGATGTCGCTCGCAATAATTCCGTTACGCCAAAAAACGTTGATCCCGCGGGAACCGCACATTTCCACCATAAAAAGTATTCTATGTCATTGAGATATACTACGTCCTTTCTCGGGTTTCAAAGTATCAGCAAAAGCGGATCAGCGGGAGGTAACAGACACACATAGAGACAGATAGACATATACTTGCGCATTTATAATATTAGTGTGGAATGTGGATATGCGAATTTGATGAGTATATTATATTTAGGGTGAATTGCACCAGAAGCGTAGTTAAAGTTAAGGGTAGTTAAAGTTACGGTTTGCTGCCGTACCCATCGGTGGTACTGGTCCCTCATTTCCCTGGAAGTCCCTAATGATTCGACCATGCCCGGTACCACCATTTACCATCTAAACGGCAAAATGCCTCATGGCACATGAGCCAAGTAGGGGGGTAGGGACACGGGAACCCTCGGCTCGTCTGTGATGATTAAGCTCCCTTACGGGAGGTCACTGGACGAAGGCATGTGTTGTGGGCTCAAAAAGGTTAAGGTTATCGTCAAATATGGCGACTTTTGCTAGGGATTTGACAGTTCATTTCACATTTTGTTATGGTTAAAGTTAAAGTTATAGTTAAAGTAAGTCGGTGCAATCCACTCTTAAAGTCTCAACCCACTAGCACACCCTCACGAATATAAAGTCCCTAGTTAGTGTGTGTGAGTCAGATCAAATAACCCTAAACTGACGGTGTTTGTTGCTTCCGGTACATGTGTATGTTCGGTTAGTCTTTTTGCTCGACATGTGCTAACATAACCTTGAGTTGGTTACGCTGGTTGCCCACTTGGTAAAAAACGTGTAATGTTAAGAATTTAGAGTTAGGAGTAACAACGAATTAATTCACAATAATTCATCATCAGCTCCGCTTAAAAATTATGCGTTTTAGAAAGCATGCAGAGAGCCTTAGATAAATGATTGGTAAACAAGTGGTCTTTTTTTTTTGGTGAAACCAATCATTTATCTAAGCAGAGAGCTTTCCTATTAGTATCGACCACAGTATAGCAATATAATATCCCTATTATATTGCTATACTGTGGTATCGACCATGGACCTACAAAAAAAGGTATCGACATTCGGAAACATTTTTGTAAAAATATTTTGATTTAATTTTGATTAAAAGTGTCTTCCTCGATTTTGAAACAGATTTGATTTGGTTACGATGTGGTTTTGATAGAATAAAACAACTACAAAAGGGTATTCTAATAAGAGTGAGTTGCATCAACCTACTTTAACTATAACTTTAACTTTAACCATAACAAAATGTGAAATGAACTGTCAAATCCCTAGCAAAAGTCGCCATATTTGACGATAACCTTACAACGATAAACGCGTGCTGATTATCTCATAAAACTCCAAAAGTTTGACACATCAAGAATTGTAGTATACATAGAGTGGGTTGCACCGGCTTACTTAATAACTATAACTCTTTAACCATAACAAAATGTGAAATGAACTGTCAAATCCCTAGCAAAAGTCGCCATATTTGACGATAACCTTCTTAACTTTAACTACGCTTCTAGTGGCTAGGGATTTGACAGTTCATTTCACATTTTGTTATGGTTAAAGTTACAGTAATAGTTAAAGTAGGTCGATGCAACTCACTCTTACTCAATTTGAAAGTCAAAATTTAAAAAGTGGTTTTTGGATTAAGAGTCGAGTATTTATAACAAAGACAAATCTTAAGGGCCCGGGGTACCCTCGAAATTTTCATACATTCTTAATACCAAAATCATTTTCTCATACGAAAATATTTAACATGTTTGAGTTGTTTTTCAGCTTAAGATAGTAATTACCTAGGGTCCTGAACAATTTTTTATGACTAAGGCCCACTTGCGCCAATCTGGGTTAAAGTTAACTCTCGAGTTTAAATATCATGTCATCTCTATCACTGACTTGGTGAGTGACAGATATGACATGATGTTTAACTCAGAGTTAACTTTAACCCAGATTGGCGCAAGTGGGCCTAATAATTTTACTGTAACTCGTCTAACTGTATTTGGTACGAGAAGCATCATTAGTGAGTTAACAACTCTAACTGAACCTGATTCATTTGATTCAAGTCCTTCAAGAATACGGTACCCATAATAATATAACTCAATATATCATGTGACACTTAAGAATGCTCCAACTTTTTAATTAGCAGGTCGGATGTCTGTCAGTACGAATATCGACGTTAATGACATTACAATAAGATTCATATTGGCGCGCCTTGTACAGTGGCGGTTACGATGCTCGCCGCGTTCTTGATACGGCGAAAATGTATGAAAAAATTTGAGAAATTTCCTTATTTTTCTTATAATTGGAAAAGTTGTTTATTTTTATATAAAATTTTCAGCGGACTTTGTAGAGGACTAAATAAGCAACAATTTTTTTGTATATTTATTTTCCTCAGTTCAGTGTATTTAGATATTAAGGTACCTAATCAGACCCCATTTTTTTCATATTTTGCAATTATTGTGATGGTTAAAACGTATTTTATGTGAAAATTTTGTATGCGGCTATAGAATTTTTATGGTACAGTCGTGGAGATGAATATATTATCTTTCATTTGAAACCAAAATATCCTCGCAGTTTGACTCCTAATTCTTTAATAGGGTACCGGAAAATCGCTGATATTTGTAATAGCGTCCTTAATACATACAATGTCATATCTCTTATTATATGGAAATTATGTAGAATATAAAGTTGCGAATATTTTGATATCTTGATAATTTAAAGATATTAGCATTCTTTAATAAAATTTTCTGGTTTGCACCAGCTAAATGCTAGAGTACCAAAAGCGATTGCATTACGAATTTTATAGCTATATTTTATAGCTATTCGTCTGACTGCTGCGTCAGACGAATAAGTTTTATACTCATTTATAGTATGTGCATGCGTCTGAACCACTGATCTCTATTACAAGTACGCGTATAAATAATATAAGCCACGAATTGTTTCATTTTCTAAACACATATGACACTACATTATATTTCCAAGAATTTGATCTGAGCGAAAACACGATATCTTAAAATTTTCTCGATAGAAAAAAATCACAAAGATGCATCTAATTTTCACGAATTTTTCATATTATATTTCCCTAACCGTGCATTAAACTAAGTTAATATTTTATCACCACGTATAAAATTCTATTATTCAGACACTTACCGGGCGGATTTTTAAAATGTTGTATATTTATTAGTACGGGTGCCCTAGAACAAATTTTTTTGTGATATAACAAGCTAATTTTTTTTGAGTAGCTACATTTTGATAAGACGAACAACATTTTTATTTTCGAAAAATCTCGAAAGTGGTAGCTAACAGAGATAGAAAGGATTTCATACTTTGACTTGATGGTCCTAAAATATGGATTGTTTTATTTGTAGGACAAGGTTACTCTTAAATAATATAACTATTAACCTACCAATATACAAAAAATCAGCTGGTTAGGGTTCCGTTTTAGGGTACAGTAATCAACCAAGTTTTGTTGATAATGGCCGGCGGCTTTCAAACGTCATTTTTACGTCAGATTTGGTTTTCTACCCGAATAATGGGGGCGCTGATTCCGCTTCAAATAGGCACAAGAAATAGCTATCATTTCAAAGGGTATCAGCTATCCAGCGTGTATTACTCGACATTAGCATCCAATATACCAACTCAGCACCTTGTGCAGGCGGTTGCTTATAAAATATTAGATAAGTATCTAATCGGCCGATCAACCAAAAAACGATGAAAATCGCTTTACAGCACCGTTGTAGCGTCGAGGAAATTGATTCCTATGCAGTTAACAGACCAACGTCAGTTGGTCGAATCATGTCAATTTAATGTTAATTGTGATATGTCGGTTAGGTTTGACGTAACGCGACCAAACCACGTAGGTCCCCATCTGCCTAGGAATCAACTTCTCTGATAGTATGGTTTCCTAGGCATTGAGATATAAATACTACTTCTTAGGCAGTTGACAGACCTACGTCGTTTGGTCGGCTTATGTCAATTCAATGTTAACAACTGTGATCGGTCATCGGTCGGATGAGCTTGACTTAACACAGCTTAACACGACCAATTTTCTTAGGTACGCCATCTGCCTAGGAATCAACTTCTCTGATAGTTAATTAGTTACATAGACCAAGGAAAATTCTGGTCTGTGGTTTGTACAACCTGCGACCATCAGAAACGAATAGTCTTCTTTGGAAATTGGAATGCCCATGTTTATCGTCAGGCCTTGTTGTAACTTGTAATGCGGGAGCGGTACCTATTACCTAGACTTAGTCCCGTTATGCTAACGAATGACCTAGAAGCCATACGACTGAGTGAAAACGAGACAGGTAAATGAAAATAGTTACGCAATAGGAAAATGTTTCCACAATAATTATAGTGTTTTGTTGACAATATTGTTATGGTACAAAGGCCAAAGCATCAGACAAAATATACTGAAAATTGAACTTAAGGGCCCGGGTTACCCTCGAAATTTTCATACATTCTTAATACCAAAATCATTTTCTCCTGCGAAAATATTTAACATGTTTGAGTTATTTTTCAGCTTAAGATAGTAATTACCTAGGGTCCTGAACAAATTTTTTTTACGAAATATTTAAATACTAAAAAAAAATTTGTGTTTAAATATTTTTTAGTAAATTTACTACCAAATATTTAAACACCAAAAAATAGACAAAAATACTAAAAAATATATGAATAAATAGTAAATTTACTACAAAATATTTAAACTTTAAAAAATATTTTTTATTATAAAAGAATTTGACACGTGTGTAGGTATACCTACAATGAGAGCACGTGTTTTTTGAGAAACTTATAACATTGGCTAATATTACTTCCGAATTAAACTTTATAATTGCATCGATATAGAATATATTATGTAGATGCAAGAATCAAGGTGCACTGAAAATAATTTTCAATATTCAAATTATCCCTTTCGTTCAAATTTCTGGGTTCATTTCCCTATTAAATTTTACAAGTATTTTTAGGGTTCCGTAGCCAAAATGGCAAAAAACGGAACCCTTATAGATTCGTCGTCTGTCTGTCTGTCTGTCCGTCCGTATGTCACAGCCACTTCTCCGAAACTATTAGAGCTATACTATTGAAACTTGGTAAGTCACTGATCTCTAGTAGTAGAAGTAACAAGTACGCTGGATCTCTAGTAGTAGAAGTAACAAGTACGCTGGATTGCTGATACAGACCTGCTTTTTGTGCCTATTTGAAGCGGAATCAGCGCCCCCATTATTCGGGTAGAGAAATAATTTGACGTAACCACAACCAATAACAACAGTTGTCATCACTAGTATTAGTTCCAAATGCTCTCACTACTGCTATCAGCGCCAATATGGCGGCTTTCAAACGTCATTTTTACGTCACATTTAGTTCTCTACCCGAATAATAGGGGCGCTGATTCCGCTTCAAATAGGCACAAAAAATAGCTGTCATTTCAAAGGCTATCAGCAATCCAGCGTACTTGTATAGAGAGTGTAGTAAGTAGATGTAGTCTGTGAACCGCATTAAGATCTTGATGCAAAATTGAAAAATTATTAAAAATTTTGAGGTTTCTCATATCATTTTTTCTAACCTGAATAGTTTGCGAGAGAGACTTCCAAAGTGGTAAAATGTGTGTCCCCCCCCCCCTCTAATTTCTAAAGTAGGGGCATGATAATTAATAAAAAATATATTATGTAGATTACTATAAAAACTACCAACGAAAATTAGTTTGAACGAGGTCTAGCCAGTAGTTTTTTTATACGTCATAAATGGTAAACTTTAATCTAAATTTCATTAAATCGACTGAAATATAAAAATAAATCAAAAACCTTTTAATTTCATAAAAATAAACCTTATTGCTGCTGCGGAACCCTTCATGGGCGAGTCCAACTCGCACTTGGCCGCTTTTTTTAAGTATATTACTCAGTTTCATTTAGTGTTGTTTGTATGCCTATGTTTTTTAGGGTTCCGTAGTTTTTCTTTTATTAATTCTTACTCTTGTTATTTGCAGGCTACTGAGGGTCAGGTGGCACCAGTAATGTCACTACTCAGTGGGTTCTACCTGCTGGTCGGCCCCTTCGTCTCTGCCTTGGCTAACAAGTAAGTTTTACTTGTTCCCTATATACCCTGTGCCCCTATGTTACTCTATGACCTATGGTCTATGGTCATCCTTAGCCTTAGGAAAGATTTAGGATCTATAATATAGCTATTTTTGGATTTTTGCGCCAAAGGACCTGAAAACGCTTTCCTCTCCTACAGCTAGCCTTAATTTACTGTAAACGTAAATTTACTCAGACGTCCCTCCCGCTTTTTAGGGTTCCGTAGCCAAAATGGCAAAAAACGGAACCCTTATAGATTCGTCATGTCTGTCTGTCTGTCTGTCTGTCTGTCTGTCTGTCTGTCCGTCCGTCCGTATGTCACAGCCACTTTCTCCGAAACTATTAGAGCTATACTATTGAAACTTGGTAAATAGATGTAGTCTGTGAACCGCATTAAGATTTTGATGCAAAAATGGAAAAATTATTAAAAATTTTAGGGGTCCCCATAGGTACAACTGAAACAAAAATAATTGTTTTCATCTAACCTATGCGTGTGGGGTATCTATGGATAAGTCTCCAAAAATCATATTGAGGTTCTCTCGCAAACTATTCAGGTTAGAAAAAAATGATATGAGATCATTTTTTTCTAACCTGAATAGTTTGCGAGAGAGACTCTTCCAAAGTGGTAAAACCTTAATCTTTTCATTAAATCGACTGAAATATAAAAATAAATCAAAAACATTTTAATTTCATAAAAATAAACCTTATTGCTGCTGCGGAACCCTTCATGGGCGAGTCCAACTCGCACTTGGCCGCTTTTATTTAATTTATGTAAGTTTTTATCCAGTGGCGTAGTGTACGAGCCATGGGGTATCTTTTTGGGGCCCAGACTAAATTAATCGTTCTGTTGCTGTCTTTTTCTTTTTTTATCTTCCAAATAATGAGAAGGCTTATGTAGTTGCTATGAACTTAGATTAAACCTTAACAAAAATATACCTATTTGATTAGCATCGAATGCCGAGACGTATGTAATAGAAATGTAGATCATATTTTCTTATAAATGATTAATACTTGATCATAATTTGAATTAATTTGTAATACATAAGATAATGTATAATATTATTAAAAGATCTCTCTAATATTCTAATAACACAATACCTCTTTTCAGATACGGTTTCCGTGTAGTCACAATTGCCGGTAGTCTTATAGCGTCCTTTGCCTTTGCCATGTGCTACTTTGCCTCCAGCGTCGAGTACTTGTACCTGGTCTTTGGTTTTATTGGTGGTAAGTGGTTTTTCAATTATTAATTCATTTCATAATATTATGGTTAGTCAGTGGCGGTCTTACTCATTGCGAGGCCCCGGGCGGCAGGTCTTTGCGAGGCCCCGGGTGGCAGGTCTTTGCGGTGCCCTTTGTCTTACGAAAAAATACCTTTGTGCTGCAAAAGTAGGGATGATAAACTTTAAAATTGATATTTGCGATTTTACTAAGACCCTCTCTTTAACTTTTAAGCACAATAATCCAATTATTTTCCTTGACGGGAGGCCCCTGCAACTCGTTGTTGCGTTGGCTCCGGGAGATTGCCCCGTTCGCCACCCGCCCGCCACCGCCCCCGAGGACGCCACTTAGGTACTGTCCAGAAAAGTATATGAAAGAAAGAGCATCTAAATTTTTTGCATTTCAAAAATATTTTATTACCACCAAATATTATATTTGGTAGATTCACCAAATATTTTAATACTAGCTGTTGCCCGCGACTTCGTCCGCGTTAGTATAGTAGATCACGTCCCAAGTATTATTTTTCAAACATATTCAATGTACAGAATTGACTTTCTTACGATTTTATTACAATATGTATAGATGACTTAGTTTGTTCCTACAAAGGATAATTAAGATGCAATACAAACTCCACGATACCTTTTAATTATGAACAAAAGTTTCATGAGGAATAAGGGGGAGGGGGTTTGGGCGGGCGAAGCCCCCCCCCCCCAAGAAAAAACCGATGCCAAAGCTCCCAGCATGTTGATCAAACGACACTCGAAATTTGTATAGAAAAGATAGACAAAAGCTCATAGCATGGCAAGGAGTGAAGATAGATACAAAGTGTGAAGGAGAAATTTGTAGGAAATTTTATGAGCTTTCATTATGTATAGGACATTTTTTCTCTACAACGCACCGTTTTAGCGATATGAGCAAAAAACTAAAAATATTGAAACTTGAGCCCCTCCCCCCGCCCTAGGTGATATCGTCATAATATATAGCCTATGTGTTGACCCGACCTCTATATAATATTCGTGCAAAATTTGAAGTAAATCCATTCAGTACTTTCTGAGTTTATCCCGGACATACATACAGACAAACAGACAAACAGACAAACAGACACACAGACAAACAGACAAACAGACAAACAGACAAAAATTCTAAAAACTATATTTTTGGCTTCCATATCGATTGTAGATCACGTCCCAAGTATTATTTTTCAAAAATATTCAATGTACAGAATTGACATTCCTACGATTTTATTATATGTATAGATAGATGTTCCTACAAAGGATAATTAAGATGCAATACAAACTCCACGATACCTTTTAATTATGAACAAAAGTTTCATGAGGAATAAGGGGGGGGGGGGGTTTGGGGGGGCGCAGCCCCCCCAAAACAAACGACACTGGAAAACCGTATGTGTAGTTTAGTTTTTAACTTTGTTCTTAAAAAAGATGTATAACGCCGCAACACCGCTTTGTTTGAAGCAAAATTTGGGGAGGTGGGGGGGAGGGGGTTTGGGCGGGCGAAGCCCCCCCCCCAAGAAAAGACCGATGCCAAAGCTCCCAGCATGTTGATCAAACGACACTCGAAATTTGTATAGAAAAGATAGACAAAAGCTCATAGCATGGCAAGGAGAGAAGATAGATACAAAGTGTGAAGAAAAAATTTGTAGAAAATTTTATGAGCTTTCATTACCTACCGGACATTTTTTCTCTACAACGCACCGTTTTAGCGATATGAGCAAAAAACTAAAAATATTGAAACTTGAGCCCCTCCCCCCGCCCTAGGTGATATCGTCATAATATATAGCCTATGTGTTGACCCGACCTCTATATAACATTCGTGCAAAATTTGAAGTAAATCCATTCAGTACTTTCTGAGTTTATCCCGGACATACATACAGACAAACAGACAAACAGACACACAGACAAACAGACAAACAGACAAAAATTCTAAAAACTATATTTTTGGCTTCCATATCGATTGTAGATCACGTCCCAAGTATTATTTTTCAAAAATATTCAATGTACAGAATTGACTTTCCTTTTTTTTTTTTTTTTTTTTTTTTTTTTTTTTTTTTTTTTTTTTTTTTTTTTTTTTTTTGATGCGCAGGGGAAACCCGTCATGGGTTCCCCGGGTCGGGGATGTGCCTCAGATAAGCTGAAGCACCCCGGGGATATGTGGGACTCCTACCCACTAAAACCACCTGCGGTTCGCCTTCAGCCGTATACGGAGGTATGTCCTGGATCTATCTAACACAGGACCCCCTCCACGACCGGCCGGTCTACCTCAATAGGGACCGGACTTCCACCAAAGTTAGCAAAGTTAGGGAACGCCTAGGCAAACTAAAGCGTTCCCCTCGGCGCCGGGACTAGCTAAGCCGGACAGGTTCCCATCCCTGCCCGGAGCCCCGGATTAGACGGGAGTTTGGAGGTTCGCGTAACGACGCCTCCGCACTCCCGTCCTACGCCGGCGGAGCGGTAAGGAGGATGGGTCATCCTCTCTGTTCCGCTCCGCGGCCTCTTTCTGCGAAAGGACGGTTTCGCAGAAAGAGACCGCCGCCTGCCATGCCTCATCGCTCTCGAGCATGCAGCGAACCATGCTCGAGAGCGAGAGGTCCCGCCCAAGCACCGCCATGAGATCATGGCGCTGCACGGCCCAACGATCGCACACCTCAAGGGTGTGCTGGGCCGTGTCCTCCGCAGCGCCGCACTCATGGCAGGCTGGCGTAGGCTCTCTCCTAGCGACCTTACACAAGTACGCACCGAAACATCCGTGTCCGGTGAGTACCTGTGTAAGGCGGAAGGTGAGGGGTTTTCTCTTGCGACGCATCCACGCCGCAAGAACTGGACGCAGAGCCTGAGCAGTACGTTGACCGTACTGGGCCTGCGCCAGGTCCTCACCCCACCTCCTCAACAGCCACTGCTCTCCTAGCCTTCGGACCCGCCGGAGCTCCTCCCATTGCAGGTCTTCGCCCCGTGACCTCCTCTCTGAAGCGAAGAGGTGCAACTCGGCGAAGACCCTTGCAAGAATTGACTTTCCTACGATATTATTATATGTATAGATTTGATATCAAAGCCCATTTTTAATTTTTGTTTGGATTCTAAAACCTGATACAATTACTAAAAATAATAATTTAGTCAATTAGCTACCATAAAAATGTATGGTGGATAATTAATATTATGATGTATCTCCACACCAAATTATTAGTATCAGAAGTTACAAAACGTGATGACATCTCTCCAAAATCCAAAAATTATTATTTTATTTAAGTAACGTATTATACAGATATTACAGCCAAGACAAAAAAATTTACTTCAATGATGAGACTGTTCTTAGCTATAATCATCTTCAACAGCTCGCTAGCTTGGCATTGGTCATACCTAAAGTATTTTTTCTTTACAGGTGTTGGATTCTGTATGATCTACCTACCTGCCGTGCTGACAGTTGGGTTCTACTTCGAGAAATGGCGGGCGCTAGCGACTGGACTCGCGTTATGCGGCTCCGGAGTAGGCACCTTCGCGTTTGCACCTATGACCAAGTACCTGCTCAGTATACTGGGATGGCGTCTCACTTTAGTCGTTTTTGCAGGTACGGTTTGAAATCTTGAGAGCATATGAACATAAAACAAAGTCTCATAGACGTATTTAAGATTTGTCGGTAGCTTAACTTTCCTACAGCGCATTTGATTCATTGACGTGTTCGAGTTAACCAATCAAACTCACCACAAAATCTAGGCAATATCCGTTTAGAGATTTGTCGTCAATCATCATCAAAGCTGGGTTGATCTAATATTAATAAAAAAAATCTTAAGGCAAGTGTAGTTAATTACTGAGTTTTTTCTTCTATTACAGGTTTGATTCTGACCTGCATCATTTTTGGAAGCCTGTTCAGGCCGATAAACCCGGTGCGAGTGACTTTGGCTCAGCAGCAAGAAGAAGAAGATATGGCTCGGCGTCACGAGGAGGCCGTCGAGAAACTGAACTCCATCATGAGTCTACACAAGAAGATCAACAATAGCCTAACCATGCCTAACGAGATGCGCTTCACGAACAAAGTGAGCCCGCATACGTGGGTTGGAGTTGGTAATAACACCCAATATCCTACCGCTGAAGAAATCTTCAAGGGTTCCAACCAGCTCCTTAGCCGAAGATCATCAACCACCGCTGCCACTATCAAGAATACCCTCGGTAACAAACCCATGTTCATCACCTCGCCGGTCGATGAGAATGAGGAGCAAGACGATAATAACGACAACATTGAACCTCTAATTTCGGAGTCGGTTAAGGTCGTCACTCAAGAAGCTAGGCCGCGCCGTCGGTCTCAACTGGACCTTGTAGCTCGTCCGTTATACAGGGACGATATCTTCTTTGGAGGCAGTTTGGCGAGGGTGCCTCAGTATACATCACGAACGTCACTCGGTTACCATCTAGCCGTGACCCATGTACCAACCAAGGAAGAGGATCAGGAGGAGAAGACCGGGAAATGCAAGCTCTGCCCTGAAGCGGTGAAGCGTGCCCTAGCGACTATGTTGGACGTCAGCCTGTTCAAGTCGATAACGTTTAACATCCTGGCTGTGAGCGGGTTAGTGATGATTTATTTTTAACTAGTTGATGTTTGCTCCATTGCGCAGAAATTAGTTCATCGCGCGGAAGCCGCACATTTTTCCAGAATAAAAACTTCTTTCGCGGGACTTTATATTTGTTTACGAATAACTTCGTCGTTTATGAACCGATATTGATAGTTCTTTTTTTGGGAACGAGGGCATTTCATAGGTAGTCCCAAGATAAGGAAATACCTACTGTGTGAAGTCGGTTTTTTATAAAATTGTCATTTCATGTATAGATTCATCACGATGCTGGGTTTCTTCGTCCCATACATGTACGTGACGAAGCGCGCGGAGAAGCACGAAGTCCCCAACAGCGTGATGCTGCTGTCGACGATCGGCATCGCCAATATCGTGGGCCGTGTCGCCTGCGGATACGTGTCGTCTTTGCCTAAGGTATTTATTTTTTTCCATTAAGATCAGGGTCCGATCTAAGGGACGGCGAGCCGGGCATTTATTACATTAGAAATATTACGCGCCGCATTTCGTGTACTATGCGTAATGCGGTGCGTTCGACGCGTCCGTCGTGTACGGTGCAGACAATATTTATGTGCGATTAGCTTAATATTTCATTTACATAAGGTTTTCTTTCTTTTACCATGAACTTATTGGTTACAGGTATCCCCTCTGTGGCTGAACAACATCGCACTGAGTGCTGGCGGCCTGGCGTCCATGTTTAGCGGCTACTGCTACGACTTCTACTTCCAGCTCGCTTACTGTGTTGTCTTCGGACTCGCTGTCGGTAAGTGATAATACGGTATCAGGTATAATATTTATTACAGTCACACGTTGCTAAAATGAGTTTATAGCGTGAGAACCATACATTTTTCCGGGATAAAAAGTATCCTACGTCCTTTCCCGGGACTTTAAGTACCTATCTCTAAATTTCAGCAAAATCGGTTCAGTGGTTAGTGAAGAGGTAACAGACAGACAAACAGACACACTTTCGCGTTTATAATATGTGTATACTGTATAGATAACATTTTCATAATACATTATGTATTTATTTGCCTAGATTATTTTTAACAAAAAATTAAAACCGACTTCCAGTGAAAACAATAACATTACTTATTCTTAAATGAACTAATAAGTATTATATAATTCTTACTCTTTAGTAGTTTCAGTTTTCACTCATCTAATATTTGTGAGCCATATAATCTATAAAAAAAATGTATTTAAAAAAAACTTGCAAATCAGGGGCGTATTCGCTATTTGGCTAATGGCCCTAGGGCCCCAAACTTATTTTTATATTAGGCAAAAAATAATTTTCATCAAACCAATAATTTTTTTCATTTCAGCCTGTTTTTCGTCGTTGAGGTCTATAATAGTGGTGGAGTACCTCGGCCTTGAGCAACTGACCAACAGTTTCGGACTCTTCCTGTTGTTCCAAGGACTTGGGGCCTTCCTTGGCGTGCCCATTGCTGGTATGTTCCTATTAATTTTAAATACATCCTACGTTCTAATATCATTTATTGTACTCCTAAATATAAGAAAATACAAATAAACCCCATTTTTAACTTGTTATGTGCTTTATTTTGTGCTAGTCTTTCATTTGGTGATTTTTTTTTCAGGGGCCCTTTTTGATATGACTCAAAGTTTCGACATATCGTTCTACGTGTCTGGTGGTTTCATGCTGTTCTCTGCTGTAATGTGCTATCCCATAGACTACATAAGTAGGTGGGAAAAATCAAGGAGTAAAAAAGTAGCAACGCCCAAGGTCTGAACGTAGTAGAAACAAGTAAACGAGTCACAGCCTGAATTATATCTTTCAGGACATTTTATTCAAAACAATAATTTTGTTAACAACATCTAAAAAAACAGCTATCGTTGATTTTTCGATAGATATTTTTGATAGTACCTTGTGTCCATGGTTATCAATAATTATCATGTAACATGTTAATGTTAGAAGAACAAAATATGTAAGTTAGGTATTAAGTAGTTTGTAAGTCTGTAATCCATGCCAGGAAACGATGAGCTGTAACAATTCTTGCGGCCATAAATGAAAGCACTTTAGAGACTTAAATATTCTAAGAATAGAAAGATCTTAAGGCATGGATTATGTTGTTTGCCAACAGTCCGTTTTAGGATGTTTGTTATTTGTAATATTATTATTATGTTCCATATAAACACTGCCTTGTTTTCTACAACATTTTAAATACACGAGCTTGCCTAGTACTCTCTATATTGTTTATCAAGACTTTAAGAAGTATAACCTATATTTAGGTGGCAACTTTGAAGTTATAAATTGCCACCTATTTTTTACAATACTTATTTTAAAATGACGTACTTAACAACCAGTAACATCACATTACATTACGGTTTTTACACTATCCCGATTAAATTGCAAAGTATCTTTTGCGCAAAATCTATACACATTTGCCTACTTTATTACAAAAAAAATGTAAGAAATTGTATAGAACATTAATCTTTAGGTACATTCCCCAGAAAATATTATATTATATTTCCTTACCATAAAATTTGAATTCGCTGTTGAATTCCCTGTTGAATTTGAATCGCATTTAAATTAGTTTTAGTAGCTAACGTACAAATAATACTAACTGGAATTATATTTTAACATTATTTAACGTAACAATGACGTAGGCTTAAAATAAGTTGAGCTGTTAAAACTCTTAGTGAGCGAACTCACGGAGCGGTTCTTTCGCTGTGAGTTTTGCTTTCGTTTTTACATACAAAACGTCATTCTACGAAGGCTGCAGACCCGCGAGCGGAGAAAATCGCGTCGTGAGTTCTTAGCCTTATCCTTATACATTCTTAAATTAGCGCAATTACAAAAGTTTTTCATCAGTTTTGAAATTAATTAATGAAAATATTTACTTAAACCTTTCATTCGTTGTTTATTTTTTGCTCGTTACTTTTAGGAGTACAAAAACATTTTTTAAAGTACAAAAATGGCCGCCATTTTAAGACGTGCCGTGTGGTGCTCTTAGCGAATAATGTACTTTAATGGAAATTTTGTCCACTGTGTGAAATAAGACTTGTTATAGTTTAAGAGACAGTGTGAGAGTGAATTTATATGTAGTTATATTGTTGATGTTATGTGCCTTGAATGAAGTGATACTTATTAGATTTAAATATTGTATCGTTAAGATTAACTGATTAACCCAGGGTCGGATGAAAGAAATCCTAGTGTAAATGTGACAGGGTCTTATACAAATAGGCAGATATTAAAATTATACAAAGTGGTTAAAATATCTTAGTTTTAACTTAACGGCTACTAACTATGCGGCATCAAATTGAATCTAAACTCGAAAGATATTTCGACTGACTTGTGACTTGTGAGTACTTTATGAAGCTAATTTAAAACTCAAAAGGTGAAAATATTAAATGCAATATGATGTAAAGGCCAAATCAGCTAATAAATATAATTAAGTAGGGCCCTTTTTGGGGCACTTACCTACTATGGCCTATGGGCCCCACCCGAGCTTAATCCGTCCCTGTCAATATTCTCATGCGGAATGCTCCATATAGATTTATACAGATGTAGATTTATAAAAATAGTTTATCGACTGTGGCTGTGGTCTTAATAAATTGTAGTAATAGTAAGAGTCATAGTCATATTTAGTCGTAAGTACAGATTTGATCAACAGATCATGCCACATTTATCATTTTAGCCCATAAGGAAATTATTGTAACTTAACTTACTTATACTTATATTTTATAGTGTTATACTTACCGTATCTATAATCACATTTAGGTACCTGGTACGTGGGTACTAGGTACAGTAGGTACAAATCAAAGAGTGCGTCTTTTATAACAATATACCTACCAATATGAAATACATACTTAATTGAAAAAATTATAAATGACTTTTTTTAAGCCCTTACAATTTACATAGTAAATAATTTACTATGACATTTATTGAATTAAGTACACATAATCCTTTGTGAAAATTTAAAGTGCCTATACCTAGGTTGCCATTATTGATATCGAGCAAAAAATATTCAATTTATTTTGTTTTTAGTATTTGTTGTTATAGCGGCAATAGATATGTATGTACATACCAGGGATCGGAACCGGTTTTGAAAAACCGGTTAATTTCGTTCGATAAACCGATATAATTTCGTTCCTCCATAAAACCGGTAAATAGAATAACCGGTAAAAGGAACAAAATTTTTAAGCTCTCACAAACCGAAACAAACCGAAATAAACCGGTTTGAACGGCGCGCGGCTCGCACTTTTGCATCGCCGCGCTGTTGCCGCTCCGCACTATCTCCCATCTCGTCACACGCGCACCTTTCTTCTCTATCTCGCATGCGCGGCGCGGGGTTTGTTTAATTACTTCGTTCGTCCTTCGCCGCGAGTGTTGGTTTCTTCTTTTTGTAAATTAATAATTATGGGAAGAAAAAAGGAAAACAAAATATATTCGATGTTTGGGCTATTGGTCCCCAAAATTTTGGGTCCCAATGGGACGAATGACTTGAGATAATTAAAACTAACGTTAATTACTGTTAAAGTCTCGTAAGACTTTACATAAGATTATAATTTTATAAATAGTTTTAACGAATTTTAACGAATGTTACTACACTTAAGACTAATTTCAGGCATTTTTAAATTTTAATACTTGATTTATTATTATTATATAAAAAAATATTTTTATATAAATTATGACCCAATTACTTAATGTAACATAGGATTATTTTTGTTAAAAAATTGTAATATTATTGAAAATAAGAAAAAATAATGTATGAAGAGTATTACTCATACTTTAATAATTATAATATTATTACATAATAATATTATTTGAGTGACCTACTGGCAATTCTAATATCTTAAAACTTAGTAAATTATCTTATATCTATACAATATATAAAATTACAAGTCCTGACTGACTGACTGACTGATTCATTATCGCAGAACAAAAACTGTTAAAGTTACAGCCACGAAATTTGGTGAGCATGGTTTTTTTATTAAGTAGACACCCACTAAGGAAGAAAATTTGGAAATTTTAACCCAAAGGGGGTGAAATAGGGGTTAAAAATTTGTATGAAAGTACGTCATTTCTGAAGTTAGAAACATGAAACTTTATTATTGGGTTACTAATTAAAATTGAATGGATATATATATATATATATATATATATATATATATATATATATATATATATATATATATATATATATATATATATATATATATATATATATATATATATATATATATATATATATATATATGTCGCAGTCATCTGGTTCAATCTGTGATTCGATTGAATGACTAGCGTATTCATGTTACAAATCGCTAACTAGTTGAACGTTGAGTGACGATTGCTCATTCAACGTTCGGCCGAGTCATTCAATTGAATGGTGTCATTCAATGAATGCGCTAGTCATTAATCGAACCGAAGATTGAACTAGATGACTGCGACATATATATAGGTATTTTTGGAAATTCTACCCCCAAGAGGGTGAAATTGGGGTTGACAGTTTGTATGAGACTTTGTCAATTTTAAACCGATCGGTCTTAGACTGTATGCATAAAGATACTATGACAAAGGCATCCCTTCAGAAAGGAATTTAATAAATTACACCCCTAAGGGGATGAAATAAAGGATGAAAGTTTTTAGAAATTTTCATAGACTTTCGACTGATTGCACTGAAATTATTAAAGATTTGAGCTTCTATGATGAAGGCGTTCGCTTTAATAGGATTTTGATTACTGAATAAAATTGTAGAAAAGTCAATTCTGTACATTGAATACGAATTTTTGAAAAATAATATTTTGGACGTGACCTGACTATGCTAACGCGAACGAAGCCGTGGGCAATTACAGCTAGTGAACTATAAGTTCACAATTACAAGGTACACTTAAGATGTTTTTTATAATAAAACCTGGGCCTGTAGACTAGTGTCAAAACGCTAACGCTAACGTTACAAAATGTATGGGATTTGACATTAGTATTCGCTAGCGAAGCGATGTCTTATGTCAAATCGCATACATTTTGTATCGTTAGAGTTAGCGTTAGCGTTTTGACACTTGTCTAGGGGGGCTGTGATTTTAGTTTATAGAAAAATACCTACTTTAATTTTATTTCAATGTTTTCTAGTCATCTATTTATTTCAATGTTATCTAGTCATTCGTCCTATTGGTACTAATTTTTTTGGACCATAAGCCCAAGTACTCTTAATAACTACCTCACTTGTTAGATAAAATAGTATGTCGGCCATCACAGTAAATGTGAATGTGTGGCGAAAAAAACCAGTGCTACTTAAGCAGCTTCATGAGAGGAGAGAGGCTTAGGAAGTAAACGAACAATAATAAAAAATACTCTTTAGGTTTTAACTTATTTTATTTCTTAATGAAAGTTTACTTTAAAAACATTCACTGTAAGTGTATTTATTGAATAATTATTAAAAAATAATGTTAATTAAGTATTATGCCTTTTACGATGTAGTTGTTTTAAAGAATCTACGTATTTTAATATGGTAATGTATGGTTCAGATGACAGATCGCATACAAGGCGGCAAAAATTGAAGTTCTCCAATTAATAAATTTCCGAAATCGTAATTTCTTTCATCTAATTCTTTGTCAAAAGTACATTCATTACACGCCTCGCCTTGTACGTTATCTGCATTTTTTATATTATGTAAATCAGATGCAGAATTTGATTCATTTTCCACGTCTTCATTTTCATTAGCTGCTGAAAATTTATCATTTTCATTAGAATCTTCGTTGTTGTTTAAATTATTACTGCTATAATTCTTAGAAAATAACTCTTTAGGTTGTTCATTGTTCAAAATACTGTCATATTTTCTTGTCGCAGAGTTTTCATCTGAAATAAAAAATATAGCTAATAAAACAGTACATGACGTATTATTTCATGGAACCTGCATTTAATAGAAGTAACATAAATTAATATACTTTTAATATTAAAAAGTTAAAAAAAATTGACAACAAATATCAACATTACTCCTTAACGCGAGCAAAGCCGCAGGCAAAAGCTATTAATAAATCACAGTACATAATTAAATGTGTTGTTCTCGATTCGTTCTACGTGATTACGCCGCATATATACCCTAAAGATAATAATAATAATATAAAGATTATTATGAAAACAAAGCCTAGACACATAGTGTAGACAAAAATTACGATGCGAATTACAAAATAGATTTTAATATGACACTTACCTTTTTCTATGTTAGAAATTCGACACTTTTTAGCTACAGGAAGCAAGCTATCCGGGATGTCTGTATGCGTTTGTTTGCCCTTTCCATAAGGATTAGTCGATATCAATGACTGTGACTCTTTGTTACCTATAAAAAAAGCATTATATATGTCGCAGTCATCTAGTTTAATCTGCGGTTCGATTGAATGACTAGCGCATTCATTGAATGACTCCATTCAATTGAATGACTCGGCCGAACGTTGATTGAACAATCGTTACTCAACGTTCAACTAGTTAGCGATTTTTAACATAGCCCTTTGAAGAGAGCGGATATGAAATCAGTCAAGTAATTGAATGTATTTATTTTTAACGGAATAGGAAATATATAAGAACAGTATATAATTCTTAGGTAATTAATAGCAATGTATTTATTACTCCGTCTGTCCCATACGATTGGATTTGGTTAGGTTAGATGGCAAGGCGGGAGCGTAGCGCAGCGAAGCTCCCGCCTTAGCCATCGTGGTTATTTTTTTTGTAAACCACCCAGAAGTAGCCGTCGCCTCATAATATAATCATAGCATTCCATTTAACGACTTCACTATGATGACGTTTAGTCAAGACGTTAAACGTTACAGTCAGCGTCTTGACTAGTTGTCCTTCAGTCATTCAATAGAACGGTGTCATTCAATGAATACGCTAGTCATTCAATCGAATCACAGATTGAACCAGATGACTGCGACATATACACACAATCTAATTATGAGACAAAGATAATGATTATGATTTATCAAAACATTTATTTTACTTTTCATACTAATTACCATCGGCATTCTCTGCATCTGCATTAAAAATAATGTTATCCTCCTCCAGTTCCGTGAAAAATGGTTGACTGTCTGGTGAACGTGACGTATTTTTTTTGTAAGGATTCATTCTCACACAGCGTCCCACTCGGGAGACCTAAACGTACTAACAGTTCTACAAAATACATTATCATTCTGTCCTTGTTCAATTACAGACAAGCAACAACGTCGTTAGTGCATGTAAATATTCAAAAATCAAAAGACGGCATTGTTTCTCAAATTAACCGGTTAATTCTACCAAACCGGTTTATAAAAAAACCGGTTAGGTTTAGGTTACCGGTTTTAAACCGGTAACCTAAACCTAAACCGGAATCCAATCGGTTTCGGTCATTGACCCCAAAACCGGTTTTAAAATAAACCGGTTTCCGATCCCTGGCTACATACATATATTATATTGTAATATGTGAAAATTTCAACTCTCTAGCTTTTACCGTTGTTGAGTTGCTGCCTGGAGGCAGACAGACGGACATACATCGAAGTCTTAGTAAACGGGACCCTACCCTAGATTAGATCTTGTCTCATTTAAAATGACACACCCGACCTCTTCAAAGATGAAAAAACATTAATTATAATATAGACAAACTCTACTAAGACATCGTTGTCTGTCCGTCTGTCTGTCTCCAGACTGTATCTCAAGAACCGCAATAGCTAGAGCTCTGAAATTTTCACAGATTGTGTATAATTGTATATATCTATTGCCTCCCTAAAATTAATATTTATGTTATGGGAGGCTCCCATACAACAAACGTGATTTTTTGGCCTTTTTTGGTCGATATCAATTATAAGGCAGGCAGTTGAAATTTTCACAGAATCCTCAATTATATATTGAGTAGGTAGGTACTTTAATAATAAATAGTATAATAATTAAAATAAAACAAAATTTAAGGGGGGTCCCATAGGTATGCCATAAGTAAGCAAAAAATGTACCTATGCCGGATAGTACTATTATATATTCTGTGGCCGGATGCTAAAATATCGTGCGCTTATGAGAGAAGCGGTCAATGACCGAATTTTTCTCTATTCGGCGAGATATAAATTTAGTATTAAGAGCGTTTACACCTTTCACGCTCAATTTGGCTTAAAACTGTACTATTCGAACTTGAAAAAATCATCAACCACTTATCTTTATAAAAATCTTGATAACTCATTTTTATAGAGAATTTCACTGTTATAGTTAGCAGAGAAAAAAAAAGGATTTATAGATTATTTGTACATTAAATCTCGATACCTTAACAGAGGTTTTCTTAAATTCCGTTTTAGTAACAGTTTGCTTTTAATTTACGAAACCAGCGACAGATCTTATTATAAAATAATAATAACCTATTGACAAGATCCTTAAGCAAATAGCAGAAAAAAATATTTCGTTTAGGTATTTAACTTTATGTAATTTTTAAATTCAAAGAATGAGAAATATCAAAGAAATATCAAGGAATTAAAACTTTTATATTACCTATTTATTTAACTAAATTTAATATAATATTAGCTTCATATCATAGAAGAACACTATAATTAAAAAAAATGTTCTTAAACATCAACAAATCTTTTGTTTTTTTTTTCTACAAATATTTTAAAACTACTATAAATCGCTGCGCGCAACTTGAAATAAGGTGTAAACGCTCAATAAAGTAAAAAAAAGTAAGTATTAAAAATGTAGGTAAGTAAACAAATTATAATGTATTATGTAGCATTTAAACATATTTTATTTCACTTAAAGTTGTAGGAACAATTTATAAATTTAATTAAACCTATCAACAAAACATAGGTCATAGAAAGCATTCAACCTGGCAAAATCTTAAACAAGATTAGTAGCTTTAGTAGATCTATGGGGTATTTTTAATCAAGTACTTTTATTAAAAAAACCTACCTACTCGTATTTCTGCGTCAGTTAATCCACATACATCTGCTTCTCTGCAGCTTTTTGTCTATGGTCAGATATGCCTATTTCTGTAAGTATGCTCTGAATTCTGGACTGCGCTAGTAGAGCATTCTCTACGTACATCTTTCTAAGCTGGACGGCCACGCTGCGACCAAAACTGTCGCATTCTGTCTCGTCGAGGTTACGAAGATTATAACTCGAGTCCCTGGACTCTCTGCGCCTCTTGGTGGGTTTGGCAGGCCTCTCGGCTCTCTCCTTACTCGAGCTGGGAGTGGCTCGAGACACGGTGTTAGGAATCGTGGTAGTGGTGACGAAGGAGAACTTTTCATCTGGAGCAAACTCTTCGACGAATACGCTAGATTTGGTGGTTTCCAGTGCTTCGCTTGTTTCGTCGAAGGCTGACACGCTCTCCTGTAATTTGGAAACACATATGACAAGGTATAACAAAACAGTGATAATACTTTAGGGCAGGGGTTCCCAATCTTTATCATCCTGCGGCGCAAGTTACACGTAAAATATTTTGTCACGGCGCCCTACTCTACCTAGCTATTAGAAAAAGATACATAAATAAATATCTAGTTACGTTAAGCAGATAAATAGTAATGAACAAAATATATTTAATCATCTACTGGCTTTACATAATTATTTAATTTTATAATATTATCTGTGGCACAGAATATATAGTCTGTGGTTTCGGATAATGATGGAGGATCGACCAACGGCGCGCGGCGCCCCTCTTGCCTTTCCACGGCGCACGGGCGCCGCGGCGTACAGTTTGGGAACCCCTGCTTTAGGGTATGTGTTCCTTGTAGAGAGTTCATTGTGGAAGTAGTAGCTCTGAAAGACCAAAACTTTTTTTGTGATTTTCATGGGCAAGCGCCCCAGCGCCACGAGTTTTCCCATACAAAAGTGAAAAAAAATTGCCCTTCCAGCCCTGTTACTATTAAAGTGAACTCCATACACGGGACTCATACTCACCCTGAGATGTTATTATCACGTCTTAGTTTTGTTACACCCTGTACCTAATTGTATTTTTATTTTCAGACAGCCTATAAAATCGGATCAAGCTGGCTTCTGACCGAATCATATAGGATAAAATACGAGTCATTGGAAATTTTCGGTAGTGGCACACTGTACACTTTGATCGTAAAAATAAAAGTTTGTGGTTTTTATACGATGTAAATAATGATGGAATTAATATTGAGGGGCATTTTATAGTAATCTACATCATATATATTTCTTAGAATTATCATATACTTTAGAAATTAGAGGGGGGGGGACACACATTTTACCACTTTGGAAGAGTCTCTCTCGCAAACTATTCAGGTTAGAAAAATATGATATGAGAAAACTCAATATGATTTTTGGAGACTTATCCATAGATACCCCACACGCATAGGTTAGATGAAAAAAATTTTTTTTTGTTTCAGTTGTACCTATGGGGAATTGGGGACCCCTAAAATTTTTTATAATTTTTCTATTTTTGCATCAAAATCTTAATGCGGTTCACAGACTACATCTACTTACCAAGTTTCAATTAGTGATGCGCCGAATAGTGATTTGACCGAATAACCGAATACCGAATATTATTCGGTTTTGCCTTTACCGAACCGAATATTCGGCCGAATTATTCGGTTTACCATTATTTTATTTTGCCGCGTAAACAGGTTCTATCGTGTACTCTACGTGCCGCTGCTGGCTAGCTCGGAGCGAGCCTTCTCTCGCGAGCGCAATGCAACCGCAATTATTGCGCAATAATTGCTCCAAAATCGCAGTTTCGTATCACATAACAGCCAAAAAATACGATAGCAATCGAGCGACAGTACTCCCTCAGCCGAATAATCAAGGAACTATTATATTTGCATTTAAATCGCTAAATCTCCATACTTAGACCGATAGCGCTAGGTTTTTTGGTTTCAAAAATTCTAAAGTTTCTGATTTTTTTGCGTATAGGTTTGGGACCACTAGGTAAATCTAAAAAATGATTTAGTGTCATTTTGGTCGACAGCTTCCAGAGATATTTAGGTATTTTGTTTTTTGGTCGCTATAGGCCGAAAAAGGAAACGGCGAAGGCATTAGGAGTAGAATGTTAGACCTCATTCATACGCCGGCCTCAGATTTACCAACTTCTGAGGAGTTTACTAAAATAGTGAACCTATTGCCTACTAAAAAATCTGCCCTGCGAGGATAAAATATCGAATATTATGATAAAGCAAGCGTGTTTAGCGGCCAATTCATCGATTCTATATGTTTTCAATAGATGTATTGCAGAAGGTATATTTCCAAAAATCTGGCGTACCGGCTGCTTAAAATTAATACCTAAAGCGGGAAACAAACCCCCCGACGACCCAAAATCTTACCGTCCGATAACGTTACTGCCGTGCTTAGGTAAACTACTAGAACGCCTTATTGTGCCTCGCCTGCTACCCGGTGGTACTAAATTTCATAGTCAACAGTACGGTTTCACCGCCGGGAAATCGACTGTTGACGCGGCGTTAGAAGTAAGAAAAATAGTTAATTTATCGGAAACTAAATACGTGGTTGCCATTTCATTAGACATATCCGGGGCCTTCGACCATGCTTGGTGGCTGATGGTACTATTAAAACTAAAGAATCGAGGGTGTTACTGTAATATTTATTCCATAATACATTCTTACTTTTCTAACGGTCAAACTAAGCTCCGTCTTGGACATTGTACACACGCCAAAGATTTAACGTGCGGCTGCCCTCAAGGATCGATAATCTCGCCTAAATTATGGAACATCGGATTCGACGATTTGTTAAGTCTTCCACTTCCACTGCTTTGTACACTAGTTGGTTACGCCGATGACGGTTTTCTTATCGTTCAAGCAAACTCGCGTTCCGAAATTGAGTCTAAAGTCAACAGTTGTCTTAATTTAATATCTGACTGGGGTAAGCGTAATCGTCTGAATTTCGCCGCGCATAAAACTTACCAAATTCTTTTAAAAGGTTCCCTTATTTCTTCCCCTAGCATTAAACTGGACAATATAAACGTTAAACGCAAACAGTCACTATGTTACCTTGGTTTTCATTTGGATAATAAATTTACATTTTTGGAACATATAATTCAAACCGGTGAGAAAGCCAAACGTCATTTTTACTCGTTTACTAGAATATCTACTTCGACATGGGGCCTCTCATTTAAAACTCTTAAATTGATTTATACCGCGACTTACCTAGGCAGCATTTGCTACGGAGCCCCCGTGTGGGCCGACAGAGCAATTATCCGCGCGGCTCGTCGCAAGCTACTGCAAAGCCAACGGCTGGCACTCATATTCTTATGCAAAGCTTACAGGACCACAAGCACTGAAGCCTTGCCCGTGTTAGCCGGAGTTTTACCCGTTGACCTTGAGATACAGCGCCGTGCGACTATATATTATCATAATAAAAACATTGACAACCCGTTCTTTTTAAGCGCTCGCGATAAAATTAAAATAGCAAGATTGTTTGAACCTTTAGATGACTCTGTGCAGAACCTCATCTCCGAATGGCAGACGCGATGGGGCTGTTCCACCAAAGGGCCACATCTATATAACTTTTTCCTAATATTCGAGACCGGCTATCCAAACATTGGATGGATATTGACCACTGCGTTTCTCAATTCCTGACCGGTCATGGAAATTTTAAGGCTAAACTTTATGGATTTAAACTAGTAGCATCACCTATGTGCGAGTGCTCGACCGAAGGCAACATGTTTGAACAAACCGCTCATTATGTTCTCTGGGAGTATGGTCTCTGGCAGGACGAAAGAACTACAATGCTAAACAACCTACTCTGTACATCTGGAGTCGCATACTGCGGTGATCTCGTGGACAGCGCTAGGAACTTCCGTGCCTTCAAGCGTTTTTGCCACAATTATTATTGGCAACAATCTAACACAACAAAATCCAATATTAATTTAGCTATAGCGTAGTAGTCAAATTATTCACTTTTATTCCCGTGGTGCTTCCCCTTCAGTTCTTTGGCTTTCGGTCATTGTAACTTTGTGCTGTCTCGCGCTTTGTATGGGGAGGGAATCTGGAATTCTTCCTACTCCTCCTATTCTTCTTCTGATTAATTTCGTTGCGGGTCCCAAGACAGCTTTAGCATGTCCTTCGGGCTTCCTGAGATCATATCAAAGAGTTTTCGTGGTTGCATACCGCTGTCGATCCTGGCGACACAGGAGATACAGTGGTGGGAGTGTGTGGTGGGCCAAAGCCCATTAAAAAAATATAGGCCGAAAAAAATATTAAAGTTTAAAATTTGGCTTTTGTGATATTAGCAATATCACAAAAGCTAAATTTTAAACTCTCGGGCAGTAACTAATGTGCAGACACGTTTTGTGTCAGATTCATCTACGGGTTTCCCAGTAATTTAGCAAATATTAGAAACGTCGCCTAATTGCGTCGAAAAAATATTAGAGTTTTTAAAAATGGTGTAATATGGTTTATTTTATTGATGTCTGCTACTGTAAAATTTTTGTGTCATATTCATCCATGGGTTTTGAAGAAATTTTTATTTTTGCTATCACTATTTGCTATACTGTTGCATTTATTTCGTATCACCTAAGCTTTTGACAGCAATGCGATGGCAATCGGCGAGCAATTTGAACTGATAAATAGCGATCACAACAAAAGTAATTTTTTCCGATCGCTTGTTTATCGCTGAGTGGTTAGTGGTGTTTTACGTAAAATTTTAAACTATAAAACGTATTTTTATAACATTGGTGCACACAGTGCTCGTATTAGAAGCCATTCCTGAAGAAGAAACAAGAGATGCAGCGAGAAATACAGCTAAATAAGACCTCGCAATCGCAACCGAGCCCAGGCACTGGAACTGTCTGACTCTGAATTTAAAACCCATTACAAGGGTTGAATAAGAAGCTGTTTGTAGATATCTGTGACGAGTTTAACACATTGACAAGAAAAACAACAATTAACACCTGTGCAGTGTTGCGAAACATTTGCAACAACCATCGCCTGCCAGTAACGACGATTTCCAAGTGCTTCTAAACTTGTTTAGAATCACATTTTAGCCATTTCAGGATGTCAGTTTCTTTGAAAAAGTGAGAACCAGGTTTTAGTGAGTGGCAGACCGCAAAGAACTTGCAGAGATTGTGATCTTTATTGTCGTTTTAAATAAAACTAAGTTTTGTAAATATAACAGAGCGCAGTTTATTCCGAGAGATTTTTACAAATAGAAGACTCAAGAAAATATGGAGTCCGGATAAGGAAATTGACTTGTCTGTAGTCATAGACTAAAAATGTTTCTTTTTTATGTGAAAAAGCAATAAGCTAAGGTTCAAATTTCTATTCTAAAATTTTATGAAGTGAAAAATAAAGCAGTAAAACAGTGTTATTTGTTTCATTTGCATGTAGATTACTATTAAGTTATTGTTATATTTAGTCTTCATGTAAGTAGAATTAAATGGAATACATACCTTTAATACTAAAATACATAAGAAACAAGGTTTATTTTAAGTAGTAAAACATTTTCAATATAATGAACTGTGCAACAATAAATAAAAGATTTCATGTTTTATTTAATAATAACAGAAATATATTAAAACCAATGTTAAAAAGATTTATTAAAATCATACTGCTTAAAACCCATCAATCCTCCAGCGGCAGCCGGCTGCCGCATAACAATCGAAAATTTATTGTGTGTGGCGTCTGCGACACCCACAATGGAGATGCTCAAACCTCTTGTGCATAATATTAATTTCTTTATTAGTTTTTCATCGCGATGTTTTAAATATCAATATTGTAAATATTAAAATGTATATTCATCAATATTATTGGACTTTAATTTTGCTGCCTAGTGCCTAATGTTGTGTTACATGATACTAAGGAGCTGAGTCCTGAGTGACATAGGCTATGTATGTCCTACGGGCGAAGCCGGGGCGGGTCTAGTTTTTAATATTTTGAAAAAAATAAAACCGAATATATTCGGTAACTGAGCCGAATAATTCGGCCGAATACGAATAGTGAAAAACATGCCGAATACGCCGAATACCGAATACGAAACGAATATTCGGCGCATCTCTAGTTTCAATAGTATAGCTCTAATAGTTTCGGAGAAAAGTGGCTGTGACATTCGGACGGACAGACAGACAGACAGACAGACAGACAGACAGACAGACAGACAGACAGACAGACATGACGAATCTATAAGGGTTCCTTTTTTGCCATTTTGGCTACGGAACCCTAAAAATGCCATACACTGTGTATGGCGGCATTTAAAAAAATCAACAGTGATAAGTTAATTAGGTGATAACACTTTAGGGTGTGTATGATACACACCCTAAAGTGTTATCACTATGTTTTGTTACACCTTGCATAATATTACTTACGGTAAGTAATATTATACAAGCTGTATCCAATCCTAGTGATAAAATAATATTACGTAAACACCGTTATCCTTGTAAAAATGTCGAGTCCGTCAAAATGAACAACTTTTTCTATGAGAACAATGCTGGGAACTCGAAAAAATCCGTACTTATAAAAAATCCCATACAAACTGCCGATTCGGGCATCCTTATGGGTATGAAGATTTTTTTTCGAGTTCCCAGCATTGTTCTCATAGAAAAAGTTGTTCATTATGAGGGGCTCATTTAATGGTTTCAAGTTTTATACTTGACTACGGTGTTTACACTAACACACTGTATAGAGGTAAGTAACTTACCTCACTTTCCCACTCGCCCTTGTCTATACCCTCGCCCTCACCATCATCATAGTCTGTCTCGTTCTTGGGCTTATGTTTGTCCTTTATGAAGGCCATTTCATAGTAGTACCAGAGGGTCGGCACATATTCCTGGCCATTCTTCTTCGCGTATATTACCTGGAAAATTAAATTTCCCGTAATAAATCAATGTTAATCCATGCCAATTTATGCTTCGTTCAAACCTACCCAACCACGCGACTGCGAAGCGGGACCGTCAAGTTGTCAAAATATGTGTTTTTTTAATACAAAACAGTAAACACACATAATATTTTGACAACAACTTGACGCTCCACTTCGCTTTCGCGTTGGTCGCGTAGGTTTGGCCTAAGCTTAATTTTACCCTGGGAAAGGACAAAGAATACTTTTTAGTTTTTACATATGTATTTATTTCTACTTATTATAAATTAAAGCACAAAACAACTACATAACTAGTTTTAAAATATTAACTTCGTTAGGTATTTTAATTAGGTATACACAATAACTACCTACTAATGACCAAGCCCCCAAGACGCTTCATAACAATAAGAAAGATCAAAAAGCGGCCAAGTGCGAGTTGGACTCGTCCATGAAGGGTTCCGCAGCAGCAATAAGGTTTATTTTTATGAAATTAAAAGGTTTTTGATTTATTTTTATATTTCAGTCGATTTAATGAAATTTAGATTAAGGTTTACCATTTATGACGTATAAAAAAACTACTGGCTAGATCTCGTTCAAACCAATTTTCGTTGGTAGTTTTTATAGTAATCTACATCATATATTTTTTTAGAATAATTATCATGCCCCTACTTTAGAAATTAGAGGGGGGGGGGGCGGGGGACACACATTTTACCACTTTGGAAGAGTCTCTCTTGCAAACTATTCAGGTTAGAAAAAAATGATATGAGAAACCTCAATATAATTTTTGAAGACCTATCCATAGATACCCCACACGCATAGGTTAGATGAAAAAAAATTTTTTTTGTTTCAGTTGCACCTATGGGGACCCCTAAAATTTTTAATAATTTTTCCATTTTTGCATCAAAATCTTAATGCGGTTCACAGACTACATCTACTTACCAAGTTTCAATAGTATAACTCTAATTTTTTCGGAGAAAAGTGGCTGTGACATACGGACGGACGGACGGACGGACGGACGGACGGACGGACGGACAGACGGACAGACGGACAGACGGACAGACGGACAGACGGACAGACAGACAGACAGACAGACATGACGAATCTATAAGGGTTCCGTTTTTTGCCATTTTGGCTACGGAACCCTAAAAAGGGTGATTTCGTGGTGATTTCCAAACCTATAATACTTACAACTGATAAGACGTGATAAGCATTGTTTGTATTGTTATTTTTTATCTCCTGATCCTGACGCATCACATATTTTGGGCGACTACCTACATACTTTAAAGCAACAAGCGAGCTTAAAGAATGGCAACGAACGCGTATAATTTGAAGCTCAATTAAAGTTATCGTCATACCTTCTTCAATTCCCTTAAATAGTTAGTGCGCATATTCGATATTTTCTTCTTGAGGAGCGGCATCGTCACGCCTTCGTCGAAACACCGATAAATCGAGAGCAGCTCTAAATATGCTTCGCGACGGAGATGCTTGTTCGCGTATGCTTTGATAGAGTGATCCCACAGGCACGGCCGATCTCTATACATTCGCAGAATGTTCAATAAAGCCTTCTTTTCTTTCTCGCTGACCATTTTTTGTTAGTTTGTGACGTTAATGCTTAAAATCCGCACTGCTTTTAGGTTCGATCCGTGCGATTCGCTCGCGCCAACTGAATGCCGCGTCGTCAGGCAGGCGAGTGTGAACTGTGAGGGGGGCGGGCGCGCGGCGTCCGACCGATACGAAGTATGGTGTAATGACTTCACGCTAGATTTAGCTTGCGATATTAAGAATGGATAGGTATAACTGGAATATTGAAGATAGCCATCGATTTAATATATAAGTCTATGAAGATAGCTTATTAATTATTACGCTCGTTCGAGCTTCTTTCTGGAAGCCTTAACCCTTAATAAGGCACAAGCCTATGTAAAAGTTGGCTGAGAACTAAATGTGTGTTTAGGGCAATTTAATACTGGAGATTCAAAAAAATATTTTTAAAAGGGGGTAAGAGGGTGCCAAACCCCCCTTTTTTCGGTGGGAAAATAATTCCCTTTGCCTGATTAGGCTTGGCAGGGTTTCAAAAAGTGGGAAAATAATTCCCTTTGCCCGTTTAGGTTACCTCGTTTTGCAGTCATTTTTATTGATTCAATTATAGTGCTGACCACCCGACTTCGGTTGTGATATTAATTTTTATGAGTCAAAATATTTTTTTCAAGGTACATATATATATATATACATTATAGTGCATTTATATTATTGAAAGATAAATTAAAAACGATATGTAAGCAAAAGAAGTTTTAATTAATAAAATATAGGCAAAGTGAGGTACCACAAGAATAACTTTTTTCTATAGAAAGTTATTCTATAGAAAAGATGCATCTTGAGTACTGACTATTTATACGGGCCTAACTAGCGCAACTATCTACATACAAAATAAAGTGAAAGTGTGACAGACACACTTACTTTCTTACAACATAATAAGTAAAAATAGAGTACTGCACAATCAGGCAAAGGGAATTATTTTCCCACTTTGTAATTTGAATATTTTGAGGAGAAATATCACTGCAATGGTAATCAAAACCATATACAATAGCGCTAGGATAGTCACTTTATATGATATAGACACCATATTTTACTTACAGTATTTTCTGTGGAACAATATTTTAGATTTTTCGCTGTAACGACCGTTATTTCGCACTTTTTACCTCACTTCAACTCGTCACTCCACTTTGACATTGACATATCAACTCAAGGTGACGTTTACAGCCGCGCGTATTGCCAGTAAAAAAAAACAATTTACCATAGAGTAGATTTTACTATAAGGTGGCATTCAGTGTGACATAAGTTAGGTAAAAAACAATGTTTTTGAATCTATTACCAGGTGGGAAATATTATCCCCTTGCCTTATTAAGGGTTAATATATAGGTATATAGGTACGATTATATTATTAAGGAATACGGAAGATTTTTAAATACGGTCATTGTTGTACCTATTACATAAATTATTATTAGTTGTGCTACACCCACCACACACACACATTGTCAGTGCATGGCTTGTGACTTGAGAGACACGAAATGTACCTACTCGATAATGTGTTTTTGAAGTTTCATTTCATTCTAATTCCCGTGCTAATTCCCAAAATAATATAGGTACGTACTTTTTGAAAAAAAACTTATATTGAGTATGCTACTAAACACTAGATGGCGCTTTTGTGATCCATTATCCAACTAAATGACGTATTCTGTGGTGATCTAGCCCAGCTATACTCAACCTGCGGCCCGCCGGGTCTTTATTAGTGGATTTGTGGTGGATTTAGTGGCCTTTGGCCCGTCAGAAAATAATAATAATTGTAAACCATTTTGAATTAATCTAACTTAATTATTGTTTTACTATAATATCGCTAAGAACATTTTTAGTGCTTACTGTTAAATGATGATGGGCAAAAATGTATGGGCTCTGGTTATGGCTAGGTATAGGCCATATATTTTATAGTATGGACTATAATGGCCGCCAGGTATAGAGTTAACTCGACCGAGTTGTACTCAAAATATACAACAAATCTTGACAAGCGCCCTATTATTAAGGTCATTAATGTACACATGGGTATACCATCCAAAAATTATATAATAATAATTAATAAATTTTTGTTGAGCCCTATACCAGAGCCCATACATTTTTGCCCATCATCATTTGGTACTCAATTTGCAGACTCGTGGAACAAAATTGACACAGTTACTCTTTTTTAATTTTTATCATTCGTAGGAGTGAAATCAATAAAACTGCAATTTGCAAATAGATGTTAAATCTGCATTTTATTTAAAATTACATAAGTTTACGAGTTGGAGTTGGGTCCACGACGACGGCCGAAGGTCTGCACAACATTCACGAATCTGTAATAAAAGAGAAAAATGGTGTAAACCATAGACAAATATTAGAAACTAAAAATGATACTGCAAAAATTTAACTGTTTAATACTGCAAAAAACCTACAATGATATTATTTAACTTTTAGTAATGATACCTACCAAGCTTAAATTTAACAAGTTAAGGGTGGGTTGCACCAGAGGCGTAATTAAAGTTAAGGTTATCGTCAAATATGGCGTCCATTTAAGAGCGTTTACACCTTATTTCAAGTTTCCATACAAACCTGCGGCGGACTATTGGAATTGCTTTGCGCGCAGCGATTTATAGTAGTTTTAAAATATTTGTAGAAAAAAATAACAAAAGATTTATTGATATTTAAGAACAATTTTTTTACTAAAAGTGTTCTTCTATGATATGAAGCTATTAATATATTAAGTTAAATAAATAGGTAATAAAGAAGTTTTAATTCCTTGATATTTCTTTGATATTTCTCATTCTTTGAATTTAAATTACATAAAGCTATATACCTAAACGAAATATTTTTTTCTGCTATTTGCTTAAGGATCTTGTCAATAGGTTATTATTATTTTTTTATGATATCTGTCGCTGGTTTCGTAAATTAAAAGCTTCGAAACTGATACTAAAACGGAATTTAAGAAAACCTCTGTTAAGGTATCGAGATTTAATGTACAAATACTCTATAAATCCTATTTTTTTCTCTGCTAACTATAAGGACAGTAAAATTTTCTTTAAAAATAAGTTATCAACATAAGTGGTTGATGATTTTTTCAAGTTGAAAAAGTACAGTTTTAAGCCAAATTGAGCGTGAAAGGTGTAAACGCTCTTAAGGCTTCTCCCAGACAGACGCGGGCAGCGGTAGCGGTCGCGGCGGCGCGGCGGCGGTCAGTTGTTTGTACTGCCATCGCCACCGCGTGTGTCTGTCGTTCCTAGAACTTTCAAGTCATCCAACCGACCGCCACCGCTGCCCGCGTCTGTCTGGGAGACGCCTAATGGATTTTTACTAGGGATTTGACATTTTGTTATGGTTAAAGTTATAGTTAAAGTAAGTTGGTGCAACTCACTCTAAGATCATAAAGTGTGGCAAAAGATAAGGCATAAAACTAAAAAATGTAACTCTGAATCTAACAGGGTCAAGACTTAATTTATTTTTTAATATTTATCAAAGCATGTTTCATCTATGCGTTTGCTAAAACCTCTATGTGTATTTATTGTCTACCCCTGAAAACTTAACTAAACACACAGCTCATCTCGTCGGGGGCACTACCGAGCCCCCAGATAGAGGTTTAGGGCAGGTGCATCAAAGGTTTATATTTTCGCATAGTCCAAAATATAACAATCATATTAAAAAAGTAAGTTCATACCTTTTTAGTAGAAAAATGAATGTCTGATAATACACAATTACTTTCTACATGCTTTTTAACTTTTTTTTCTAAATAAGAAAATTTTGATTAGAATTTCGAATTTAAATAAAGAATAATTTGATTGTTTACCTCCTGTTGTACTGGATCCTCCTCTTAGCACGGCCAGTCTTCTTCTTCTTCTTCTGTTGCTTTTCTACCTTTGGGGTTTGTCCCTTGACCTTACCTAAATACAAGTAATAATATTTAGTAAATTTTTTTGGTCGGGAAATGCTTTTATGCACCCCCGGCAGCGTTGGAGAGGTAAACCAGGATATGTGGGACTCGCTGCGGCCAATGAGATGGTAGTAGCTGCAGCTCTACCCACTAAAACCCACCCGTGTTCCTTTCTGCACTACTGGCAGAGCCATGGGAAATGTTGGGCCAGCTCCAGAGCAACTAGAATTTGTACTTTAGGCTACTTGTCTGTTTAATTTGAGCACATAAATATTATTGTCACTATATTCCATATCAATAGCAGAGTTATCTAGGTATCTAGATATGTACATATAAGTGTGCGGAAATGGTGAATATTTGGTTTTAGAAAATTACTAAATTAAAGCTTGTATAAATTGTATTGTTATCTTAGTATTATAAGTTGCATTATTATCTTAGTATTATTACCATTTGCAATGTACTCAAAAATAAGTATGTGCATATCAGACAGACTAATGAAATCATGTGATAAATCTCATAAACAATAACTTACCGGCACGAGCTAGAGAACCGTGCACTTTACCACCGAGCAGTGGCACTGTGAGGTCTAGGTCTGTGGACTGCAGGTCCGACACCAAAACAGCATCTTCAAGAGGTGTACCGCACGCTGACAGCACTAATTCCTCTGTGCCGATGTCTGACAGGGCACGAATGCGATCCTGAAAGTATTAAATATAACTTGTAGTGTTTCTAATGATAGCATTATAAAGTGATGTCTTGACGCAATAAAATTTCGTCGATATACATTATATCAGGGCTTCCCAAACTGTGCGTCGCGACGCCCCAGGGCGTCGAACACTGTCCCAGGGGCGTCGCATGTCAACACAACCAAATATCTCATTCTGAATACATCCTCGGTTTCAGAAGCTATGCTCAGAAAAGCAAGCGCATCCTTCACATTAGTCAGTCTTGTTGTCTTTAATAGCTTTCATAAAATTTTATTTTTTAATATATTTTATGCTTAAGTTTCGATTTGGTCATTACTTTCTAATAAAAATATAAGTGTCCATATAGTGTTTTTATGATAACCTATGTAGGTAGGCTGGTTCTGAAACTGAAAGTATTTTTGGGGGCTGGGTTGAGGGGCGTCGTAAAAAAATGGCAAAGTCTCAAGGGCGTCACAGTACAAATAAGTTTGGGAAGCCCTGCATTATATTGTATTGAAAACTTGAATCATACTAGACATTTTATCTTAACAAAGTAAACAATGTTATTATTGAGGTGTCTATTGTCTTTACTTTGAATTGAACAACTTTCCCGTTTTATGGTAATTCGCAACTGCATACCGTTAAAGTGGTTTTGGCTTTTGCTATTGCGATAAAGGTAAGGAAACAATATGACAGGTAAAATGTTAGGTTAGGAAACATCACTATTGATAATTAATTGGTAACTATACCTTGATCTGGCCAATGGATTCCTCTCCATTGACATCAAGAATGTGAGTTGACTGTCCTCTTATGTGTAATTGCATCTTGTCGAGTGGATTCTGGAAAGAATCGGTAAGTTGAAAGCAGCATGGTCATGTACGTAATATTATCACACACACCAAATAATGTTTCAAAAATTATATCTACGGGCAGAATACAAAAACATGTAACACAATCAATATAAATACATCAAATATTTAACAAGAAATAAGAAGAAGTTTAAAAATATTTCTCAAAAGATCTAACCTGCCACAACGTCTGACAAGCGAAAGAAACAATAATGGCGGCGCTGTCAAAAGTAAAAGGAAGCGGACGTGCCTACTTTTTTTTTATAGTAACGCCTCTAGTACACCGACGCGTTCGCCGGCGGTTCGCCGGCGGCAGCGGATCGCATGCGAATCGTCGTCGAATGCCTCTAGTCCACCGACGCATTCGCCTGTCTGTCTGTATGTCTCCAGGCTGTATCTCAAGAACCGCTATAGCTAGACTTCTGAAATTTTCACAGATTGTGTATATCTGTTGCCGCTATAACAACAAATACTAAAAATAAAATAAAATTTATTTTTAAGGGGGGCTCCCATACAAGAAACGTGATTTTTTTGGTCTTTTTTGCTCGTAATCAATAATGGTAACAGGTACGCACTTGAAATTTTCACAAAATCCTTAATTGTATTTTTGCTTTAATAATTAATAATAAAATTAAAATAAACTAAATATTTAAGGGGGCTCCCATACAAAAAACACAATTTTTTATCTACTTTCGCTCTATACCGGTACGGAACCCTTCGTGCGCGAGTCCGACTCGCACTTGGCCGATTATTAGTATTTGCTGTTATAGCGACACAAAAATACACAATCTCTGAAAATTTCAGAAATCTAGCTGTAGCCGTTCTTGGGTTACAGCCTGAAGACAAACAGACGGACAGACAGACCGAGTACGTAACCCAAAAGGACTCCTTAATGACTACGTTCATGATTTTCTATTCCAAATATTATGGCGATCATACACTGCATACGCTTTTGCCAGCGTATTTTAGGTACTATTCTTACATGATTCACCAAAAGTAGCATACATAATATTCTGGTAACGTCCATGTCTTACGAGCGTCTATTTTCAACTGAGGCAATCGAGAATGACGAATGTGGAGAGCCGCTCCCGTGTGTACACGAGAGCTCTCGAGTTTTGGCAAAAGTTTTGTGTTTCGGCAAAACTCGAGAGTGAAGAGCGGGCTTTACGCCTGAGGGTGTAGTGCGCTGGCCGCTGTGCAACGAGCACAAATTTGTATAGGGACCGTGCAGAGCGACGACACTGCCACAAGTGGCGAATAGCCGAAACTTTTACGAAAATTTTACTGTCAAGCTTTATTCAAGCTACGGAAAATTATAAGATTTCTTGAAAAATTTTAGTATTTTCAAGAATTGAAAATTGAAAAAAAGTTCTAATACATACAAGAAATATAAAGGCAAATCGAACGATGTAAAATTTTACTATTTTTCTGCCAAAGTATTCACATGCCTTTGCTTATTAAAAAACGAAAGAAATGGATCAAAGGCAGTAAAAACATACGTAAGATGTACGTAAGTATTTAAAAAGTTCCATGAATGTTATGTGTAGACTCGTAAAAACACTGAATTTTGTAGATTATAACCGTAAATTCATTTTTTATGAACACAATATGAACATAACCTATAACCGTTGCTTCTTTCAGTAAACATCCAAACTGGCTTCCATCTAAATTGATATACATACATAGGCACCGCTCATTTAATTGGCATAAAGTTGCATCAAAAGTAAGGATAATTTGGAGAAGTCCTGCCAGGAATTCAACACTGAGGATAGTATTGAACTTGAACCATCTTGTCAAAGTGTTGGTTCTCAAAAGGATGATTCTTCAAGTAGGAAAAAGATTAGTAGTGCAGTCTTTGTGTGTTATTTAAGAATACATAAATGGTGTTTGCACTGATGAGGTCCAGACTGAAATTAGTTAAAAATAGTGACAGACAAAATTTGTGAAGATGGTATCGATCGAATCGCAGAAGGTTGATGAAATAAAAGCATTTGTTTTAGTGAACTTGTTTTATTTTATTAATCCACAAGCATTTTCAGTAAGATTATAAGTATTTTTGCATAGCTTCATTATTTTATTGCAATATTTATCAAGTTTTTACTTTCTATGCTGATGGTTGCTATTAATTACTTTTTCAGATATTTTCTTAGTTAACTAGATAAGCTTTATACATTTTCTTCTCTTCCGTTCTTTGTTTACGGGTAGAAAGTAGAAACCCTTAATATTATACTTAATATTTTAAAATTATACTTAATATTATAAATGCGAAAGTGTGTCTATAGTTTCTGCACGGTCCCTATAGGGACCGTGCAGAAACTATAGAGGGCGTCGTAATTCGACAGCAGCGCCACGATGCGAGTAAAAGACGTAACTTGTGAGTGACTTTGGCTTCGCATTCTCCTTGACCCTGGCTAGTTTATAAGTGTTTTTCTATGTTTTACACTATAAAATGATTTAATACGTACACTCTCAAGTGGCCACATGCGGCCGCGAGAACAACGACAGATTTCCAAGAATCCGCGATCGAAATAATAAAGTTAAAGACTAGATGACGCCCGCAACTCCGTTGCGCCAAAAATCATTTATCGCGCGAGAACCGTACATTTTCCCGGGATAAAACGTATCCTATGTCCTTTCCCGGGGCTCAAAGTAAATCCGTACAGAATTTCAGCAAAATTGTTTTAGCGGTTTGGGCGTGAAGTGCTAACAGACAGACACACTTTCGCATTTATAATATTAAGTATATTTTTATAATATTAAATATAATATTAAGGGTTTCTACTTTCTACCCGTAAACAAAGAATGGAAGAGTGAATAAAAATGTAATAAAGCTTATCTAGTTAACTAAGAAAATATCTGAAAAAGTAATTAATAGCATCCATCAGCATAGAAAGTAAAAACTTGATAAATATTGCAATAAAATAATGAAGCTATGCAAAAATACTTATATTAATTACTGAAAATGCTTGTGGATTAATAAAATAAAACAAGTTCACTAAAATAAATGCTTTTATTTCAACCTTCTGCGATTCGATCGATACCATCTTCACAACTTTTGTCTGTCACTATTTTTAACTAATTTCAGTCTGGATCTCATAAGTGTAAACACCATTTAGGTATGTATTCTTTAAATAACACACAAAGACTGCACTACTAATCTTTTTCTTACTTGAAGAATCATCCTTTTGAGAACCAACACTTTGACAAGATGGTTCAAGTTCAATACTATCCTCAGTGTTGAATTCCTGGCAGGACTTCTCCAAATTATCCTTACTTTTGATGCAACTTTATGCCAATTAAATGAGCGGTGCCTATGTATGTATATCAATTAAGATGGAAGCCAGTTTGGATGTTTACTGAAAGAAAGCAATGGTTATAGGTTATGTTCATATTGTGTTCATAAAAATGAATTTACGGTTATAATCTACAAAATTTAGTGTTTTTACTAGTCTACACATAACACTCATGGAACTTTTTAAATACTTACGTATATTTTTACCGCCTTTTATCCATTTCTTTCGTTTTTCAATAAGCAAAGCCATGTGAATATTTTGGCAGAAAAATAGTAAAATTTTACATCGTTCGATTTGCCTTTATATTTCTTGTATGTATTAGAACAACAATACATTTCAATTCTTGAAAATACTCAGAATTTGTTAAGAAATATTCTAATTTTCCGTAGCTTCACTAGAGCTTGACTGAGCTTGACAGTAAAATTTTCGTAAAAGTTTCGGCTATTCGCCACTTGTGGCAGTGTCGTCGCTCTGCACGGTCCCTATGGGACCAAAGCGGTATCCACGTTAGCCAGTAGATGGCGCTGCTTTGATCCCATACAAAATCGCGTTAAATGGCCTTTGGTTTTCAGTCCCTCATAAAATCCACGTGATTAAAGCAACTTAATATTTTATTCATTCATAAACACTGAAAAATCTGTCATCTGCACTGATCTCTGTTAAACAAGTACGCTGGATTGCTGATACAGACCTGTTTTTGTGCCTATTTGAAGCGGAATCAGCGCCCCCATTATTCGGGTAGAGAACTAAATTTGACGTAACCACAACCAATAACAACAGTTGTCAATTATTGACATCACTAGTATTAGTTCCAAATACTCTCACTACTGCTATCAGCGCCAATATGGCGGCTTTCAAACGGCATTTTTACGTCAGATTTAGTTCTCTACCCGAATAATAGGGGCGCTAATTCCGCTTCAAATAGGCACAAAAAATAGCTGTCATTTCAAAGGCTAGGTATCAGCAATCCAGCGTACTTGTATAGAGATCAGTGGTCATCTGTCATTACTGCCATAGACAAATAGTTACACATTTTAGCTCGTGATTGGCCGACCTAGAAATAAGCGGTAGACGGCTCCGTCTTCCAAATCTACAAAATATGATATTTTGCACTACAACAAAATAGTTATTATGTGTTGAAGCATAAACACAGCGTCGATATGAAGATTGCGCTTGTAAACTGTCATAAACTTACCTTAATTGTCTCTACTTACTGACAATTTTCTGTTTGCCACCCTTGATCTCAGCTAATATGTTTTGGCAACACTAGCTTCTCCGCTCATAGTCTTCACCAGGAAGTTCTTCCTGCGACGCTGTGTTTATGCTTCAACACATAATAACTATTTTGTTGTAGTGCAAAATATCATATTATGTGTTTTCACATAAACACAGCGTCGATATGAAGACCTGTTTGATATCTGCTGGTGACAAAACACAAAACGCTATGTGAAATAACTTTATTACATTTAGTATAATATCAATATCATACCTAAATGCAAAATAATAATAATTGCAACAACACAAATGTTATAAGGAAATAAACAGTATATATATTATAAGCATAAAATAAATTCCCAAAAGATAAAAAAACTTTTATAATATGTCCTTTTGGCATATTTAAAACAACAATTAGTAAAATGAGAGGTAGTGGGCAGTAGCAACTCTCCTAGGGTGGGCTGCACCAACTTACTTTAACTATAACTTCAACTTTAACCATAACAAAAGGTCAAATGAACTATCAAATCCCTAGTAAAAGTCTATTATGGACGCCCTATTTGATGCTAACCTTAACTTAAACTATGCCTCTGGTGCAACTCGCCCCTACAATTCCTATTTTAACCTCAATTTAACCCACTTAAATTGATTCCTGAGGTCACAATTAAAGCTTTGTAGGTAATTTTAATAATACCCAATAAACTTGGTTTATAAGTTTCAATTAGGTACTTAATTATTATTATTTGGTAGTATTGAGAAAATAGTAAAAAAATCTGTTATTACTTATGCCAATTTCCTAGCGATTTTTTTTTTTTTTTTTTTTTTTTTTTTTTTTTTTTTTTAAGGTGATTCACCTCTCCAGCCTTTCCTAGGAAGTAATTACTGGGTGGTTACCTAACCAACCTGCTGAGGTTACCTTGGATCAGTAAGGCAGAAACTCCTGCTTTCTCATGTAGTTTTGCTTTTTTTAGGCAACCCGTTATTACCGTTCTGGATATCAGATGTGGTCTGGCCAATGAAAAGTTAAAACTAAATTGTCTAATATTTCTCTTCTGTACTTAGACATTAACTTCTGCAGTCACTTTGCTGCCCTGCCTACAGAGATGCTAAGATAGGCTTCTGTAATTTTTATAGAGCGCCCCCTGACCAGGAGCTAATAAAAGGATTGCTGTTGTTCCTTGGGATGTTTTGAATATGTTATCCTGACAACTTAAATTAGAAAGCCAATTAAGCAGAACTTCTGGATCCCATCTTCGGCCTTTTGACTTAGAAGGCTGAGCTGAGGAACTAGCCTTAAGGATATATATGGTTTTGACCATTTTGTTCCAATCCATGAAGTGTAAAAAGGACAATCTTATAAACTAAGAAGATTGTCTATTATATGAAGAGTTAGCTTCATTTAAATTTGTATTTAAATGTAATATTTAAATTAGGTTAGATCTCAATACTTTTTGCACCATTCTTGCCACCACTCTTGGCTTGCCACCATTCTTGGCTCTTATTTGAGGCAAAAATGTTTCCAGAGGGGATTGTCCTCAGCTATAGGTCAATAATTATTGTCTCTCTGGTTTTGACCATCCAGCGATAGTTTGTCCCCACCTCTCATCATCCAGACTAGTTGTGTTAGCTGGTTCACTTCGGGTGGCAGGCCCGTTGTTGTATCCACTATACTCTCCGAGAGTATTTCTATTTACACAGAAGGTTCAGAGGCTTATGCCCTGTGTGTGTATTAGATTGTATCTGCCCCTGGACTACATATCTGTCAATAAATGATATTGTTTCTTGATTCTAGCATTGCTCAGATGGGCTAGTACAAGGTTAGGAGGTGGGAACATCCAGTCCAACTGCAGGCTTAGCATGGCCATAGTAGAAATGTGAAGGAATAGAAACATTGCCAGTTTTTGTGCACAACTGACAGATTCCCTTTGTTAATCCATTACCTTGTCTTCTTTATCATAATAACAAACTCGTCTATGGTGGTCATGCTAAGCATACTGAAAGTCTCATTTTGACTTGTCTTCAGCATTTAAAAATAGCGATTAAAATTTGGATATGGCAAACCTGTCTGCTGACCACAGTTGAGTCTACAGACGCGAATCTGTCGACGTCTGGAGTGCCCCAATGACTAATCAGTCTGTTTGTTGCAGTGGGTAGTAGGTGCCATTCCGCTCGCTGCCGTTTCCTTGATAGACAATTGGTAATAATTGTACCCTTCCGAAAGGTACTGATACTGCCGACAAGAGAATGTTCTCACTGTCAATATCAACAATATGCGAGTTGGACTGAGCAGGCTTAGTGTGTACCTTCCTTCTTTGGGATATAAGCCATCAGCGCGCGAATGTCACATGGGACTAATATTATATTATGCGCTGTCTGCAGTAATTGAGCTTGATTCCGAATCAAGACATATACTGAGAGAAACTCCTCATTCTGCATCCGTTGCATCCGCTGCATCGGTTGTCAGGTAATGTTAAGTAGGTACTTATATGGGGGACCCCCTCTGGAGAATCTTCATCCTGCACCAGCTGCATTTGCTGCATCGGTTGTCAGGTAATGTATATGGGCGCAGATACAACTCCTTGTTGCTGTCTACTGTCTTGAATATTAATTCCCACACTGGTATCGGTGCTCATGGTCAGTTTATTAAAACCAAGCCAGTTACACAGGAGTAATTTTATAGTGCCCAAGTGAGTGTTCAATACGCAAGAGCACCCTCTATTCCTTTTACTCTCATAACCCAGTGGCGGAAGGCCGGCACGACTGGAGAGAGATCAGGCACAGAACTGACTTTCGCATCTCTATCCGACTCATGGATCATGGGCTTAGTGGAAATCCCAATGGTGTAGGTGGCCACTTGGGATGATCCTGTTGGAACTCAGTTGACCCAAACTTCCTTGCACCTGACTAAACTGCATACTTTACTCTTGTATTCTCAATATTGTAATATTTGAGAAAGAAATAATTCTTATCATTAACTTCCTTTCTAGTGCCAGAAACATTAATTTTTCCTTTGTGATCGAGGCAATTCTTAGATACTGCAACTGTTGGGTTGGTTTCTAAATTGATTTTTGACAGCTTACCTGCCAGCCCAAGACCTCTTAAACTTCTTGGCTTTCGCAGCCTGTTAGTCACAACTCATAAGGCCAGCTTAGCAGAGTCTCTCGAGCTACTCTGATATTGGCAATTCACCGAGTCAGTCATTATTACAAGAAGAAGAAGAAGGCCAGCTTGGTAGAGTCCTGGTTTCCAAGTAAACAATGTTTTCTAATTGATACTTCCCTCAAGACAATAAAAAGGGCTCTCACTACTCCCCTGGTAGGAAGGATTTCCGCAACCTAGTTTGTCATTGAGGTAAATGTATTGACATTTAAATTTGCAAATTGCATAGTTCTGTTGATGAGTACTTTCCGCACTCAGAGTAGAACATTAATTACTTAAATGTAATTATTTTAAAAATGTGACATAAGCCCCATACACCATCTGTCAAACCCCTAGTAAATCGAAGCTTAATTCTCTTTGTTTTAATAGGCCATAAGTTAAGCCAGCCATAGTTCTCACTGTTTCCGCTAGATACTCTTTACCTTTACTTAAATGTATAAGTTTGGGTTTATATTCTGAATCTATAAAACCAGCCAGGAAGTAATCGTCTAGGTATGCAAGCAGTCGCACCCCCTTTGCCCGTAGGGTTACCGCAACCCAATTGGATACGGCTGCAAATATACGGGGGGCAGACGATAGCAGTTTTAATAAATCTTTAGTTCTTTAACTTAAATATTGTAATGAAACAAGTGGAATGGGTTATATTTTTCAAATTTGTTAACTAAACATTAACTCATCAACTCTCAAGCGGCCCCCGGTGGCCGTACAACAATAGAACACCCATTGTGTCTGGAATACCAACAATTGAGGACAATCACTGGCTAGAATTGACTACTTATGGTTTATCGTTAAAACCATGATGATATTTTAACCATTGCTAAAATGGTGCAATCCATTATTGACTAAACCAGTGTATTCAATGAGGTATGGAGTTATGTACATTGGCTGGCTATTTTTTGACATTGTTATGACGTTTATAACTTTTATGCATACCTAGTAATTGCATTGGTGTAACAAGTCATTTATTTCCAGCTTAATTTAGTTAATGTAGAATGTTAAAGCTAAACAACTCTCAGTGATATTTCAATAATGGAGCGGCAATTTTTCAGTGCCTAGGGGCGGCTAATAGTTTAAAATCCGACCCTGACACCCGGATTGGCTTTTAGGGCTATTAGAAATGCAGTATTATCAAATGAGGCCACCCTCGCCCAATTCAAGCCGTCCATTAGTATTAGTTCTTCTGACTTACCCTTTGGAAGTCGGCCTCCAAATCCGAGGATTCAGAGCTGGAGGAATTCGCAGCGACTCTGTTGCTCACTCGACAACTTACTCACAGCACAAACTACACTGAACACACTGCGTTGCACCAACTCTTCAAAACCCAAGCGGCCACATGTGGCCGCGAGAACAAAGGACCTCCGAATCCGCGATTGAAGAACTAAAACATGGAGAATAATATCACTACGTGTGCTAAAACTCGAAATTGAGTTATATTCACTACTTTAGGTGAATTAAAACACAAAAATCTACTTATTTTCAGAAAAGAAAATTTTTTGGCGGTTGACATTTCGAGTTTACAAAACGCTATGAGCGGAGAAGCTAGTGTTGCCAAAACATATTAGCTGAGATCAAGGGTGGCAAACAGAAAATTGTCAGTAAGTAGAGACAATTAAGGTAAGTTTATGACAGTTTACAAGCGCAATCTTCATATCGACGCTGTGTTTATGTGAAAACACATAATGAATATTTTTGGAGTAAATTTAATAGTTAATTCGAGTTCCTGTGTTTAAAATGGTCAAATAATATATTTCAAACACAATAATTTATCTGTGTCGACCATGTTGTCACGTCTTCTGAGACAATTTCTGTTTACATTAGTGCATTTGGTTGTGAATATACTTGTTGCTGTTCAAAATGTTTATTTGGGGCTATTTAATAATAAAAGACACTTGTCCGTGGATAAGGTTACGAATGAAGATATTCTCAAGCTGATAGAATGTTCTCCAAAGGTTCAAAAGAAGCTGAAGCATTTAGTGGTGTTGGCAAACACTAGCCACCACTCCATGTGTGACTTAGCCCGTATAGTCATTTGGAGTCTAGTCCTAGGTGTTCCATATATCAGTTTCTATGATGTCACAGGTATGTAATATTTCTCTCTTGCTAGAACCTAAAAAATATCAATGCACAGAATAATTTGAGGTTACTTTTCAGGGGACTTGCAATCAAACGACGAAGCCCTCTTCTTCGAAATTCAAAAAAGTAAAAAAGGCATTCCCGGCTGCATAAAGTTCTCAAACAAACCAAATTTAAATGGATATACTAATGGAAGCCAAGCGAATACTATTGTCATTAATATTTTTAATATCAGTGATGGAAGAGAAAAAATTGCCAAATGTATACAAGGTATTGCTAAGAATTCTTTAGTCGACGAAGTTCCATTGAAGGAATTTACTGTACAAGAATTTGATAAAGCTCTTTCAAATATTTATCCCTGCATTCCTGATCCAGAAGTTGTTTTGTATACAGGCCGTTTGTGCTGCACCCATGGCCTTTTGCCGTGGCAAATCAGACTGTCTGAGTTTATACCACTCTCATTATTCCACTCCATTCATGTTGATGATTATATAAATGCTATATACAAATATAATAAATGTGATCAGAGGTTCGGAAAATAAACCGCAAAACTACTTAACCACAGGCCTACACTAGCAAATTGAAATTGAATATTTTAATGTAAAGACAGAATTTGTAAATGTTTAGTTTAATATTGATTAGTTTTTATAAGGAAAAATGTGATAAAACTTAAGTGTCTCAACATAATTTCATAATTATATGTAAGCTTTTATGAATGCATTTTTTAAACTTTAATTATTATATATTTTTTGTTACATCTCAACAATAATTATGTATTGTGTATTCAGCAAAATAGTTGAGCATGAAATGTAATCCCATTTTTCAATTCTTTTATCCATATTTTTTGTGATATACCTGCAGCATTACTTAATGATTATTATTGAAAAAGCAATATTTATAATAATTAACTTTTTTTTGTCAAAAAAAAAAACTAATGTACGGTTTGCTATCACAACCTTATGACTATTTATTGTAGGAACTAGAAAACATCTTGCATATTGTAGATATTTATATTTAGAAGTAAAAAGTGAATCGAAATAATGTTTTATTTGAATGAGGAACCCAGAGAGCTCATGGATGTATGCCCATAACTTTTTAGCCACTGACACACTTAATACTAAGAGCTCCCATACAACTGCGAATTCACATTGCATTACAAATATCTGCAACAAAGTTCATACTGAATACGTTCGAAGTAATTTTAGAGTTAAATAGTTACTGTGAGGCCAAAAAATATATTGGGGGTTTTTTTTTTTTTTTTTTATTATGTAATTCGGGGCCGTCTATGGGCTATTCGCCCATATCCTTTTTTTGCTCTCTTTTTATATTGGTTTTTCGCACCAAGGATAATTATTGAAATAATATTATTAATGTAATTGTAGTCCATCACGCCATGGACTTTTTTTTTTTTTTTTTTTATATATTTTATTAATATACATAATATAAATATTATATAAAATATATAATACAACATGTTATATACTTACAGACAGATAATATTACTTATAATAATATGTCATAACAATATACATATTATATACACATATACACACCAATATAATATGATACTTCCCAGTGTGGCGGCTAGTAGATCCGACATTTTCCGATTTCCTTAGATATTATGCTGCTCCACCCTTTGCCTTTAGATGTTGTGACATTGGCTTGGTGGAGAGGGGTCACTCAAGCTGGGTGGAGTTTTTAAGGTGTTAAAAAAGATATCGTTCTGTGTCGAATCTACCAGCCAGTGTGCTTGGCAGGACCTTTTTGTTTTTTTTTTTTTTTTTTTTTGTCGATCTCTGAGGATCACAGTTCACGATCCGCTATTATATGGCTTAGGACTTTGTCGTTCCTATCTTTTATAGCCATTTTTATATTGTATTCTTTTATGTATTCGGTTGACACCTCCGTGGTTCTTTTTATGAAGCTTGCTACAGCGTCTCCATCAGTGTCAGTGTAGTAGAATATATTGGGGTTGATTTTTAGGGATCTGTACCCAATGGTTAAAAACGGGACCCTATTACTGAAACTTCGATGTCTGTGATCTGTCCATCTGTCTGTCTGTCTTCAGACTGTATCGCAAGAAACATGATAGCTAGACTTCTGAAATTTTCAGAAATACAGAAATATAAAACAATATTTAAGGGGACTCACATAATATAGCAAACATTATTTTTGGCCTTTTTTGCTCTTAATAAATAATGGCTACAGCTAGGCACTTGCAATTTTCATAATATAATTAATTAATTATGTATATTTTAATAATAATTAATAAAATTAAAATAAAAATTTAAGGGGGGCTCTATAACGGTACAGAACCCTTCGTGGGCGAGCTCGATTTTTACCTTTACAAACCCTGTAAGCCTACAAGAATCAAAGTATATAATTATTAATTAATAATAATGGTATCTGCATGGACGTATAAAAAAAGGTGGATGGAGTCCCACCATACACAAAACTGTGTCCTTCAGAGTCGGCCAGCTGACTGCATGTACACGGTCCGCACGCACACATTCTTACGCTAGTCCATACCATTTGACACTTGGTGTAAGAATGTGTGCGTGGCCGACTCTGAAGACACAGTTCTGTGTATAATAAGACTCCATCCACCTTTTTTTCTATGTTCATGGGTATCTGGTTAACTTCTTCATTAAAATTTTATTCCCACTTGGGTAAATGAAATACAGTATAATATTTCTCTAATTCATTTATTAAGTTATACTTAATCTGAGTTAAATACTACCCAGTATTTACACATTTTGTGGATCTTGTGTAGTCCGCACAACCTGTAAAAGAAAAAGTTATATTTATCACAACATTCTAATGAGAGCTTACATCTAAACAATTTCTTTGAGATATTTAGCATAATAAATAGAAGTTTCTTATCATAAAATTAATAGCTTTTCATATTTACACAATAATAAGTGAAGAACTTGCATAGGTCATTAAAAATATACTTAAAATAGTATAATTACTGAGAAAAACCTAAACTAGATACTGCCTGTAAAGTTACTGCTTAGTAGAACAAAAATATGCAAATGTAGCACATTAGCAAAACAGGGCTGCCAACCATATAATATCTTTTCATGTTTTACACTGTAGATGGCAACCCTGGACTGTTGTAAAAGGGTAAATAAAATTACAACCTGCTGTGGATGTAACCTGATGTTCACCGTCGGTGCCGATGGCTGCCGCTGCGTGACCGCCGCCTCTCCCGGTCCCTAGACCTCTCATACCTATCGTATCTGTCGTAGTCTCTAGACCTATCGTAAGACCTGTCCCGCTTAGAACTGTCCCTATCGCGTTTGTCCCGCCTATGCGATCTATCTTCGGATCTGTCCCGTGTCCTCCGTCTGCCCGACCTCGACTCGTAGCTGACGGAACGCGAGCGTTTCGAACGCTTCTTCGGCCTATCGTCGTCCGAATCGTGCCTATGCCTCTCGTCCCTACTTCTAGACTTGTGTTTGTCATCGCGTTTCCTAGATTTGGATTTGTCGTCGTGGTGCCTCTTGTATTTGTCGCTGGATCTCTTGTCTTTCTTTTGTTTCTTTTTCTTTCGCGACTCGGTGGAGCTTGAGCTCCGGCGCTTGCGTTTGCTCGGTCGGATTTCTACTTTTTCCGCTTCGCTCTCGGACGAGCTGCTTGAGGGGGAATCCTCCTCCGAGTCGGAAGAGCTAGTGGAGCTCTGCTTGTTTTTTTCCGTTCTCTGCGGACTCGGTGTGCTGGTTTCCCGCTCCGAGTGTTTCGTCTTCTTATGTTTCTCCTCTGGAATGGTCTCGAGATGTCTGCCGTCGACTTTGTCCGTCGGTTTGTGCGATCGCTTGTCCTTCGAGTTCCGGCGCTCCGGTTTTTTCTCGGGAGTGTCGCTGTCCACCGGCGGAGGCGGAGTCACCGATGATCCTATAAAAATATATCCTTGTTAAATACCAAAGTATTTAAGGTGAAGTAGCAGGATAGAATCTGTATTTCTTATAATTTATAATAATAATACTCCCCTCACCGGTTTCGGTGACGGTGGCCGGTTTCATTGAAACCAGGCCAGGTACGTAGGAGTTTATAGTGCCCAGGTGTGTGCGCAGTACACAAGAGCACTTTCTATTCCTTTACTCCCATAACCCAGTGGGACGGAAAACCGACACGACTGGCGAGAGATCAGGCACAGGACCGACTTTTACATGCCCATCCGACGCATGGATCATCTTACTTGTCAGACAATCAGGTGATCAGCCTGCATTGTCCTAACAAAACTTGGAAATAACATGTTTCCAACGCGGGAATCGAACCCACGACCTCAATAATATTTTCTTTAGTGACGTCAAAAGACTGGAGCTTATAAAATACTACATAGGATAGGAGTAACCCACGCGACGGTTTATTGTGGAAAATAAATTGTGATATTTTCCGCAGTAAAGAGTAGCCTGTGTGTTAATCCAGGGTATCATCTAATATTAAAATCGCTCCAGCCGTTTAGACGAGAATAAAGGTACAAGTTTGTCGACCGTAGTATTTGTCATATTCGAAGTAGTGGTCTATTGGGAAAATAATGTGAAGAGCTATGTAGATTCGTACAATAATAATGTAAATAAATCTTTAGAAGACCTTTAGGTATTTTCTTTAAGTTGGAAGCCGACAACATGAAGTTGCAGCAGACGACGTGTCGTCGCGACACTATTGGTTTCTATGTATTTCTATGAATATTAGTGTCGTCGGGTATTTCATAGAAATCAGTAGTGTCGCGACGGTACGTCGTCTGCGGTTGCTTCATGTCGCCCGCTGCCAACCAGCACCTTTAGGAACAAACATACAAACTCACAAATAGCTATCTTGTTCTCTCATAATAGGGATTAGGATTAGAACAATATAGCTATCTCACTCACTTGTCCGCGCCCGCTCTGGCGTGGGCGGGGGTGTGGCGTCGAGCTCTGCGCGCCGCACGTCCGCCTCGATCTCTCGCGACGACCGCTCGAACTCTGTCTTCTTGCAACGTATGATCTCCTGGTACACCCTGTATACAGTACATATAGCTATCTCACTCACTTGTCCGCGGCCGCTCAGGCGTGTGCGGGGGTGTGGCGTCAAGCTCTGCGCGCCGCACGTCTGCCTCGATCTCGCGCGACGTCCGCTCGAACTCCGCCTTCTTGCGACGTATGATCTCCTGGTACACCCTGTATACAGTACATATAGCTATCTCACTCACTTGTCCGCGGCCGCTCAGGCGTGTGCGGGGGTGTGGCGTCAAGCTCTGCGCGCCGCACGTCTGCCTCGATCTCGCGCGACGTCCGCTCGAACTCCGCCTTCTTGCGACGTATGATCTCCTGGTACATTGTAGAAAAGAAAATTGTCATAAAAATTTTAAAATCTGGCTCTTATTGCGTACTTTTAAAATAAAAAATTCACATTTTTTTTAATTTTGATCTAAACCCTCATAGTAAATACGAATCTAACAGCACCTCTCATATCGCATCCGCAATCTTAAACCGATCCTTTATGCTTAAATCCGTCAAGCCGTTCAGTCTGCAGAAATTGCCAAAAACTTATGCAAAACTACTATTGAAAAACAGGCCTCCTGGCGCGGTCGGATAAATAGGTTTTTGGGTCACAGCAGTTATAGCCAATTTAAAAAATCGGTCAAGTGCGAGTCGGACTCGCGCACGAAGAGTTCTGTGCAGTTATTGAGCAAAAATAGACTAAAATAAATTTGTGTGAGAGCCCGGGCCCCTTAAATTTTTATTTTACTTAAATATTATTATTAATTATTAAGGTTCACAGTGGCACGCGGCTGCGTTGCCGCCACCGCTCCCGCCCCGCTGCCCGCCAGATTAGAGGCTGAGGCCTTAGTACACAAGTCAAGGGACCAAATAACTGACCTGCAGCTGTTGATCGTCGAGGTCCGGTTCCTCCTCGCTGTCGCTGCTCTCGTACGCGCCAAGTCCTGCACATCATCACCATACGTCATCATGTTGCCAATACATACGGGTATGTCCAGATGACGATGAAAAAACAACGACTCAAATTGAAATTATTATCACCGCATATAATATAATATTCTGTGTCACCGCTAAATTCTCTGTTTCAATTCATTTTGATATAAATTTACTAAAGCCCAGGAGCCATATTGATATTTTGGTCAGTTGTTGTTGTTCTATATTTAAAATCAAAATACTTTTAAATTAAATATATATATAATTCTAAATTTTAACAACACCAAACTGCGAGTAGAGAACATGCAAACATGAAACATGAGTTGGTAAATTGATCTCTGAATTGAAACAGAGTATGATATTATATTATATATTAGTTATATTGTCATCTGGACATGTACATAAAACAGTTCATTGTCATAATATGATAGAGTGAATTCAGTATTAATTCATTTATCTTATTTTATAATTTTATTTAATCTACTACCATATAGGTCGACTTTTCTTTGACATTCTTAAAATATATTTTTTAAAGAAGATTGTTCACAAAATGTATTTTTGAGATCATAATTTGGATAATTACAATACAGTTTTAGTATATATTATGTATATTATAATATAATAATTATTATAAGCAATTATTATTTAGACAAAAGGAGTTTAAATTATTTTATCTCACACTTATGCTACAAAAGTGTGCCAAAATTGCAGTCATAAAAAATAAATTTATTATTCGGAATATTCTAGATGTTTGGATTATTTACCCACATAAAATAAGTTATTTTTGTCACAAACTATACTTGTAATTTTATTTAATTTTATCATAGAATTACGTTTTATTTATTGCCATAGTATTTTATATTATAATATTTTGTGTATTTAATAAAAAATTTGTATAGTAAGTTCACTACCAACATAATAATTGTATAACAAGTCTTTTATAAGTTGTTCCAACATAGAAACTACACACGTGCCAAAACATCGATATACAACTATGTCTTACCAATGTCTCTATTGTAATTTATTGCCAATATATAAAGCTGAAATTTCTGAAATAAACACACAATATGCGACGGCTTTTATGATAAACTTTAAAAGCCATCACAACAATAGTAATAGAAACCTAGAATGAAAAATACTTCTTTCAGCTGAGTCCTTGGGCTGATATGGGGACCGAATTAAGGCTATTTCTATGTAAATATTGTGAGAAAACATTTATGGTGAATACGATTTTACATAACCAGTAACCACATTATAAAATCCGTGATGATAAAAGTTTTAAGTTCTTTGTCTTTGATAAAACATAGTACTTACTTAAAATGAGAGACAAAAACATAAGCATGACGAAAGCGATAAAATGAGACTATAATATTAATTCAACTTGAATTGTTTTTAGCAATGCAAATGGCATGACAATGACGTCAGAATACTATCATTGTTATTTCCCAACAATATTTCCGACTAGTGTGCATTATTGGTTTGTAAAAGCGTATTCGGTTTAAACCAGTTCACACTGGATTCTACCGGTTCAAACTAGTTTCGACCAGTTCAAACTAATTTCGACCGGTTCAAACTAATTTCGACCGGTTCAAACTAGTTTCGACTGGTTCAAACTAATTTTGATGGGTTCAAACTAGTTTCGACCGGTTCAAACTAGTTTCGACCGGTTCAAATTAGTTTCGTTCGCTTCAAACCAGTTTCGAGCATCTTAATTCATTCCCTTATGATACAAAATCGCATAGGAATTGAACTCACCGAGCCCACTGGTGATGGCAGCCAGTGCCTTCGACTTGCTCGCCTTCATAGCGTTGAGGCGCGACGCTTTTACCATATAAATAAAACCAACATTAATCACACACACATGTATTTCGAGTGGCGACATCTGAAATAAGACTTTATTAGCATAGCATAGATCACATTTTATCACAGCACCGTTCGGTAGACTAGCACTAGTTTAGAGTCATTAGATTGTCACTGTCGGCCGTAAAGTAAGTCTTGCGGGGGCCGTTTGGCATAAGGCGATATGAGTGGAAATACCTTGTGCGGCGGTATACCGGGCCAATTCCTCCTGGCTCACCATATGTATCTCCTGGTCGGTAACTTCCAGAAGTATCTCTGTCAGTGACCTCCTTACCGCTAACATCTGAGAAAAAAGATGCACACTTAATAATCTATACTAATATTATAAAGCTAAAGAGTTTGTTTGAACACGCTAATCTCACTGAAAAAATGTGAAAAAAAAACGGGAGAAAATATTTGAAAGTGCTTATCTCACGAACTACTGGATACATTTTTATGTTATTTAGCATAGATATAGAGTAGACTACGTGAGACATAGCCTATTTATTTGCGGGAAATGTACGGTTTCCGTGAAATTCCTAATTTACGCGGGCGTAGCCGCACGGAATGTCTAGTAAAACAATTTACATTTGCATAAAAACATAATAATCGTGTCCTTCGCATCTATACATCTATCCAACTCATATTACCTATGTTGTGCAGTAAAAGGTGTATATAAGAAAATGTAGCCCTGGATTATATAAAAACGTCATTTTTATACAAAAAGTACATCTGACGGTATTTAATGTACTATCAGAGAAGTTGATTCCAAGGCAGATGGCGGACCTAAGTAATTTGGTAGCATTAAGTCAAACCCATGCGACCGATCACAGCTAACATTGAATTGACATAAGCCGACCAAATGACGTAGGTCTGTCAACTGCTTACGAATCAATTTCCTTGGGTATACATCTATTGGTATTTACTAGCATATAATATACACACCACTTCCTGCATAATCTCCTCCTTGGTCTTCTTCACGAGTGTGGGGTGTTCGGGCTCTGGTGCAAGTTTCTCTGGTTCCACGGTCTCACGCACCACTTCTTCTGCATCTTCCTTCCCCGATTCCTCGCCTTCAGAATCCGTCTCCTGTAAAACAGAGTTGCCTTAGTTTCTACTTGGTTTGAGTATCATTAAAATCACGAGGCAAATGTGAAATAAATTGTCTCAAGTCATAGTTTGGACCATAGAGAATCAAAAATATGTAACTGGTACAGATCTTGCAATCTACAAGCGTGCGGCGCCCTTAGTTGTGTGAGTGACCATATCTATACTCACATACATGACTCACTCGCTACGGACTGATCCGTCAGGTACTCACACTAACGAAAATATCTATTTAGAATTACAACTACAAATAAAGGCTACGCGCGCCTTTTATTTTATGTTATAGTTCTTGCAATCTACTAGAGATTGCAAGAACTATAGCATAAAATAAAATTTTCGTTCAGATTTGGCATGTTAAAACCTACACGATAAGCATTCTTCAAGTTAAAGCTGATTTTTTTTTCGCTACTGGGGGGCTATTACGAGCCCGCCCGATACGATATCCAGCCAGTTTACAGGCCAGTTTACAGGCCGTTGCATAGACACGGCTTGTAAACTGGCTGGATATAAGAGGTCGTAATAGCCCCCCAGGTCTGGTTAAGACCATGGTAGTTTAATCGTGGCTATAACTAGTCTGTTGCTAGTTGGTTTGGAGATAAGCAATGGGGGGGGGCCTGGCCCCCTCTCCTAAAGCCACATGTGTGACATTCTAATCGGGCAACATTGGGAAGAGCTAAAAAAATAAGCTATTTTCATCTGACGTGGGGACACGGGTCCCCCCTGCTCTTAAGGGGTCCGGCCCCTTACTCTCTGACGAGTGAGGCTGCTCGCGCGCGGTAGCACAAACTAGCTGCGTACGAGTTATCGCGGTAGATGAGCTCAAGTTATTAATGTTATTGCAGTTAAAGCTGAGAATAATTTCTTTAATATTTATAAATGTTTGTTATAAAAAAACGGACTACATACGCCGTTTGATGTACTTGGTGTGACTATGTATTAGGAATAAAACAGACATCTCTGGCTCAAATCAACAAAACGAAATACTAACGAATTTACTCTTCACAGGGATAATTGGTACTCCCGAAGCCGCTGCTTGTTTAATTCTCTCTAATTCTTCTTCTTCTAATCTTTTCTTTTCTAGTTCCGCTTCTTCTCTCGCTTTCTTCTCTTGTTCCCGTTCTATGGCTCTTTGTTTCTCTCTTTCCATTTTTTCTAAGCCTAAAAATTTAATAAAAAGGTAAACACAAGTACAAATTAAAATAAAATTAAATAAAAGCTTTTAATTAGTAAGTAAGTATGTTATTGAAATAGTAAAAGCACAATAATGTTCAAATGACTCCCGTTTATTTTTTTATACTTAAGCTCCCTTTTTAAGCTTTTTTAATATATAATTCTTATACATAAGCCCCCTGCCTTATGTATAAGAATCAGCTATTCAGATTGAATTTAATTTTATTATAAATCATTAAATTGTTTTCATTGATTACATCAATGAAAAAAATTGAATAAACATAAAAACTTGCATTAAAGAAACATGACATTTTAGTCAGGTAGTTTAAATAAAATCTTTTAATTGATATTTTGATAAAATCAGATCTCAACTTAAGATAACGCTACAGAAATATCTAATGCTTACCTTCTCTTATCCATGCTGGCAGCTGTCTCCGTTTAGCTGCATCAATAGTGGGAGGTACCACGGGCGTGGGCATCACTATAGGCTCAATTACTGGTGGGATCATTGGTGGCGGCTTTTCTCTGTAATGTAATAAATATTGATTTTAATATAAGTTTTAGCACATACAAATTAAATTAAATGATTATACACTTTCCTTGCACTTATTCCACTTTATTTTAATAGATTTATTACAGAATCATAATATACACGACCGGTTTCGAAAAATTCATCATCAGGTGTACTGCAGGTAATTTTAAATTTTTTTTTTCTTTTTTTTACCTGCAGTACACCTGATGATGAATTTTTCGAAACCGGTCGTGTATATTATAATTCTGTAATAAATCTATTAAAATAAAGTGGAATAAGTGCAAGGAAAGTGTATAATCATTTAATTCAACATGAATTTCCACCAAGAAGTGACAGTACATTCAATAACATACAAATTATTTTGCTTGAAATAAAATAAATATCCTATGACATTATTTTTTAATTTTTATTTATTTTATTTTTTTCACGTTGATTAAAAACATTTTTAGGTTCCATATCTGGTTTTAAAGGCGTTTTGAGGGCAAACAAAATCGTATACAAAAGATTCCACTGGTCAAATACAGATTTGTATAAACAATTAAAACAAAGTTTATTTTAAAAATGTACCTGTTAGTTCTTGGCCTAGATGATTTGGAATCTCTGTTTTTGCTTTTGGATCTTCTGTCAATACTGCGGTTGGTAATTCTGTTGTTTGTCGCCGTTTCCGCCTGAGGTGCCGTCCAGTAGCCGTGTTGGAATGTAGGTTGCTGTTGAACACCCCCCGTTGTGTATCTGGAAATTATTTGGTTATTAACTTAAACTTGACTTAAAGTAAAGATAAAAGCCGAGATTTGTGAAGGCTTGCGTCGTCACATCTTGGATGACTGATTGATTATGATAGCATGATAGCTTTTCCGTAAAGTGTACCACAAAATGTAAAGGTTGTGGAATACACATTAAAGTTAATTTAAAAAAATTAAGTATGACGTTAACTTAAGCAATATTTTATAGACTGGCCTTTTTATCAATAAAATATTTACATGGCAAATTACTACTTTGCGTGTCTTTGCTTGGAACATTGGAAAAGTCAAATGTAATATACTTTTTATTACTATTAATCAAAGAGAAAGCATAATTATGTACGCAAATAGGCCGAAATATGAGGCATTAGTAAATGGAGATTTGTCTAGACTCGAAGAGTTTGGATATCTGCCAATGCTAGATATCAGATAAAACACAAATCATTTTGGCCTAAAATAAAAGTAAAATATATATAAGCATAGAGTAAATAAATAATAATAATATAATGATTGGTCCATGATATAAGTATATAATACCTATAAAAAATAAAATAAAAGTAAGTGGTGAAACAGGCCCTAAGTGAGGAAATATCATTCCATGGACATGCTGGTAAAACATTATCAAATCAATTACCCAGGCATTGCAGCTGCATTTTCACCGGCTGGGAATCCATCCATCATGGGTGGGACTGCCATGGTGGGGTCTGCTGCAATTTTTGGATCCATCGGCTGTGCACCTGGCCAGCCCCATCCTAAGAACAACAAGATATTCAATTATTTGGCCTACTGAGTTACATGGTCTCAAGCCAAAGAAATAAATGTTTGAAGTATATGGAATTAAACAATTGTGTACAAACCACAACTTTAATGTATCTTATTAATGTAGAGATAGTAGTGGCATTTAGGTCATAAGTTAGGTTGTCCTTGGTAAATCACTAATTGAGGGTTGAGCAAGAAAAATTTATGATACCCCATTGATTCCATGCACCTCCCCAGTTGTTGGTAGAGTTCCAGTCTGCTGTAGGAGCTGCTACATCGTTGTTGGTGTCAGGGTTCTCAACTTCCATGGGCGCTTCGCCCTCCTCCACCTCGCCTTTGGTCTGAGACGCGCCGACGATGGCTGCCGCCTCTTTCATAGCAATCCATTGCTGCGCTAAAGCTGCCCAGTCCACAGAATTAGAATCTACATTTTGATAAGCAGACGGATTCAAAGCCCACTGCGTGGGATATGCCGAATTTGCGGCATCTTTGCCAGAAAACATATTCATCGTGTCCGTACAGTATACATTGATTTCACTTGACAAAGCACTTGTCGATATCACATGTGATTTTAACACTATTTTACGTTAGCACTTAGCAGAGGAAATTAGTTTTGCCTTGGTTCTTCAAAATATCTTCGATATCCATAATTCAGTAGCTCTAACCACAAATTCTAGAGTTTTGAATGGTTTTGAATGTAGAGAATTATTACCTATAATTTATAGACCTAAGTACACAGAACAGATTTACTCCTAGCGGAGAAGAACATTGACTTAGTACAAAAAATTCTGGCCGCTACTTCAACGCCATCTATTGGCTAGCCCCCATCAACTTCACGAGCCCGCGAATTTTGAACGTGTGTCAATTTATAGGGTTCTCGTCAGGATTTTATTAATAACTAAAATTAGGTTTAGTTTTACACTAGCGAGAAACCTGTGGCAAATTAAGTTTCTTACTAATGTAAAACTAAGTTAACAATAAAAACAACATATAAAATGAAAGTCATTTATTTTCAAATTTTAAAATACCTTAGATACACAGTTTCTTTAATATTTAGTTCTCATTTCTTATTATGTACCTGTAGACTCAGGTGAATATAATTATGCTTATAAAGTTCTAACAGTGATTAGGGTTAAGACATTGGCGATTCACTAAGGAGTCAGTTTTAAAAAAAGAAGGAGAAGAAGATTAAAGAAGGAGAAGAAGAAAGATTATAAGGATTCGGAATCATGAATATTATGCTATGTCCTTTCCCAGGACTCAAAAGTATCTCCATACTAAATTATTTGTCTTACCCCTTTCAGTATTACAACCTTATTTACACGAATTTATGACTTAAATGTTCACATCAAATGCAAAGTCACTATCACACAATTTTCACAGCACTAAAGCACGGAGACAAGCACAAAACACGTAGGAACCGAATCCCAACTCAATGTTAATTGGCGAGCACAGTTTAGTTATTGGAATAATTACAAAAGAACGGGATTACAAGAAAAAACAAAGTCAATGGCAGACATTTTCCTTGTGACAAAATTACACAGATCAGGGGTGGTCAGCTCCCTACTATAGCCAATCATGAAACGGGGGCCAGACCTGGGATGCCAATGTAAAAATATTTTAAAACTCAATTTTTTAAACTGGGCACCCCAATGTGTACTTAGCATAGTATAATAATCTGTGTCACAGAACAGATTTACTCCTAGCGGAGAAGAACATTGACTTAGTACAAAAAATTCTGGCCGCTACTTCAACGCCATCTATTGGCTAGCCCCCATCAACTTCACGAGCCCGCGAATTTTGAACGTGTGTCAATTTATAGGGTTCTCGTCAGGATTTTATTAATAACTAAAATTAGGTTTAGTTTTACACTAGCGAGAAACCTGTGGCAAATTAAGTTTCTTACTAATGTAAAACTAAGTTAACAATAAAAACAACATATAAAATGAAAGTCATTTATTTTCAAATTTTAAAATACCTTAGATACACAGTTTCTTTAATATTTAGTTCTCATTTCTTATTATGTACCTGTAGACTCAGGTGAATATAATTATGCTTATAAAGTTCTAACAGTGATTAGGGTTAAGACATTGGCGATTCACTAAGGAGTCAGTTTTAAAAAAAGAAGGAGAAGAAGATTAAAGAAGGAGAAGAAGAAAGATTATAAGGATTCGGAATCATGAATATTATGCTATGTCCTTTCCCAGGACTCAAAAGTATCTCCATACTAAATTATTTGTCTTACCCCTTTCAGTATTACAACCTTATTTACACGAATTTATGACTTAAATGTTCACATCAAATGCAAAGTCACTATCACACAATTTTCACAGCACTAAAGCACGGAGACAAGCACAAAACACGTAGGAACCGAATCCCAACTCAATGTTAATTGGCGAGCACAGTTTAGTTATTGGAATAATTACAAAAGAACGGGATTACAAGAAAAAACAAAGTCAATGGCAGACATTTTCCTTGTGACAAAATTACACAGATTATTATACTATGCTAAGTACACATTGGGGTGCCCAGTTTAAAAAATTGAGTTTTAAAATATTTTTACATTGGCATCCCAGGTCTGGCCCCCGTTTCATGATTGGCTATAGTAGGGAGCTGACCACCCCTGCCTAAGTATGTTGTCTATGGTACACCATATGGCTCTGGGTGGTTTGAATGCCATCTATCGTAACATAGTCACAACTAAGATATAATATAGTTATACTATCTTACCACAGATGGCAGTTACTAAACTGTAAGTCTACTCGACGATAGATGGCATTGTTGAGGCAATATAATAAATAATCCCTCTGACCAGTCCACTGGTTCTATAAAATATATAATATAATCCTATAAAATGATTAAAGTTAAAATTTTTAAATTTAAATATAATTTTATTTAAATATAGCGTGTACGGCACATAATATATGATAAAGCACTTCGTGCGTGAGTCGGACTCGCTCATGGGACATGGCCGATATATTATTGTTGGCCTGTAGGTATTCACTTTGATTAGTGATAAGTGCAGGTGATTATTGCAGATGATTAGTAAACGAAGAAAATAAGTGTGAACTGTGGACAGCGACTGCTGACTGACTAGTGCAAGTCATGTGCAAGTCCTTTAATTTCTCCTAATCACTATAAATCAGTTCACATCTTCCTTGCTCGTTGACATAACTAGGCCTTTCATCCGTTGTGGATGACAGGCGCGGTCCGAAGGGGGGGGGGGGTCACAGGGGACATGACCCCCCCAAAATCTAAGGTCAAATTGAAAAATTTCAAAATCTTGCCAATTAATAAAAGGAAATTTTTGCCAATAAATTTTTAGTAACTATAGTGAGTGACCCCCTCCAAAATTTCAGGCTGCGACCGCGCCTGGTGGATGATTATACGGCATTCTCGCAACATAAACGGCCTATAGCTTGACCGCCGTAAAGTCGACCCTCGTAGCATACTCGCAGCATACATTTAGTATGCTACGAGTATGCTACGAGGGTCGACTTTACAGCGGTCAAGCTATAGTCCAGAGGAAAGAACTAGTCAATACGTCTGGGACCAACCATGAGCAGGTTTCCTCATGATATTTTCCTTCACCGTACGAGCATCGGTATTGTGTAGGTACTTATGAGATCAGAAAATGTCTTATTGGTACACGCCTCCATCCGGGATCGAACCACCCTCTGCGAGTGCGAACCAAAGGTCTAGTAACACTCTACACATTAGGCCACGGACGCTCTACTAATCTCTATTCTGTAATCACAATATTATGCATTCGCACTAATCAAAATGAATATAATTATTATAGATTATAGGCCTGTATTCACTGCAATATTATCTATTAGAAAATAAAAAAAATATTGGATTCAGGTAAATTAAGAAAAGTTTTCAACAAATTAATTTATTTTACCTACATTCACAACACGACAATCAACAGCACTTACAAAAAAATACACAACGTTCATTCAAATCTTATGTTATTCAAGAGTTGAGACGGCGAACTTAGGTATATCACATATTACTAGCTAAATTAAAAGTTTACAATAATTTTAATATTCAGTAAACTGTAAGACCACAAACAATTTTTTAGTTTTTTGCAATCGACCCTTTCTATGCACCTAAGTTTAGGTCTAGTGATGAAATGTACTTTTAAATGTACTATCAGAGAAGTTGATTCCTAGGCAGATGGCGGACCTAAGTAATTTGGTCGCGTTAAGTCAAACCCATCCGACAGATCACAGCTGACATTGAATTGACATAAGCCGACCACATGACGTAGGTCAGTCAACTGCTTAGGTATCAATTTCTTCGGGTAGGTATACATTTTTTATTTTATACAAATACTGAATAGCATACAGTCTCTGTTACTAATATTACTTAGTGAAAATGGCAAGAAATTATTCGATGAGTGGTAGGTATTCAGATTTCAGAATAGATTATAGAATAAACACGAGAAAAAGAGGTGTATAGGTACTACCTATAATCTATATTATGTACTACTTATCAAAGAAGTTAATTTATAGGCAGATCGCAGACCTATGCTATTTGGTCGCGACCTGTCAAATCCAACATACAGATCACGACTTATATAATATAGAATTGATATAAATTGACCAAATAACGCAGGTCCGTCGTCTGCCTATCAATCAATTTCTTTGATGGTACTTTTGTATAAAGATGTCTAGTTAAAATACGAGAGTCCTAGAACAGTTTTTTTTGTAATTACTAACAAGCAAATTTTTTGTGAGTAGCTACATTTTGATAAGACGAACAACATTTTTATTTTCGAAAAATCTCGAAAGTGGTAGCTAACAGAGATAGAAAGAATTTCATACTTTGACTTGATGGTCCTAAAATATGGATTGTTTTATTTGTAGGACAAGGTTACTCTTAAATTAAATAACTATTAACCTACCAATATACAAAAAAATCTGCTGGTTAGGGTTCCGTTTTAGGGTACAGTAGTCAACCAAGTTTTGTTGATTACAGAACCCTAAAACGGAACCCTAACCAGCTGATTTTTTGTATATTGGTAGGTTAATAGTTATTTAATTTAAGAGTACCCTTGTCCTACAAATAAAACAATCCATATTTTAGGACCATCAAGACAAAGTATGAAATCCTTTCTATCTCTATTAGCTACCACTTTCGAGATTTTTCGAAAATAAAAATGTTGTTCGTCTTATCAAAATGTAGCTACTCACAAAAAATTAGCTTGTTAGTAATCACAAAAAAATTTGTTCTAGGGCTCCTTGACTATTACCAATTATTATAGGTAATAAACTATAATCAATTAAATCTATGGAGTGAGTCTATAATGATAGACTCCATAGATTTAATTGCCTATTAATCAGTCTAAAGACCACAAAAATAACAGGTTTAAAGTCTAATAGGATGTTCTAACGTGATCAGTAACTGTTAGGAAAGAAGTGGTTATTTTCCATTTTTATACAATATAATACAATTTTTACTAGTACTTTCTTGACGAATGTTTATAAGTTATTAAAGTAAGTTATTTTAAAATGTCATTCATTCATTCAGTCAAATTAATAACAACGTTTATTAATTATGAATACATTTAAATTTATCAATTTTTTGATGTTTGTATAATTTAATCAGAAATTCCAAGGGTGTATGCACCAGAGGCGTAGTTAAAGTTAAGGTTATCGTCAAATATGGCGTCCATATTGGACTTTTGCTAGGGATTTGACAGTTCATTTGACATTTTGTTATGGTTGAAGTTAAAGTTATACTTAGTTAAAGTAAGTTGGTGCAACCCACTCAAGTTCATCATCAGTTGAGAGAAGAAATATTAGAAGAAAATGTAGAAGTTATAATTCTAACCTAATTTAAAATAGTGTTTTGTCTGCATTCTCTAGCCTCTATAAATTTTTTAGCGTTTTGCAGACTTTACACTAGTCGATTTCAAGATACAGTTCGTTCATCATAAATATTGCTGACAAACCAGTGGTCTTTTGCACTCTATACTTAGTGGTTTATTCACATTTAATTTTATACACATACATAATAATTATACAAAAATGAACGTCTGTTGCCACAAAATCTTCTTTCCCCATGGCTTTCTGACGCCACCTTCACTATACTATCACTGTTACACTTAACTTACATTAGGCAAGTCTTTTCGGAGCTTTAACTTAGCGCTAGTAAAGGTTCCTCGATGTCGTGTTTTTGGCTGACGTATTTCGAGTTGTTCTTTTTCCACTGATCTTTCTTCGTCTGCGTTTTTTTCTTCAGCGCCTCCAACTTGGCTTTCGACTTCGACTTTTTCGGCGGCGGGACGTCTAATTGCTCCAAGGTTTCGATAATGTTCTTTGGCCTCGTCGTAACTCGTCTGCTCTCCTCACTGACCTCGTCTAAAGTCGCGTTCTTGTTCGCGTAGACTACGACGAAGTGGGAGTACGCGGAGCCAGACGGGGCGTTGATGTCGGCGAAATCTCTGAAGTTAGCGAACTGGTCTTGGTTGTAGTTGGGTCTCGGGTTGGCGATGTAGTTGACGTTGTTCGACGGCCGGCCGTGGCCGTTGTTGTAGTACGAGCTGAATCCCTCGTCGAAGTCTTCGTCGTTTTGCGTGAAGAACGTGCCTCCCCGAATGATGCCGAAGTTGCCCGAGCCGAGGACGCTGCTAGCGTCGACTATCGGCTCGGCCGGAGGGGGGGGACTGCTCTGTTTCGCGAATCCTTCGAATCCCCTGTAGTTTCCAAAGAGGGGATAATTTAGAAGAGATCGATAGGAGTTGGGTCGCTGACTGTAAGCTGCTTCTTGGTTCCCGAAGCGGAAGTTCTGCCTCGGCTCGAACAGGTTGGCGAAGGAGGGGAAGAAGGTCTGCGAGTCGCCAACGACCTCAATGGAGTGGTCGGGGCTGTCGGCTGCCGCTTCTAGATCCTTCCCGGTGTCTGTCCTGTGCAGGTTGGGTGGTGGGACGACTGTTTCTGCTATGATTTCCGACGATTCGGCCATGAGATCCCCTTCATCTGAAAATAAGAAAAAGCAGAATTAGATGCAATTTTCATTACAATTCGTATTTAGTTTATACGCTTATTGATTCAAGTTCGAGTAGACATATGATTTTTAGGTATTTACTTCATATTATCCTTTTAGGCATCTTGCTAAGGATCTTTGGCAGTGAATACCACTTGTAACGCATTTAAGTAAAGTTAAAAATACATAGTAAGTGAAGAAAAAGTGAAGTAGGTAATATATAGTATGTAGTTTGTAGTATAGTATCAGGTATGCGTGATGCTATGTACGAACTTTTACAAAGGAACCGTCAGATTGCATTTTCCTATATTATACATTGTACATTATGTATGTATTGCCGCAATTGCTAATGCAAAGGAAGGTTCTCGGTAGGCGGGAGGCGTGAAGCGTGAATACCTAACAATGAGTTTTACATACCGCATAATATTAGTCGGTATAGGGGCACTATGAAAGTTAAAGATCGCTTGGCAAAAATAGAAGATCGCAGTGTTCGATTTTGGGTCTTTTTGGTTGGGCAAGCATTTTTTACCAGCCGGGCTGGCCGAAGGTGGCGCAGGAGCAAGAAAAATGGAAGATCTTGGGGATGGTACAGCTGTGGGAGTGGGACAGCAATCAGCATAGGCTAATGAAAAAAGAAAAAAAGCATTTAGTACGTCGCAATCAGAGAGTGACACATAGGGTCAATTCAGACCGAACGCGATGTGTAGATGCATTTCTAAATTCGTACTGAATTGACAGATTTCAATTGCGCGAGAGTCGAGACGTCTTACAAATCTGTCAAATCCATAGAGTCCATAACATACTTTATTAATGCATGTACGCGTCGCGTCGTTGCGATCTGAATTTACCCTTTTTACCCGACTGCCAGGAGGGTTATTGGTATAAGATACAGCTGTATCTGAATAAGCCATAACATCAATAGGTATGTCAAAAGGAACGGAAAGGAGTATCACCAAAATCAAACATAACAGCTAACAGCAAGAATTCAAAAGACCACACGCACACACTAGCGCAATTTCAGGTAACTTATCCTAAAGTAACAAAGCAATACAGTATCACGTGACAATCGAAAACTTATCTTTATATGGAGAGAGTTTTATTTCAATTTTTAAGGATACCGTTAAGTTCCTCTACTATACAATAGTATACTGTTGAATAAATTTATTTACAGCAGTAGTAGTTAGTGGCCAGCTCAAGTCAGTATGTCACAGAATTGGAACACACGTCTTCCTGTATGTGACGTGTGTAACGAGGCACTAGGGCCGGTATAAATAGTCAGTACTCAAGATGCACCTCGGTCTCAAGACGCGGTTCGGCTCTATGATTGGTCCAAATTTTGACAGCCAACCAATCAGAGAGCCTGAACCGTGTCTTGAGACCGAGATGCATCTTGAGTATTGACTATTTATACCGGCCTAAGAGCGCGACGTAAGAAATGTTTCCGCGTCTTGTTCTGTGTGAACCCGCGTGCTGTTTCCTATTGGAACTTTCTTTCACTTAGGCGTAGCTAGAAGTAGTATCAACTATCAATTACATTGGACCCCAAAACTTTTTAGGATTGTTTGGGGGGCTTTTAGCCTTCTCGGTGGTTTACTTATAATAAAGGGCACAATTTTATGTTGAAATTAGGGACCAATTACGTCTCGACGTACGATTGTTAGCGAAAAAGAGATATATTATATTAATCGACAATATCACTACGCTCGAGAGTACGCTTGGCGTATGCTAGGGGGGCAGAAGACGAAATAAAAAACCGTACTATACAGGTTGTAACAAAACTAAGTGATTTTCGGCCAGCGCTGCTACTTTCACAGTGAAATCACTACAAGGAACACGTACACACCCTAAAGTACTAACACACAGTTTTGTTACACCTTGTACTTATAGCTATTTAATGAAAATGTTACTAGATAACTGTATTTTAATTTAAAAAGATAAAACCGACTTCAAAATTGTACGTAATTGAGAATTAAAACTTCCTATCTCCAAAACTACTGAACCGATTTTGAAGAAACTTGCACTATTCCCTAAGTTGAACAATATCTAGTACAATAAAAAAAGAATCACTCAAATCGGACCAGTAGTTTCGAAGATATGCGTGAACAAATATAAAAACATACATACATACATACACTTTTGAAATTTGGCACATTTGTTCAGATGCTGATATAGATTATCATATACAAAAACTGGGCAGTTCTGGAAATATTACATACATATACGCGTCGAATTGATAACCTCCTTTTTTTGAAGTCGGTTAAAAAAGAAAAAAATAACAAAAGACAAGACAAATAATTTTAAAACAGCAAAAAAAAATACAATCACTGATAAAGTAAGGGGGGGGGGGAAGCAAAAATCCATACTTGAACGCATATCAGCTTACTCGACTAGCTATGTATATTTTCTTGTGAAGCGAATAACTCATTTGATCGCCAATCAAGAAGATAATGTTTTTTTCCGGGATGAATACCAAAGTATTTACTACGATTTTTATTACATAATTTCTTCATCGACTGTACTCAATGTAATGGATATTGAGTATTGACACTGTCGTAACACGTTACACGCGTCGGTACACAGATTAAGCGTCGGTAACACGTGCTTACGAATTGACACTGTCATATTGACGTGAGCTTTGTGACGTCTCTATATTGACAGTTACTAACGATGCCAATGATTCCGGTTACGTCACCTTTGGACGTCAAGTATCAAATTCGTATCTATCCTGCATCTACTTAATCTAAGTACATACTCAATGTCTACTTGTGATTAATAGTTATTCTAGTACTTTCAATGTTCTTTTTTGTCATAGTTCTGAGAGTAAATTTTGGACGGAAATTCATGAGGCGGTTTTTTTTTTTCTATGGACGCTTCACACCACGTCAGTCTGGCCCCATGCTAAGTACCTGAAGGACTTGTGTTACAGGTACCAGACAACGGAAATATATTTAATACTTTTATACTATACATATTATATTTAAGATTTTTATTATATTATATGATAAATATATTTAATACACATCCATGACCCAGGAACTTTGAAAACTTTTTGTTCCGTCGGCGGGACTCGAACCCGCCACCTCCGGCTTAAGCTACCAACGTGCTATCCACTGAGCCACAGAGGTCGTCGATAGACAGAGGACGTCGAGGTTCCTCATACAGATCACTAAAAATACTCTTTTAGTGCTGCTACCTTTACAGAGAACTCTATTATAATATAAGGGACACACACACATCCTAAAGTAATAATTGTTACACTGTATAATATTGTATATTATATAATAATATGATATGTATAGAAAAATATTTCGTAAACATTGTAATTTTCCGAGACAATATTATGTTCTGACTTCTTTTTTTTTTTTTTTTTTTTTGATGCGCAGGGGAAACCCGTCATGGGTTCCCCGACTTATTAAAGTTCAATTAACAGTAATTCAATGCCGCAGTACGCGACATAGCCCAATCAAATGAATCACTCTATGAATCAATTTCTTCGATGGTATAGGCCATAGCATGGCCACCAGTAGAAATGCGAAAGTATAGACAAACTGTGGACATAAACTTAAGGTGCCGTTCCGATCTTTACCGCGGCTAATCGCGACCGACAAAAATTCAATTAAAATTCCACTTTATGACAGACACAGTATATGACAAAGTAGGATATTATTTGAATTTTTAGGACTATAGTCTGTCATAAAGTGGCGTTTTAATTGAATTTTTCGGAACAAAAAAGGTCGGGGGGGGGGGGGGGGGATCGTAAGTTTATCTCCACAGTTTGTGACTATAGTTGTCATAAAGTGGCATTTTAATTGAATTTTTCGGAACGAAAAAGATCGTAACTGCACCTTAAGTTTATCTCCACAATTTGTCTATACTTTCGCATTTCCACTGCTCGCCGTGCTAGGGCTACAGGAAAGTTGATTCCTAGGCAGATGGCGGACCTAAGTTTTGGTCGCGTTACGTCAAACCCAGCCGACAGATCACAGCTAACGTTAAATTGACATAAGCCGACCACATGACGTAGGTCCGTCAACTGCCTAATAAATTTCCTCGATGCAGGTACATAGGCCCACGACAAGGGTTTTGCTATAAACGCATGCACATAACATATATTATGCACTTATTTGCACAGCCCATTGTCTCATTGTTCAACAGATCAGATAAGATTTAACTTAAGAAAGTGGACTTGATTTCAGCCGGAACTGCTTGCACTGGTCAACATACTATGTACTTTTACAATTTAGTTTTAGGAATGTACGACAACAAAAGCTAAAAACCTTTGCCTTTGCCTTTTCTGCGAGTGATATATTGTCGGGATCTGCAACTGATTCAGTGGTTGAGCTGCCACTATTAGGTGAGCCAGATCTTGATTGATTCGGTGATTACTTTTAAGTTTTAACGTATTACATAATACTATATGATGTCCGCAACTCCGCTGCGCCAAAATTCGTTTATCGCGCGGGTATGGCGCGGGAGCCGTACATTTTTCAATTTTCCGGGATGAAAAGTATCCTATCTCCTTTTCCGGGACTCAACGTGTCTCCAATAGCTATGTCCACATTATGCAATTTCATCTTCAATTTTCGTCATCTTCTTTTTATTCAACTTTCGTTTGGCATATAACATATTCAATAATTGAATGCGTCAAAATCCACCCGCGTTGAAAGAAAAGTGTCATAGCGAGCGCTACGATTTCAACGCGCGTCACGGGCATGCCTCACGTTCGCTGTTGACTGCGCTATAACGCATGCCCTTGACGAACAGAAAAAGGCACAATGTGGACAAAGCCAATATATCAAATTTCAGCAAAATCTGTTTTGCGGTTTAGGCGTGAAGAGGTAACAGACAAATAGATATTCCTTTCTATTACACATAATATTCATAACCTTCCTTTCGGATTTGTTGTATTTGAGTAATTCAATCAAATAATAAGCCTTTGAATTTTCTTATTGTAATATGTTATATAAGTTACAACTTAATAAGTAACATTATATGCACACGACTATAGAACTCAGAATAAAGTTTTTCACATAGGTAACATTAATTATTAAAAGCCGTAACAACTTCCGGAATCGTACTTCCGTTTACAATGTCAGGTCATGTCCCCTGTACAGACATCAGAAAAACGGACACTATCGCATTTATAAAATTAGTACGGATTCATACAGTAAGTACGCATTACGTTATCTTACTTTCTCATCTATTTCTTGTCACTCGCCCAACCCAGCTACTCTTACATAATGACATATGAAACTTACTCAACCGCTTAATCCTTAATCCCATTAGCCGCTAATGGAATTAAACTTACGGAAGCGAAAACCTAATCATTATTTAATGTGTGAAGTGACGTAATGGAAACTATTTTCACCTTTGACCGGGTAAGAGGAAAACTCGTAAAAAGTACCTTTCCTATAATTACTTTTCCAATTAACATTTTTTAACAAACCATTCACTGGGCCGAGCAATGAGCAGAAAACCTTTTCTGAAGTGAAAATAATAATTTGTACAAGAGGAATTTAATTTGTTCTTCCCTAATACCCAATCTTATTAAAACCCTTTCTGTGGTAGGTATTACAAAAAACATAAAAAAAATATATGACCCATAGACATAATATTCCAATTTCAAATCTACGGAAGCGCCCACTCTAATTTAAAATATTGTGTGAAATATTAAATAGTGACGCAACGGAATACTATCCCACCTTTGACCAGGGCGTCCGAAAAACCTAAATTTTTTTAAAGAAAAACATTACGAAAGTGTGCCATAGGTCAGTAGAAAGCCAGTCGAGACGTGACTACAATACTCGAAGTCACGTATATCCAGTTAATTGGGCTGTTGAGACATAGGATTTACCTAGTTAAGAGATTTCCATAATAATGCTGTGTATAATAGGCATAATGAGTATAATGTTCTTTTATGGTATAAACTATAAGCATCCTTTTGTCAAAATCTTGTAAAATATGATATCTTTTGACGTGAAATTCGACACGCGTTTTAACTTACATGTAATAATTAAAGTATGTGTCACATAGTGATTTATAAATGAAAAGGATGAGAATATAATATTTGGTCGCATATTTTGTTTAAAACTTTGCTTGTAAGTTAAGAAAATAAAATACATAGCTTTACACTAATAGACGTTATGCAAGAATAATTTAATGTCTTTCATATAACTCTCAGGAAATTACAAATTAAATTATTATAGTTAATAGAGAAAAGTATTGTAAAAGTATTATAGTTAATAGAGAAAAGTATTGGGCCAACGCATTGAGCCAGGGCAATTATTAGGACAACGTCACAGAATAAATAATAGTACTCCACAACGTGTAGAGGCCTACTTCTCCATACGTTGGGAGCGACCTTTCGTTCTATACACTTTGGCGCAATGTTAGAATGCATTGGTCCAGTGTTGGCCCAATGTATGCAGCGGGTTTAAAGAAATAACACTGGCCATTTGATGAAGAAAACATTTAAAGTGTTCTTGACCGCGACTATAAAACTAGAGTTACGGCAGTGTCGTAAGTTCAAGTGACTCTGTTAACTTCGTTTGTCCATTACGTGACGGAAACGTTAATTGGATATGACGTTAGGGGCGTTCATAAGTTACGTGAGGATTTTTTACCAATCCTATCAAACCGCATAATAAAATTCTCATGCACTTACATCAAACAAATTTTAAACGACTAATTTAATTTCGGAATTTTTAACTATCAGGACGCGATGAATTAACATAATTTAATGTTCATTGCGTACGTTTAGTTACGGGAAAAAACGTATGACAGGTTTTTAAGGGAAAAAGGTTTCAATCTAATACTTGAGAATATAGGAAATGCGAAGACACTCTCAATTAATTGAAATAGGAATCGTATCTATAGGAATTGTACTTTCAATGCAATTTAAGTTAATCAACCTGTCGGACGTAGCAACCTACCTGTTTTCTATCTAATGATTTCCTACTACGCCTCGGGTAAACACCACAAGTCACAGCAAATAGGATGTCATGTATTCCAAGATATTTTGTAGAATAAGTAATTCTAGTACTTAGGGCTCTTTTAATATTATGCGTATTTTAAATTTATTTTTTATTTTTATTACCGCTCGCGCGCGGATCTGGTCCGCATGCGGGTGAAATCACGCTTCTGGCCGTTTCACGAATCGCCCCTAACAACAAAAGTGTAGGAGAGGTTTAGTCGGGGATATGGATTTTTTGGGTCAACAAGGTGCAAAAATAGGATGCTAGAGACAGACGAGACACTGATCTCTATTATACAAGTACGTGTATAATAGAGATCAGTGCAGACGAGAACATAATAAAATCTGTGGTATAATTTACATTCACACTTAATTTTGTTCTGAAGAAGTCAGTACAAAAAAAAATAACAATAATTAAATTATTTTGCTTGAAGTTAATAGTATAACTTAGTTCTAACTTTAAGTATCTTCAAAATTTTTTTTCGAGCACAAACCATAGTGTTTAATGTTTATATTTCACAGTGATATTATACTTAACGAAACATCTTAGAAAACTGTGTCGAAATTTGGAACAAGACTTCTTTATGTCGATGAGACGTGCCTAAGTGTTTCGTGTTGCAATACAACAACAAACGGAATTTGAATAATATTCATCTGCACTAGTTAACGTCTATGGACGAAGCATTTAAAATTTGCTATTGCTAGTGAGAACGGTCTAATTAGCTTAAAATTGTCAACAATTTTTGCAAAAAAAAAATTTTGGCAAACACACACACAAACAAGAAGAATTTAGAAATACTATTTGGAAATACTTGTAAATACACCTACTTCATTCAGAAAATGTAGAGGTACTACCTGGTTTAGGATCGCCGATAGCGATGTAGAATTTATTTGCATGCTATTGACAGCTAAACCATCATTGAAACCACCATTTTTTTATTCAATCGCAGGGAAAACTTACTATGCGTACCCCGGATTGGAGATATTATGCCTTACTAGTTAAATACTAGTAAAGTAGTAACTCGAGGAGTTACCTTCGGTTTGCCATCAGCCCTAGATCGGGGAGTGTTCCAGATCTGTGGTAAACAACCATGGCCCAACGTCCTTTATATTTTTGGTACTCCTTTATATTTTTCACTCGAAACAAAATATATTAAGTCACTCTACATATTGTACGAAAGCAAAACGCAAATTACGATTTCATTTTCTACAATTTGTCTGATTATTATCTTTCATTTGAACACAAAGAGACTGGTGTAAATGTATGTGGGTGGTTTATTGTAGGTGTAAAAGTACATTATACAGTACAGTTATCAATTCAGTGTGCACATTTTGAACCTTACTCCGATAATAATAAGATCGAATTATGCTGATAGTAGTGTACACACGGAATTGAGACGTAAGTGACAATCATTCGTGACATGTACTAATACGTAATGCATATCAAGGAAGTTAACACAAAAAAACGTATGTATGTGTGACGAATACGGGACGGATAGCGTCGTGATCATTATTAATTACAATAATTGGTTTAGAAACTAATCAAAGTGACTGCACAAAGAAATAAGTAATTGTTCGTACAAGTTATTGTTGAAACGTTTAGTTTAGTAATTCTGGATGATTTTTATTTGATACTTTAGCAGATAACGGCCGCACTCAGAGATGTCAATTAAGGCTTAATGCTCATTTAACATGAAATGTCCCTCTCAGAGATGACAATTAAAATCGCTAATTGCAGAGTTTGATGTTAAAGTTTTAGGTTATTGAATATTGAGGTTATTTCTTGAAAATTTTTCAAATTTTTTTTTTTTAAGTTGTTACAAGGATTCTTTTCAGGTTTTATCTGAAGTGTTAATAATTAATAATAATATTATTAACACCACAGTAAGCATAGAACTCCATAATTATTGTGATAGTACTAAAACATATTTTTTGTGCAATACCTACTGTATGTCTACTTAGAACAGCTGTTTTTCTAATCTCTTGCAAATAAATAGAAGTATTTCACGTGAAAAATAATATAATATTCACAGTCATACAAACTAAATATACGAAGAACATTGCCACCAAATTGTGAAATTATTGAAATTAAAGTATGTTTACTATCATGTACCTACTTAGTTACAATTATGAAAAATTCCTAATAACAGCTGATAACAGTGGTGTTATTATAATTAAAATGATAATAGTAGACAGGTTATTCACATAATCCAAATTATTTGTAAAACTTAGAAATTTCTAAAGTACTTATGTATAATAAACATTATAAAAAACAATATAAAACATTTTATGTTTGTAACTGTATATCAACTGTAGTAGCTGGTACTGTGGTTTGAAATAAAGAAATTATTTTAGTAGTATGTTTATTATTATGCCCCATCAGTTAATTTGATTTCTTGTTTCTTTCTACTATATTCTGCTTGGCACTGCTGTACATTTTCACTTCTTCTTGTCCAATATTATAGCTTGCAATTCTGCGGTTACTTGATAAATTGTTAACTAAAATAAAAGTATGTTACATAGGATCTACGAACATTGTAGGTAAACATAACCGAAAGATTTATATGGGACATAAATTAATCATTTAATTAGTATTGTCTCTGAAAGGTATCTGTTTTGAAAGCATTTAATTTAAATTTGCTAAATGATGTTTTGGGTTATTTTTTAATAAACGGCTCTGACGGCTGCAGTCACGGGCTCACGGCCAATAAAAAAAATATTTTTGGAAAGTACAGTCTCTCACGAAAAGGTTTTCATATTTAATATATTGTGATTTATAAAAATTCTGTACAGTTTCTACATGGTTTTACACTTTTTGACAATAAATCAAATTATACCACTTTACTCTGTTAATGGCGACTCACAAAGGAGAATTAAAAAAAAAGAAGAAGAAGAAGAACATACCCCTTTGACAGCAATTTCCACGATTAGAGACTCGAGCCGGTTAAATGGTGGTTTTTCTATATTTAAATTTATTCGCCATTTTGACATGTTAATTTATGATTATCTGACTCTGAGAGGGAATTTCATGTTTAATGAGCATTAAGTGTTGCAGTTTATATGGGCGGCGGTTAATTTTAATTTTTTAAATATTGTTTAGCGCTAATTTAATCAACGGCTGTGAGTGCGGCCGTAAAAGACGTAAGATTTTAACACATGGCAAATCTCGACATTGTAAATTAATATTAATAATTGGCGAAAAGAAACCCTCTGCGGTCCTCTTAAGCCGGTTCTTACTTTCCAAACTATAGTTACTTAGGAAAACTAAAAATTTACTTACGCTTTTGACTCCCATAAGTTAAAATTTTAACCAATCAACAACGCTCTTGAATAAATAAACCTCTGTCAAAAAACATAAGAAACAGACGTTGGAAAAAATAGCGAGGGTAAAGATGTCCGTAAGTCGTAACATTTCCTGATAAGTGCCGGATAGGCTAAATACCTCATAAATTGACAGATAGACTATTGAGAATCTATCAAATAACTTGTGGATAGCCTATCCGGCACTTTATCAGGAAGTGGTGAAACAGTGGTGGTTGTCACTTCTCTGATCATTATGTTTTTTGTAAAATTAAGAACACCTCTTATTTTTAATGTTCTAGAACACTTCGACTAATATGTTAGAAATAAAAACAATGAAGCTTTCGAAAATCGAAATTTAAATAATCGTTAATTCTATTGTGAACACGATCGTGAAAGTGAAACTAATGGCACAATTATTATCAAAATCATAACAGTCAAATTCAAGAGACTGAATGAACAATTCAAACATTAGACATTTCACATTTCCAACCTTAGATGCTCTAAGTTTGTATGGATGAAATTTGAAAAACGTAGAACTTTGATTATATACCTTTAACGTTTGCGTTTTGACTGAAGCTTGAAAGAAAGAAAGAAACTTTATTTGGTAAACAATACAAACAAAACTAAAGAATTAAAAACATTTCAACATCTTTACCAAATAGGTGCACGCTTACTCAGCAATCAGCATGTGTTGCGACCATAGTCACAACGCTGATTTTCAGTAAGCGCCTAATGATGAAAATAAAATAACATAGGCCCACTTGCGCCAATCTGGGTTAAAGTTAACTCTGAGTTAAACATCATGTCATCTCTATCACTGACTTGGTGAGTGACAGATATGACATGATGTTTAACTCAGAGTTAACTTTAACCCAGATTGGCGCAAGTGGGCCTTAGATTATTATGCTTAAACACTACGAGTATTAAAAACTAAGCTTAAACATAAATAAAATTATTTGCTCTAATACTTTTCAGTACCTAAAGATTTTTAAATTAAGTATTAAATAAATTTTAAAATACTAGATAAGTGTAATTTAAAACCAGTTATTTAGATTTTACACATTTCATTTTCAATGTAACATGTAAATCCTAAGAAGCCGGCAAAGTACAACTCGACGACTATTGAAAACGATTTTGACGTCATTTAAGTAGTTTATATTGCCCTTTCGAACACAATATCTAAAGCGGAATGTCTAAATTTGTTAAACCTTGAAGCACCTCTCTAATGCTAGAAGTACAGTCAAAAAGGTGATTACTATTTTAGAACCACGTTGTCGGTTCATTCCTTATCCAATATTCATCCCCATCGGCTTCTAAGTTACGTTATTACACGATTTTTATTCGGTTTTCTGTGGCTTTTTGACAGAGGTAATCCATATCCATAACATTATAAATGCGATAGTGTGTCTGTCTGTCACCTCTTTACGCCTAAACCGTTGAATCGATTTTGATAAAATTTGGAGATGCATTTTTTGTGACATTGTGTCCCGGGAGGGCAAATGAACAGATTAACTACACTAAAAAATCTTAAATATTAGGCATTAGTGTTTAAAATCTAGTGGTTATAAATGATTGATAGGATTACTAATCTATTATTATTACGAATTTACGATACACTGTTTAGCTGATTGTCAGGCAAAAAAGATGATATTTGTGCGTCAGACATGTAAAAAGTCGGTCCTGACTCCTGCGCCTGACCGTTTGCCAGTCAGATAGTTTCAGTTATAATTTATAAAGAAAGAGATAATGTTTTGTGCGCACACTTGAGCACCATAAAAATGACTGCGTAGCTGCCTTAAGAGCCTTTGTTACCAAAACCTTTGTAGAGTCATTATTTTTATGATAGTATATTTCAGTAACAATATTTTATTATGTCTGACTGTACAGAAGCAATACAAAACATCTGTTTCGGAGTTACAAGACGTCTGTCGTAACTACTGTGTTTTGTTCATACTTTATACATGCTTATTATAGTCTTTGTGCGAAAATCATTTTATTATATCCCGAGAATGGATCAAGACAGGCGTATTACTCCTAGTTATTGAAATCTATTATATTGTATTGGAAATCGCGGTACAAGTGGAACCTTGATTGACACTTAATAACAGCAAATAATGAAAGTTAGGATAATGAACGAACTGTAGAGTTTGAAAGACAGGTATTATTATCAAAGAAATTAATTCATAGGCTGACCTACGTAATTTGGTCGGTTTTCGTGAAACTCAGCCAACTAGGTCACGAATAATTTTTGATGACTGAGTTAGTAGTTTTCTTGCTAAAGTTTTACAAACATTACAGAATGTATCCTGGTGGTAAAGGGTTCTCTAAAGTAAAATTATAGTGTCTAAAACTCATAATTATTGACTTCAACAAAATATAAGATAATAATGAAGACACCAATCTATGATGAATACCTTAAGGTGACGCCGCGTTAAAGTAAAAACCGTGTTGGATATGTTTTAGATTGCTTGTTTAGATTGCTATGAGAGGCCGGCTCGGCCTCTCATAGAAAAAAGAAAATATGGAACAGCAAGAAATAGAAAGGGCGTAAGCGACAAAATGGTTTTTGTCGCGTAATTTAAAAACCATAAATATATTTCATATTATACATCTATGGGCAAATTAAAGTGTATGCTTGAACCAATCTATGTACAAGTTTTGGAAGCTTAAATCACTCTCCTCTGTTCGCAAAATTAAAATCCCTATTTTACAGAGGTCTTTTTGATTGATTATTCTGTGTTATAAAAGTTGACCAATCGTGTTATGCTATGGGTAATTCAAAGGCATGATGAATACTGACAATGAACTTTAATTTCTTAGCTTTAGTCATTGCTGAGAAAAATCGATATCGCTACAGCCAAATTATCAAAGCCTCGCGTCGCCTTAAATTACAGTATATTATTGTATACATGATAGGTATACCGGATGCCTTTATGCTAGAATAATAGCTGCATAGGTCAACACGATAGTTCAATAGGGTAAGACTGTTGATAGTGCAACATGCTTCTATGGGAATATGATTAAAATGTCTATCATACGAATCATAAAGGAGTCGTGAATGTATTTAACTTCTTATACATTATTCTTCTTTAAATTCTTTGTATATGTCGCAGTCATCTAGTTCAATCTGCGGTTCGATTGAATGACTAGCGCATTAATTGAATGACTCCATTCAATTGAATGACTCGGCCGAACGTTGCTTGAACAATCGTCACTCAACGTTCAACTAGTTAGCGATTTTTAACATAGCCCTTTGAAGAGAGCGGATTTGAAATCAGTCAGGTAATTGAATGCATTTATTTTTAACGGAATAGGGAATTATAAGAACAGTATATAATTCTTAGGTAATTAATAGCAATGTATTTATTACTCCGTCTGTCCAACACGATTGGATTTGGTTAGGTTAGATGGCATAGATAGCCATCGTGGTTATTTTTTTGTAAACCACCCAGAAGTAGCCGTCGCCTCATAATTGAAGTCAGTTTCTAGATTAACCTATTATTACACCACCAACAAAAACTTAAAAAAAATCATAGCATTCCATTTAACGACTTCACTATGATGACGTTTGGTCAAGACGTTAAACGTTACAGTCAGCGTCTTGCCTAGTTGTCCTTCAGTCATTCAATAGAACGGTGTCATTCAATGAATACGCTAGTCATTCAATCGAATCACAGATTGAACCAGATGACTGCGACATATACACATTCTTTTATTACTTTACTAGCTGTCCCGGCAAACGTCGTTTTGCCATATTAAGTATTTATACTTCATCAGTTGATCCAAAATCTTCCCTCTTCTTTTGTCCCCTAAGGGGGGGGGGGTTATACACCAAATGTTGAGTTGGAAAATACAGTAAATAATATGAAGTAAGTCCATTAAAGGAAAAAGTTTGATTCAAAATCTTATCCCTTCTTTGGTCCCCTTAGAGGGGTGGGGGGTAAAAATTTATATTTCTGATGTTGAGTTTAAAGAAGACAAATATATCTGCGAAAACCGTTTGCAAATCGGATCAGTAGTTTTTGTATTGAAGAAAAAAGTTTGAAAAAATCTGACCCCCTCTTTTGTCCCCTTAGAGGGGTGGGAGGAAAAATTTTTATACACCAGATGTTAAGTTGGAAGAAGACCAATATATCTGCGAAAACCGCATTCAAATCGGATCAGTAGTTTTCGTGTGATGCTGGAACAAACATACAGACAGACAGACAGACAGACAAAAAACTAACCACATTTTTGGCTTCTATAGCGATCTAGTGACACCCTCCGCTTATTATTTTTTGAATATCTTTAATGTTATACAGAATTCACATTTCTACAGTTTTATTATATGTATAGATATTATTAGAATTAAACCGAAATTTTATTTTATTATAGCGCTCAAAGATTGACTGTTTATGTTTTAGATTATTAGGGAAGCATTGTTAATTATTTATTACACTGGCGCCGCGCAACGCACTAAACTTCTTCAGCGTTTTCACGACACATTAAAATCATCACAATCTGACGTGTGAAAGGCTTTAATAAACTGTTTGATATTCCGAAGAAATATGCATACTTTTTTTATTTAATATCTATGGACGATTCACACCACGTCAGTCTGGCCCCGTGCTAAGTACCTAAAGGACTTGTGTTACAGGTACCAGACGACGGAAATATAATATTTAATACTTTTATACTATACATATATTTAAGATTTTTATTATATCATACACATATTTAATACACATCCAGACCCGGGAACATTGAAAACTTTTTGTTCCGTCGGCGGGATTCGAACCCGCGACCCCCGGCTTGAGCTACCGACGCGCTCACCACTAAGCCACAGAGGTCGTCAATGTATGTATGCATACTGTATATGTAATAAGCCCGGAAATTAAGTACACGATCATTAGGCTACATCACATTATCTACAGCAAAACCGCACGTCTGATTATTTCGGATTATACAATACAAAAACCATTAACCGACTTGACTCCTTTAAAAGATCTTCATATTCTGCCTCATTATATAACATTAAAAGGTCAGCGAACATCTTCAAAATAAATTTGATTAATAATCAAGATTGTTGTATCTTTTTATGATTTTTATGCAAGGGTTGGTATAGTTTTAAATGTCAGGTAGTCCGATTATAGAATTTTAAACCATCGGAATCTTCTTAAGTTTTGTAATCGAACATAATAATTACAAATACAAATACAAATACAAATCTTTATTTCCATAAATTGATTGACAATATTTTTAAACAAGTGGCAGTCCCCCAAACTAGGCGCAGCCTGTGCTATGGGGGAATTCTTACCGAATTACAATAAATAGAGTGCAAATATCAATAAAAACAGACGAAATTAACAAATAATAATAATAATACTTAATATAATCTAAATACCACAACAAAAATTAAAAATTAAAATTAAATTAACAATATAGTTATGCACAAAACGGGGAAAATTGCGACAGAGCATGCGAAGTCTGTTGAAAACAAAGTATAATATTATTTTGTCACAGCGCGTAACTTTTCAGTCAGTGTAAAAACTATCGATAATTTTTTACGTGCCATATTTTATGAATATAAAAAAATAGAGACTTTAAATAACTAAACACTTTAATAGACGAAGATTTTGACAAAAAACTGTTTTTATTCAATTGAAATTAAGTAGTGAACTAAACGAATAGCGGCACTCAAAAAGAGCACAAGTGCGAAAATGCAAGTTTCTAGCCATAGGTTTGATCTATTGCGTTCTATCAGTCAATCAGCTTTGATAGACTTAATTGGCTAATAGAAAACGTTACATGCATTCGGCGGCATATAGGTGTACATAACAAGCCCTCCACGTGACCCGTAAGAAGCTAACGTAGTCATCTTTAACTTTCTTTGCTGTAGGCACATGACGTTATATCATACATAACCTTTAAATTTTATGAATAATAATTAGCCTTAATACTAAGAACGGTAATAATAATAATATTATTATGTTAAATAAATAATTTACTTATGACTTACGACCAGACTCAGAGGCGTTTAATGATTGTTTAACATTAATTTAATGAAGAGTTTGAAAGAAAATGTATGGACTTCCTGTCAAAATAGTCATCAATAAAAGTCTCTAAGTGCGGCCGATAATATCTTAACTTATTTACGAAAGCGCTTATGCTATACGTCCTAAGTTAGGACGTATAACAAAAGCGCTTTTGTTAATAAGTTAGGGCTCCTAACCCTTCTGTTATAATAATATAACCACAAAGGAAATTAAGTCATAATTTATAATAAGTATCTATTTAAAAACAGCTATATTAACTTATAACTTTATAACCTTACTTGTTACAGTCTCCGGAACACGCGTAATAATTTATCATAATCTTAACTGTAGCAGGAAGAAATTGTTTATAATAAAATCTTATTCGTACGACCTGTTTATAGTAGTAATTATGTACGTTAGAGTCCATTATGATTATGCCGTACGAGGTAAAGCAATTATATAATCTGTGGTCAGATTGTTCCGTCAGAATCTAACCTCGCTGTGGTCATGGCCAAATGAAAATGGGCCAAATAATTTGGATACGGCTTAGTCACAACTCAAAGACGATAACTTACGACATTATGGGCCTGTTTCACCACTTCCTGATATAAGTGCAGGATATGCTATCCACCACATAACTTGTCAGAGGAAGTATGGAGAATCTGCCAAAAAAGTTGAGGATAACCTATCCGACACTTTATCAGGAAGTGGTGAAACAGGCCTTAAGTTACTTGTGCTCATTATTTGAGGTTTTTTAACACAAGTTCAACTATTCAATGCTGCTTCTGATTAGACTTCAAATAATCATTTAAGAATCAGTCAGTATCCTTAGGGCGTTAAAGAGGAGGAAAATGTGTATTTTCTACATAACTTGGTAAAAAACTATACAAAGTGTTCACTATGAAAGTAGTAGCGCTGAAAAACCATTTTTTTGTGATTTGTATGGACAAGCGCCCCAGCGTCAAGAGTTTTCCCAAACAAAAGTGAAAAATGCTGCTACTTTTACAGTGAACTCTCTACAAGGAACACATACTCACCCTATAGTTATTATCACTTAGTTTTGTTACACCCTGTATCTACAGCTGGTTGTTGTGTCTACAACATTTTCAATTATACTTAAATTTAAAATCGTTAACTTTATAATTATAATGCATATTATAATGCATTTTATTTATTATTTCACACGCCGCAAGGTATTCGAAATATGCGACATGAGCAATATGATTAATTGCAAATGCAGGCGTGACTGGAAGTACCAGGAAAACTACTGAGCAAAACCAGCCCAGGAAAAAACAAGCTTCCCCCCGATGGTTGCTCGCCTTGTCGTGGCGGTGGGGCTCTAGTAACCGCGGCTTGGACAACCGCGGTGAAGCGAAGAGGCAACCAGGGCCGGCCGGTGTCGCCGCCTGGCCCGAGGTGGGCGCTCCCAGCGGACTGGAGGAGTCCGCTGCGGATGCGCACCGAGGTGGGGCCGCAGAGGAAGAGGTAAGTAGGTATTGCGGTGCGCCACTTGCCCTATCCTCTGCGGCCGAGGTGTGGTCGGTGGCAGAGCCACAGACCTGATCTGCCACATGGCCTCCAAGTAGCAGACTCGGGGGGCGTCTGCTACAGCCCTGGTGGGGGCCGAGGAGGAGGGCGCACGTGTTGTGCGCCCATCGTGGAGTCTTCGGACCGCTGGCGGGGTCGCGGATGTGTGTATCGTTCCCGTGGCCCCGTCAAAAGGCGGCGTGGCGGAAGATGGGGGGGGTTTTAGTGGGTATACCGTGGTCTCATCAGCTACGGGAGTCCCACATCACCGCTCGGGTCGTCCCCTGCGCCTGGGTGGTATGCGTAATGCATTTCCCCCTCCGAAAAAAAAAAAAAAAAAAAAAAAAAAAAAAAAAAAAAAAAAGGAAAAAACAAGCTTTGTACCTATAGCCAGCCATGCAGAACTAATAGTTAAGAACATACTGCCTTTACATTTAATAAGTGTAAAGGCACTCCAAAACGACTCCTACCGCCTACGTTGACACTACGAAACATTATTTGTCTAATTTTCTAATTGTTTCCATTTGTTTTTTTATATTTTTTATAGCGTAATATGAACAATTTGACACTATGACTTATGAATCTATATACATAAAACTCAAAGGTGACTGACTGACATGGTGATCTATCAACGCACAGCCTAAACCACTGGACGGATCGGGCTGAAATTTGGCATGCAGATAGATGTTATGACGTAGGCATCCGCTAAGAAAGGATTTTGATAAATTCCCACCCCAAGGGGTTCAAATAGGGGATGAAAGTTTGTATATAATACTTTTTAGCGCGAGTGAAGCCACGGGCAAAAGCTCGTTACATATAAATTAAGACGACCGCAACGCCTTTATAATATCTTTCAAAGTTTCTATAAATTTCATCTCGATCGGTTGAACCGTTTAAGCGTGAACAGACAGGCCGACATACAGACATACTTTAACATTATATTATTAGTACGTATAAGGATAGTGGATGGCTCACTGCAGAGTTATCGCGAACGGTATATTTATCACGGCGATCGATATAAATCGTTCAAGGCTGTCGGCACTCAGCAGTGGGTCAATATTTTCAACACGCACCACGCTCCGATGCGCCCGCGCCGATACAGACTGTATGCACTTAATTGCACCAATTATGCGTTGATTTCTCTAGCGTATTACTAAATAAATATAAGTTAACATTTTAGGCCATTAAGGTGTAATGTTTATGTTATAAAAAGTTTTCAAAAATATATGGGATAATATACTCGAGAACCCTAAACAAATAATAATAATAATAACATCTATGGACGCTTCACACCACGTCAGTCTGTCCCCGTGCTAAGTACGTGAAGGACTTGTGTTACAGGTACCAGACAACGGAAATATATAATTTAATACTTTTTATATTATTTAAGATTTTTTATATATTTAAGATTTTTTTATTATAATATCATACACATCCATGACCCATTGAGCCACAGAGGTAAAGGTAGATCTTTGGACCCAGTAAGGTTGTATTTAATAAACTTCGATAACGCGATGCAGGATCGTGATGCTAGTTGGTCCACCACTAAGCCAGTGCCCAGCTAAGCCAGTTTTTATGAGAGTTCAGAGTAGGCCAGTTTATTTCCATCTCCCCATGTACGTAATCTGTAGGGCACCTAGGCTTTGGCCTATAACGGCCTATTTATAAATTCGGACCTGCAGATGATACTAAATTCTTAGAACCTAAGGCCCGTATAAATAGTCAGTACTTAAGATGCGACCCGGTATCAAGACGCGGTTTGGCTCTGTAATTGGTCTTGATAGCTAACCAATAACAGAGCCTGAACCGTATCTTGAGACCGAGATGCATCTTGAATACTGACTATTTTAAATACCGGCCTAAGCTCTTAGATTTCATTGCAGTAATTCTTCAAAGTTATCTTGAGTGGCAAAATAATTTCCAACATCTCTAACGAAATTACCAAGTAATTAAAAGCCACTTATGTCAATAAACATTAGTGTCGTCAGTTAGTTTCAGATTGTGAGTTCACAATGGGCATGCAATTTAATTAATACGGTACAATAGTTGAGGCTGGGAACGAGTCAAGGTTTACGAGAAGCTTACCAACCGGTTTCTTAGTTTAAAACTAGAACGGTCTTTGTTTATCTTAACCGAGGAAATGGTATGCAAATATTCGCGGACAAATTGCAAAGTCTTCTAATCCAAGAGCCGTCGACAGACTTTTATCATTTTATAAAAGCTGAAAGTTTACCCATGTATATGACTCCTATAGAGGTAAGAACGATAAGTAACTATGGAGTTTCGGTCGCGGTTACTTTAGGAGGTATCAGTTCTGAAGTTTTATCTGACCAACAAAATGCCGAAAGTCATGCTGTTTAGTTTAAAACTAGAACGGTCTTTGTTTATCCTAACCGAGGAAAATATAAATATTCGTGGATGAAATGCAAAGCATTAGGTCTTCGCACGTTTCTCGAGTAACTTGAGAGGTCCTGAAACTATTTTTTTTCTTAATTTCAGTACTTTTACTCCCGTTTGATCGAGACTTCAGATTAAGGTTTCGAACAAATATCCTCCGCATGTATGTAAAAGTTTAAACAAATATAACTCCAAAATTCAGAGGCAAACTTTTATACTTAAACTAGATAACGTCCGCAACTCCGTTGTGCAAAAACTCGGTTATCGTGTGGGAACCGTACATTTTTATTTTTTTCAGGATAAAAAGTATCCTATGTCCTTTTCCGGGACTCAAATTATCTCCATCCCAAATTTCAGTAAAATCGATTCAGCGGTTTGGGCATAAAGAGGTAACAGACAGTCAGACAGACACACTTTCGCAGTTATAATATTATAGTATATAGTATAGATATGTAGAGTAAACTTTTGGAATAAATAGGAATAACTAACTGAAAAGGAAGCATATTATAATGGCGTATATTTACAACTTGTATAATAAAATTATTACGAAAGAAAATGTAATTAGCGTACTATAAAATAATATCAATAAAAATAATAAGACACGTGAGATGAACAGATAGACACGATGGACAGATACAAGTAACAAGAGAATATAAAGTTTAATTAATCTTAAGATAAGCGGTTAATGTAAAATGATCACGCACTACGTTCCACCTCATGATCACTGATCACTGATTTTAGATTAATCAGAGGCGGATTAAACGTAGTATAGTGGTCACTGGTCATGTGCCCACGATTCTTCGTGGTCATGAAGTTTTCCTCCATTTTCGTACTTTACACCATTTAACTTTAGACACGGTATACAAAAACTGTGATAATTAAATTTTATGGAAATTTATATCACAAAATTTACGGAAAAGCTTAGATCAACAAAGTGGGCTTCCGTTTGGTTAGTTTCCTTAGTAAGTTATAAAGTTTCAACTTATAGTTGTAAAATCGATATTATAATATTTCATTACGATATATAAAGTTATAAATGGATACATCCAATTACAATAATTAGCAATTCTTTATACTATGGCAATATGAGCCAATTGAATAGTATTATTAGCAAATGGGGCTAATAATTAATAATAATCAATTATGTATTTAATTATTAATTTAATCATCCGTCTGCAAACTTAATTTAAATCCATTTACATGAAAATGTAACCTAAATTATTGCCTAAGTCTTAAACTTTTGATTTTGTTCGAGATTTTTAAGAAGCTTACAAACTCTCTACAACTTACAAGTATATAAGTACTCTCACAGCAGCAACAAACAAAAGAATTTGCTGGACTACCAAGGGTGTGTCTAATTCAGTGGCGGCTTTAGGGGATGGCAAACGGGGCAACTGCCCGGGGCCTCGCTCTTGCAGGGGCCTCGCGTCAAGGAAAATAATTGGATTATTGTGCTTTAATTAGAGATCACAGAGGATTTCGTAAGGCAAAACCTGCCGCCCGGGGCCTAGCAATGAGTTAAGGCCGACTATGTGTCTAAAAGTAATGTATAAAATTATCTAGCCACCGAGGCTAGTAGGTTTAATGGTAAATAGCACAAAATATTCTTCTTAAGGAGACATTTTCCTGACTGTGATGGAATCACTAGAAATTATAGTTTAATGCACACATTTGGACTCTACAAAAATAAATTCTGTGTATCTTGTATAATTAAACTAGTGGTCGATTGCTTAACCGACACCAAAATTATTATTACCGTAAGAGCTATTGTTTTTTATTATATTATCTACCACAAAACAAAAGGCATAAATGTAGTATTAAATTCCTCGGTGAAGCAATTATATCAGAACATGATCTGAAACATTGCCTCACTGAAGTTCATCGCGGTTTCGCACACTAATTGGCTATTATCTAAACAACAATCTCAAATGCTATTCCATCAGCCAAGGTAAAGAGTTTCAAAGTATTTTTAAAGGGAAGATAGGCTATTGATACAATATAATGATAATATTAAGTATGCCAGGTTTATGAAGGATATATTAATATACAACTCATTTGTGAAAAGTAGTAAAAGCACTACCTACGACGCCATGACAAACATAATATTATGTGCAATATTATGTGCTTTATTATAAAGGTAAAATTTATTACATTACTCTTTGTTTCGGCTTTTCTGTATTCGGGAAAAATTATATCAAACGTTCCATTTCAAACATAAGGTGCTCCCTCACCTGAAGCATTCGCTTGTAATGTAACGTTACAGAGTCGAGCATTACATCAGTGAGGAAGGAGAACCGAGCATTACAATGCGCACCTTGTAATGATATCTTGATAAAACTTATAACATCAATGCTACGTATATGGATTGCTCAAAGTCGAATCTATAATATTACATTACTCGCGAACGCTCGTCAGTTAGGAGGTAGTATTGTAATGTAATGCTCAAAGTCGAATCAATGTTACGATATTGAATGTACTGTCCCTTCTTGGTGGAAATTCATGTTCAATTAAATAATTATATACTTCAAAATGATGAATTTTTCGAAACCGGTCGTTTATATTATAATTCTGTGATAAATCTATTCAAATAAAGTGGAATAAGTGCAAGGAAAGTGTATAATTATTTAACTAAAATGTTACATTACACTTGAATGCTCGCAGTGAGGGAGCACCTTAAAATGTGAAAACAAAATCTATGAGTACAAAAGACTTCAACGCGTCATAATGCTGCTCGAATACGTCTTATTGCGTTAAGAAATTGGCAAGTCAACATTTTTCACTCCTAACAAAAACCGAGGGGTGTTATAAGTTTAGCGTGTCTGTCTACCTGTATATGTGTATGTCTGTCCGAGGCATTGTAGCATGCAAACGGGTGGACCGATTTTGGTCAGTTAGGAAGTCATTGACCTTATAGTAGGCTTTGGCACACACAGATAAGACCGATGTTATTATTAGCTATAGTTCATTATAATTAACAGCTAACTCACAGATGTAAAATAGCAAATACTATAAAATAATAAAATATGTTATTATTTTTAATGTTATGATTCTATCAACTTATGTCTTATTACACACATAAAATAGTTTGAATAGTCTTAATCATTCGCTAATATTATCATTAAGTTGATAGCTAGATTGGTATTTCACACAGATATAGAAATATGCCATTTTTACCTGTAAGTAAAATAAATTATCACCAATCACCATGTACCAACAGAAACTGAATCATTGGCAGATGACCTACGTTATTTGATCAGGTTATGTCAAGTCAGTGTTAGTCAAAGACTGGGGTTGATATAACCTAACCAAATTTCATAGGTCCTGACCTCCTCCATACTTACCTGTAAAACAACTTCTTTTTGAGTATGTTTTATATAGCGTGTTACATAAAATACATTTAAAAGGAGTTTATTATATCACAGTCATTTTCATGCTTTGAACTCAAAATTAGCCATAAAATTACCATAAATTTGTATCAATACATCAATAAGTACAAATGTTATGTAATACTTATATAAGTCCTAACCTAAATAATAATTAAAATTATAATTGAATAATATAAATTAAATAATAATCTAAATTATTATTATTCGTTGTGCCACATCTAAATTTCGTACATCTGTGGTTCTATAAACCAATAACGTAGATATGGCAGCTCGGTGAACTTAAGAAGATTAAAGAGCCCGACCAAAATTCTTTGACTTCTAATAATATGTCTTTTGTGCCCATGGCAGAAGGGTCAATATAAAAGAAACAAGGGTAAAACAACTCTGAATGCACTATACAATGAATCACGAAAGGGTTTCTACCCGCTCGTGACGAAATATCGTGCATTTGTCTATTTCATTGGGAAGACAGCTGGTATAAAATATTGCTGTATAGAAAGTTAGTTTAGCGAGAAGTTTGAAGAAGGTCAATATTATGGCGATTCTCACGAAGCATGCTTATGCGCAAGCGCACACTTATTAATATAATATGAATATTGAATAATGTTGAATAGAAACGAGATCGCCGAATATACACTTATAGGTTACACCGTTGGAAAAAAGGCAGTTCTTAAGTCTAACCTCAAAATAATTGTAAACGTTAATAATTATTATAAAAAATCATGGCTATTTAGACATAATTCTCAAACGGAATTATGTTTAGAGCATAAGAACAACCAAATCTAACTATCAGTAAGTAGTTTATTTTGGGACATCAAAAATAAAAGTCGATAACAGCTCGTATACAAATTTGGCCATGATTCTTTGCTTATACAAACGTAAAAAAGTTGTTCGTTCAGCGCTGCTTCTTTCACAGTGAACTCTGTACAGATCACACCCGACTCATACACACCCTAAAGTCACTAAGTTTTTTATACCCTGTGTAATGTAAACGATGTTTGATGGATACGCGTACGGCGTACCATACAAATAAATTTTGTAATGACGATCACATAATTTTTTATAAAATAATGGGCAAATGAGCAAACGGGCCACCTGATGGATAGTAATTACCGTCACTCGCAATATCAAAAGTGCTGCAGGTGCGTTGCCGGCCTTTTAAGAGGGAATACGCTCTCTTCTTGAAGGTTTGCAGGTAATCATAGACTATATCAATTATCAACCCAAAACATAAACACAACAAACTATATTTTGTTACTACTTAAATTAATTATTACACTATTACAATAATTGGTAAAGTGAAAGTTTGTTTGTTCAATTTATTACTATTTATTTCAATTAGGCACGGCACAATTTTTATGACAAATCGGACATAAAGGTATATTAGTTTCAACAGAGGTAGTATAAAAACTTTAGAGGTGTAGTAAAACAATGACTACGTTTTGATCGACAATTGAAAGTAAATTTTATTACTTTTAATATTTAGTACGCAATTATGAAAAGAAAGTTTCATGATCTTGACGCTTTTGAATACTTATCAATAAATTTTCATTAATGAGTAGAGTTTAATGAGAAATAAATAATTAACGCTTTCACTACTTTTAATAGCCATATTAACTATAGTTCAAGGTCTAAACGTTAACAGCTATACTTAAATTTTAAACTTTCTTTTACGACTCATAAACTGGTTCTTACACCCAAAGAGTGGAAACGGTTGGTGAAAACCGATGGTGGTTTTTTCACCCACATTCACGAATCACGTGGTAAGTACTTACGTGACACACTAGTATAGCACTGGTGAGTTCCTAATAAAGATATCCATTTAAATCCTGCTAGGTATAACTTTTAGGGGCGGTGCCAACTTACAAACATATTTTCAACTTACACTAATGTGTGTACGCTCGATTGAGGCGATCTAGTACGGAGATGAATTACCGTATATAATTCATAATAGACAAATATATAACGATAAAATTGGTCTACTGTTTATATAATAATTAAACATGAATTTAATTGTATAGAATCGATTGTCATAATAACGTCTTCCGTTTGTATGAAGAACAGAATAGATGCGTGCGCGCATGTTCTTGACCGCACACACAATGGTTCGCGTGTATGGGAAACCTCTTTGTTGTAACTATTAGGATGCGCTAATGAGTATGTTTCATACACATAGATAGCTTAACAAGATATTTGTGTAAAGAATTTGCGTGTTGTTGCAAACATTGCGTGGGAAAAAGTGGAAGAGAAAAAATAGAGCTCAAATGAAAAGGCTTTTATAGACGTTACGATACTATTAGTCATGGATTAAATATCATGCTATGACTAAAAATTATCCGAATAAAAAACGAAGGAAAGAGTTAAGATTAAGACTGGCGGAAGTGCGGATGATATATAAAATATTATGATAGGTAATTTGAAGGTAAAGAATTTCATATAAACGTAACATACACAATTCTAAAAGATTTGTTATAAAAATACAAAGCTAAACTGTTCTATAAATAAACACTAATAAGAATAATAATTCTATTGTTTTATCCTGGAAAGGTAAAGTTAGCAGATTCGAGAATAAATGCAAATGTGTGATTCAGGAAATTAATTTTTGGTAAATTATGTCTATTTAATCACAAATTATAAATTGGTTGGTCGAAACATATTTTAACTGGAATTTTTATTTGCAAGAGCCTGGGTATATTATGTAGTATTATTATCATAATATCAAGCTACTATGCTCTATTTTTTAGGAAAGAAGACCTTGCTGGTTCTTGCTTAATTTCATTTTTTTTATTGGATTTGGATTCTATTGCAATTGCCGTTAAATAATATAACTATTAAATAAAACAACTATGTATTCAAAAATTTATGATTCAGATTAGGGTCAGTCATAAATATTCCTAACGACATCAATAACTATTATGAGTTACCCACATTTCAACTATAACCAATGGCTCATGGAGTCATACAGAATCTTTACACTGTCATTTATCTATCAAATTGCCCACTTATTCATAGACCACAAACAGTTACACGTCAAATATCGCGGTCCATAATTAAGTCGGATAGTCATCACTCATCCTATAATAATACATCCTACGATCGTTCTTACACTGCACGATGCGATTTATCGTACGTGCTTTTAAATTATTTTAAAAAAATCTATTAATTTTATTTCATAAAGGGTCTGAATATAAGAAAATATGAATTATGGCGTATATTATTATTCAAATGGATAACTTTAGTGTCTCTTAAAATAACATAAGGACATAACAATTATAATACTATATAGTTTAGTAATAACTATATTATAGTTTATTATTAACTTTAACTGTGGATTTTACTGTGGGCTATTTTAAAATGTTATGTTTCCAATATCTATTTCATTAACATCATAATTTTCTTTTAATAATGTACTTACTAGACTTGTATCCGCAAAGATCTTTACGGCTGCGACAGATGAAAATCGTGTCGTACTTTGTCATTGGATCTAACAGTATTTTGACATTATTTCAATACCTAATACCTCGTGTACTCTAAGTACCGGTATTGAAGGATCCGATTTATGTATAGCGGTAAACAAAACGAGGTTAATCTGTACAGATATTTATAATTTATTGGTACTACAGTTTAAACCGTGCTTATAAAACAAGCAACAAATGAGTTCCAAATATAAATTCAATTTCGATCATTTGAAAAATTGATTGTAATTAAATTGAAAGTCAATTTTCTCATTCCTGCTGACTAATTTTGGTATGATAAATGGATGTTATTAATGTAACACACACCTCGTGAATATGATAATATTTGTAGCGTTTTTTTGTACGTCTTATCTTCCTCAGGCATTTGTTTCCTTTCCGGAGCTTTTTTTAAACGCCCGGATTATTTTGCCATTGGATAATAATATGGGGAAAAATTAAATCAGAGCGCATATATCCATCAAACTTTCCTCTTTCTAGTAAATGAAATTATTATAACAAAGGCGTTTAATATTTTTAGTTACAATGTTATAAAGTAAATTACTCTTAAATCACTGCAAAAAATTGCATTTAGTGTAAGTGTATCAATGTTTTCTTTCTTCAAGTATTGAGTGGTTAGCGGGTTTATGCAACGTTCAGCGTCAGGTCAAACAATGACTCAGACACACTGTTCCGACCGTTGACACCAGGTTTGTTGCACCCCAGTGTAAACTCGCCTTTGCCCCACATTGAAAAAGAAAAAAAATATGCTTGCTTATGCAAAGTCATCGGTTTGTGGTTTTGCTTGACAGTCACAGAGTTTGATAGAAGTCGAATACAATAGCAGTTAATTAAAGCTCTCATCATTAATTCATATTTAGTGTATCGAATTATAAAATTTTATATTATATGCCTCATCTCATAATTTCGTAATGAGTTCCTGGATGCTAAAAATGACACCTCATACACACCAGCATCAGTTTTCGTTTTAACATTAAAATTATACGATTTTTTAAGAAATTGAAAGAAGACAACACATAATATTATCCGCAAATCGCGATGGAAGGATTAAATCTATTGTTATTCTATTGTTGTCGCGGTCACCGGTGTCCTTAAGGGGGTTAGGTTAGGTAGTAAGTGTCTCTTAGCTCTCAAGGTGACACTTTATAATACTTAGTTCAGATTTTATTCACACGAAAAAAGCCATACAGAGCTTGTAAAGCAAACGACCATTGCCTTTAAAATAATGCATTACAGACACACTGCATTGTCATCTTTAATCTATGGCCTTTGGCACTCACGGTAAGTTAAAATAGTTCTCACGAAGCACGAACAATCTGTGTAACGCAGCCATTATATAAAATTAAATTTGGAATTCATGAATGTAAATAACAAGTATCTAATCACAGCGCTCGCAGTATCTTATGCCAACTCCGGAAGAATTATTGCATAAACAATACGTAATTACGTAATTACATCAAGTATCAAGATCTTTTAAAGGTTATTCTCAGGTTTGTCATAAGGTCGAGTATAAAAACGTAGAGTCAATGAATAAAAATAAAAATTATAATTAAGACCTTTTACACACTTCGGGTACTAGGTTTGAATAGTGAACTAATTCGTAGCCGTCGTGAAGGCACGTGAAGATAAATAAAATATTATGTGGTAAGTTTATATAAAAAATAGAGTGTATAAGTCTTACGTTTATTTTAATTCTCATAATGGGAGTGTTAGGTAAAAACTTAATTTTGTTAATAAAATATTAATGTATGCAGGTGAGCTTGTAATCGTCAGAATTCAATTTAGTAACAATTACGAACAATAATGTTAAAAACATTAATTTCTAAATAGTTTTCAACACTTCTATAAAAATTTTAAATGGCCATATTTATATTGCAAATTCTAAGATGGCGTTGCGAAAAAATTGTAATTAGTAGTCGCCACGTTGTGTCGCAACGTATTGTCACGACGTCGCGACGCGCCACGTTTACTCAGCCGCAGGCTTATAGCTATTCCCTTAAAACCAGCTATTAGATGTCGAAATCAAGCAAAATTTAATTCTTTGTAATTTGATAAAGCTGAATTTCTTATACAGGGTGTAACAAACCTAATTGATATTAATACTTAACTTTATGCCGATAGGCGCGAGCGACTATAACCCGGCCGAATTTTATTTATGTTTAAAAAAAACTTCACAAATCTATTGTACTGCTAAGATATGATCATTTTACTGCGGGAAAATAACCATTAAAATTTCACGCAGTATACACACCCTAAAGTAATTGTATCACTTAGTTTTTTACATCCTGTATTTAATAGATATTAAAGTAATATTAGGTTTGCGCTATGTTTCGGACTTCGGTAGATATACCTACCCTAAAAAAAGGGCATATTTGGTGACGCCGCGTAAAAAACCGTGTTGGATAATAAGTTTTAGATTGCTTGTTTTCTATGAGAGGCTGGGCCGGCCTCTCATAGAAAACAAGAAATGAAACAGCAAGAAATGGAAAAAGTATAAATGTAAGCGACAAAACGGTTTTTGTCACGTAATTTGAAAGCCATATATATATTTCATATAAGCCATGGGCAAATTAAAGTGTATGCTTGAACCAATCTATATACAAATTTTGGAAGCTTAAATCACTCTCCTCTGTTGGCAAAATTAGAATCCCTTTTTTACAGAGGTCTTTTTGATTGATTATTCTGTGTTATAAAAGTTGACCAATAGTGTTATGCTATGGGTAATTCAAAGACAAAGACATGATGAATACTGACAATTAACTTTAATTTCTTAGCTTTAGTCATTTCTGAGAAAAATCAATATCGCTACAGCCAAATAAGTCAAAATCAAAAGGCGTCTTATACTTTACTGCCTATCGACAAAATCCAATTTAAGGACGCTATTACAAATATCAGCGATTTTCCGGTACCCTATTAAAGAATTAGGAGTCAAACTGCGAGGATATTTTGGTTTCAAATGAAAGATAATATATTCATCTCCACGACTGTACCATAAAAATTCTATAGCCGCATGCAAAATTTTCACATAAAATACGTTTTAACCATCACAATAATCGCAAAATATGAAAAAAATGGGGTCTGATTAGGTACCTTAATATCTAAATACACTGAACTGAGGAAAATAAATATACAAAAAAATTGTTGCTTATTTAGTCCTCTATAAAGTCCGCTAAAAATTTTATATAAAAATAAACAACTTTTCCAGTTATAAGAAAAATAAGAAAATTTCTCAAATTTTTTCATACATTTTCGCCATAATATCAAAAACGCGGCGAGCATCGTAACCGCCACTGTACAAGGCGCGCTAATATGAATCTTATTTTAATGTCATTAACGTCGATATTCGTACTGACAGACATCCGACCTGCTAATTAAAAAGTTGGAGCATTCTTAAGTAATAACATTTGTGTAAAATGAAATTAAGAACTATAAACTTATGAGTGATCACTAAAATTATTGTACAGTTCAGTATAATTAAAACACAATTAGCATATTATTATGATTAATATCCATCCATACTTCCAGAGTCCAGACTAATATTATAAATGCGAAAGTGTGTCTGTCTGTCTGTTACCTCTTCACGCCCAAACCGATAAACGGATTTTGCTGAAAGGTCCATACTCCATACTATCCCTCTTACTAATAAAAACTTCTACTAACTAACCTAACCATGCGTTCAACGTGTGAATAGTTATACAGGAGTTTTTATGTTACACACACGTTACACAGAGTTTATACAATGGTCTATACAGAGAAATTTGTATGGAAATGACAACTTCGTTATACAGGCCTTATGCCAAAAAATTATTATTAGTAGAAAAAATCTTATGCACCCTCTATACACGCTGTGTAAGTTTTTATTAGTAAGAGGGTTTATGTATAAATACTTAAGTCCTGGGAAAAGACAAAGCATACTTTTTGTCCCGAAAAATGTATGGTTCCCGCGCGATAAACGAATTTTTGCGATACGGAGTTGCGGGCATCATCTAGTATTATTATACCTCTAATGTTGCGTTTTCGGTAGCGAAGGTCCTCAAATCGCAATAGAAAATGTAAATTCTTATAGCCATTAATCTAAAGCAAATAAGAATACATTTAATGTGAACATTGTGCATGGTCTGATTCATTTGTTTACATTTAAAGCCATTAAAAATGCAGATTCCGTGAAAGTAAGAGAAGCACAGAAATGTTACGTGTAACTTATTATTGCTCTATTTTATAAATTCCTATAAAAATATTTTCGAGAAAGGTCTAAACCGGTAAAGGTACATTTTTGGCAGTACAGCGCCCTTTTCCTTCTGTTTACAATTTCCATCAGAGACCAATGACCAACGTGACAAATGTTTCCATTCACACCTAACAAAACTTGAACGTAAGAACATAATATTGTTTGTTTGTTTGAACATAGTGCTTTTGTGTGTTGTTAGATTCCTTTAGGCAATCTCGCTGGAATCATGCATTTTCCGAAATGATACTTAATATTTGCATGTCCTTCGTAGTTAACTGTATATCTACATGAAATTTCGCTGAAACTGCCAAGTGGTTTAAGGCAACATAGAAAGCAAAGAAATACCTTAATATAATGTTATTATAGACCACAACTAGCTAAAACAACAATAATTATTATTAATTTTGTGCTATACAATATAAGTGTGCACATCGCAATTCGCAGCCAAACACAATAATCTAACTTCATTACTTTGCAACAAAAACCAATGACACTGTACAAATTATATAATTACTCAGTATCGTAATAATAGGGCATCAAAATCAAACAAAGGTAACGGAAGTGACTGAAATAGGTGAAGACACTGTGTGAAGATTATGTAAGGCAATGAAAGTGCGATCTTCGCAGATATATATCTGTTGCGGTACAAAAGGTGAACTAGTTTACTGATACGCTTTTGTGCTGAGCGGAATTAGAAAGGGATAGATATGGCATTAATCATTATGTTGAATCAGGGAAAAATCCGATTGTCAATTTGAATGTCGTTTTGACGGCAGGCTGGCAGGCTGTTTCGCTCGCGCGTGAGTTTGCGATCGACCAATTATGAGAAGCTGACTCCTGTGGCCTGAGTCGCGTATAACGATTCATCATAAACATGAGGCCTGAGAATCGAACGGAGTACGAATAACGAGAATGAGACTCATGGCCATATAACGTTGACGAGCTAAAGAGACTGCACTAATTCAAAATATAGCAAATGTAAAAGAAATAAAAACTTGTGATATTTAAACTTTCAGTGCTTAGGAGATCTACCAAAACAATTGAACGTATTACGTTTTCAAAATATGTATTAGTTAATTAAGTTTTATAATACTGCCTTTAAACCTCCAAATTCGTAGTCATACTCATCATGGCGTATCTATATTTGTTCTTATATCTTTGGTTGGTACATAATGGATTTGGAATACAAATTGTCATTTTTGCTTTCTATTTATTTTGTATGTAAGTGCTTTGTCAACACGCTTAACTGTGATACAATTAGTGATGTTACGTAAAGAATAAAGATCTATTATTATGATATAATATTGAATAAGACTTCATAATGATGGTTTACTGTTACTTAAGAAAAATATTGCAGCTATAATAGCCATCACATAACGAGTGAAAAAATTGTCACTTGTTTTTTTGTTCCATATCGTATCGTCGTATCACGTACATCGTATGTATTTCTTATGTAACTATGATGATTTTTGTCAAGTATAAAAAATGACAGAAAAATCTTCCTTTAAATATTTTAAAAATATTTTCTATAAAAATGTTGATAGTTTTTGACCATGTTCCTACAGTTGTAGCTATTTGATGGGTAATAAGGATTATTCCAAAAAGGTTTGAAGCATTTAGTGCACGGAATGCAAGTACGGTTGCAGACAAACATAATTTACCATATTTCGTCCTTATTACTATGATGACAAGGTACAACCGTGGGTTTGCAAGCAGCCTACTTGTAATTTGGTCTCCATGTGGCTGCATCAGGTCATACTGATGCTAAGGTCAAATCACGTAGTCTTTCAGTACCTGTAATCAAGAAATTGGATATTATTAAAAAGTCAGGGAGAATAAATTAAAGAAGTTAATTAAAAGTGCAGTACAAGTAAGGAAAAAAAACTATCGGGTTTGACATAACCCATGGTAGGAACCTTTTAGAATTTAGACCCTATGCGCTATAAAAGGAGATGACAAGAACTAAGGTACTTTCCCTTTTGCCCTACGGTCTTAGGTTCACTGTGAAAGTTTGGATTGTATAAGGAATCGAACATAAATCGAACGTTACTATGTCATGATGGTCATGGCTATAATACCATAAAAAGCTAAGCTTAGATTTTCGTCGTTAGCCTTACCCTAACCCTTAGGGTCAATTCAGACCGCAACGTGACGCGTATAATATGCATTTCTAAATTTGTATTAAATTGACAGATTTAAATTATTGCGTGAGACTTCTTGCAAATCTGTCAAATCCATACAAAATAAATGCATCTACGCGTCGCGTTGTGGTCTGAATTGACCCTAAGGGTTAGGATAAGGCTTGACGGTAAACCATTCAACATGATGGCCGATTAACTCCAAAAATGTACTATCAGAGAAGTTGATTCCTAGGCAAATGGGGGACCTACGAAGTTTGGTCGCGTTGCGACAATCCCAGCCGATAGATCACAAATTGACATGATCCGACGAAATTAATGACGATGGTCTGTCAATAGCCTTTTTTTACGCAGTGAAATGCTGTGACGCATTCGACGCACTCCCACCAAGAAGGCCCCTCTTCTTGGTGGGAGTGTTGGCTCCCTAGGCGAACAGAGGCCCCAAACGGGGGGCTTGTTTAGGCCATCCTCCTCCGGTGGTGTCGCGATGCGCAGGAACATGAGGCGCATCACGACCATCTCGGGACTCGGTGCGATGGGCAGCGGCGTCCCCACACCGCCGCCCCGAGTACTGCTAAAGCGGGACATTTCGGCCATTTTGGACGTTCCGTCTACGCCTCGGCCGTCGTCTCCGTTGAGGGTCGAGCGCCTTCCTCTCTCTAACTCGCTCGGCTTCCTCTTTGGTGGAGATCACCTCCTCGGTCTGTCAATAGCCTAGGAATCAATTCCCTCGGATATAATTTAAAATGTATCTAAGAACGTGGTTTGATTGGAAGCGAGCCATGTTTCTATCTCAATACGTTGAGAAGTCTTCTTGTCCCTTTCGTCAACGCGGTGTGCATTTGAAGTCACCTATGCAGTACTTAATCCTTTCTAATAATGACATAATGTTTACATTACGATTACGATCACTATTCTCCAATCACGGAATTCTGACTGTAGCGGTCATTGACACCCTGTCAAAAACTTGCCATATTTCGTCATTTTCTATACAAACCGCGATTGACAATGAAGTGACAGATGTTTCTAAGTGACAGATGTTTCTAGTCTAAGGGCAATATCGTATATTGCATACACGATGTGAATAGAGTATGAATTATATCACTTCAAACTCATAAATAGTTGGAGATTATCATACGAAGAGTTACCAAGACGTTTTCCGATGAAACTATTGTAGTAGTCTGTTCCTTTCTAAGAATTCAATTTTATTCTTATGTTAACAGAATGCAGTGCGAGTATTTTTCAGATAGCTCTTAGACTGAAAAGGTCAATGATCGCTGGTGCCACCTTAAATTATCCTGACTATAGATCACTATTCACAGGCAGAATGTGAAATTCGTTTACGCGACGATTACGATTACTCGTTCGATATTCACATGTCGAATTGGAAATTCGTATACGCGGAATACCGATGCGAATGCGACGTCTCGTTCCGATTACGCCACACGGCATCATTCCGTGTCCAATACACATTAAATATTCCAAGTTTCACTTTCGTTGAGCTATTATCGTGCGGGCTTTTTGTGTGATAACTGATAAGTGTGTAATTGAGAAACGCCTCTATAATAGCTCGGAGACTGGAGTGTGGTCGTGGGTTCGATTCTCGTTAAATTTTGTTTCTAAGTTGTCTTGGGACCATAAGCGGAATAGAGCAACAATCTCGAGCTGTCAAACGAAACCGAAATTGATTTACACCTGTGTGTAAAAATATGTGTATTGTGTACGTATAATACACTAACGCAAGCATGATGGAACATGAATTCTATGAGATTAAATTGTCAACGTGCCGATACGTGCCGACTGGACGTCAAAAAAGAGTTCTGCTGTCATGTATCACACGTCTCTTATTACCACGCAGTGTTACTGATAGTGACGTCTAGCTTGCTCAGGCCTTTGTTTCTCTATGCCGCTAGCCGCTAGGTATATTAACTTCATGGTTGGGACAATACAGACTGGTTATCTGACAGAGATAATCCTTGCTATGAAAAGGATTATAAAAAAGTCAGCAGCATAGGTCGTTTCGGATTATCCATACGAGCGGGTCACGAAAGTAAAGGAAGAGGAATTACTCTTGGTCATGATTGTGGTCAAATTTGGGCACAATAAAATTACTCCAGCGTAGCTAGTAAGCTGTATTCAATAATGTATTAATAACACATTATAATGGATAATAATATATTAAATCGTCCCAAAAATACCTAGTTATGAGTTTATAACTATGACTTATGAGTTTGTCTTTTAAGAGTATCTTTTATTATTATGAGTTTGGCATGAATAACATTTTTGTTATTCATGCCAAACTGTTAGTGTTAGTGCATGGTTACACTTGATTGCAATACGTGACAAAAAGACAAACAAAATATTGTATAACCGATGTATCATAGTTCTGTTAGATAAACGGAAAATGATTATGTATTAGTATCGATGTCACTCGGATTCTGAACCGGTATCTATCGAATAATCGCTTGCAACACGTTTTGGGGTCATCGTTCGAATTTTAAAGTTTTATTAATCGCACATAATTACACAAGATTCAAGAAGATTTATGACGAAATGCGATGCAAAAAATCTTAATGTTATGCAAACATGTGCTTTGCTTTTTAGCAGATTCGAGATAAACTAGATAGGCGGGTATTCAAATTAATAAAATTTGTTGCTATGTTACCGTTAGAATGCAGAATACGTTAATGTGCACATTATCTAGGTAATCTGCAGATTCCTTGATACCATCCGTTAAAGTGTGAAATTTAAATAAAAAAGGCTTATATTTGCACTTTACCTAGCTAGTTTGCATTCTCTTTCTTCGTAAAAGTCCTAAAAACTTTGACTTAAGCTTGTCAACCTAAGACAGTTGTTGTTTTGGTTGGTTTTTATCAAGTAAATAACATTTTACTTTAAATTTAATCACTTATTCCTTTGTTTATGTCCAAATAAATTATATTTAATAATTCTCTACAAATAAATACATAACATGTTTAATTCAAACAAGAACCTGTTTTATGTAATTTAATGAGAATAGAATAAACTTTTTGCACTTTAACTGACTCACCCAGATAATCTGCAGAATACCTTGTTAATCTGCAGTCTAACTGGTTTACGCACATTAGCGATAACAGCTAGACAAAAAACGGCGGACACTGAAGGCTACTATCTATTCACTAATTTCTAAAGCTTAAAATTGGATTTGATAAATTCCGACTGCCAAGTTAGTTAATAGCACCTCCTGGCAGTCGGGTAAAAATAGACTAAAACTACAGGCAATGCAGCTAAAAGTAGGTCTATAACTGTCAAAAAGCATACAAATTAAACTTAGAACCTTCTATTTGTAGCTAAAAAACCATAATTTTCATGGTTCATCAAATATTGAGACAGTGCGGTGAACATATAGGTCGGCGGTGTCAGCCTTGACCCTGTTGCATTGTTCAAATGCCACATCTCGTTGTCTACAATTTGATGCGATAATCGCATGCAAATGGCCACTAATTGTAGAGTCATATTTATTGTATACAGGGTGTAACAAAAGTAAGTGATTTATTATTTATTTATTTATTTATTTATTAAAGTTAATTACAACGGGCTACCCCAATTACAATAATTAACTACAATCTTGACTTAAAATTAAAACTTAAAATTAATTATGATATTGTTACAATACATACAGAAATTAATTGATAATAGAAGAAACCCTTTCGTACTTACTTTAGGGTGTGTATGTGACCCTTATATGTTTGTCAGTGCTGCTACTTTCACAGTTAGTTCACTGTGAAAGTAGCAGCACTGACAAAGAAACTTTTTGTATCCAGGGCAAACGCCACCGGGGCGCTGGCCCATACAAATCACATAATTTTTTTTCTTTCAGCGCTGCTACTTTCACAGTTAACTCTATATAAAGTTAGTTAAGTATTATCAGTTATCACTTAGTAGTTAGTTTTGTTACACCTTGTGGCTTGTACTTATATTTTTTATTATGGCCTTATTTGGGCCTCCGATAAACTCACTCACTCGGCGAAACATAGCGCAAGCGCTGTTTCACGCTGGTTTTCTGTGAGGACGTGGTATTTCTCCGGTCGAGCCGGCCCATTCGTGCCGAAGCATGGCTCTCCCACGTCTCCCACGTTCATACTAAACGGAATTTTAATTTGTAATACCATACTATCTTTTTTGTATCTAGGTAATTTATGTATATGTTTCGGGTATGTAGTTGTGGAAGAGGGTATAATTATGTTTACGAAAAAAACAATGAATAAAAAATAATTATATGTATTATAATTTTTAATATTAACTTATTTTATAAATAAAATTAAACTTGGTATTTAATTTGGGATCGGAAGTCTTTCAATTAATAATTAATGCAACAAATAAAACAATAAATAATATTAAGATTTTTCATTTTTTGTAAAGGAAGGGCAGTGTCGGAGACTCTCCGCACAAAAAACATTTTAAAGTTTAGCCAATTTTAATTTTATTTATATTATGTTTTTTATTCAATGATTTTATCGTCAAATTAATTGGTGTTAATTACAGCCGTAGCCCATAAATATTAGTAAAGCGTTTAATTTTTATTGTTTTATTTTTATTCGAAAAAGTTGCAGTTTCGATCAAACATGATTAAAAAAAAATGCATTTCAGAAAGCCAATTAAAAGTTTTCAAAAATATCAAAATACTAAACGCAACTAATAGGGTTAATTATACTAAAACTAATATTATAAGGGTCATTAGATTGTTCGTGTGTGAAAGGAATTTAGAAAACGGCGCCTTTTTTCTATCTGACTGAAATACATAGCTAAAAATTGCACTCAAGGTCTTCGTAAATACCATATCAAATTACAAAATGTTGTCGGATTACAAAAGATATGAATGAATTTGAACTTTTATCGCATTTTACAATAGCATCTATGATTGACAGTTTTATGGCGGCGCGGCGAAATGTTATCAGTCCAAGGTCGGCTATTGTATTGCAATTTGCAGCTTCTAATCAGTTCATTGGAAACAATAAGAGTCGAGTGGCTTTAAGACGTAAAATTCATGATACAAAAATATTACGGTAATGTCAATGGATGGATTGGATCTTACTGCATCTTAAGGGCCCGGGTTACCATCGAAATTTTCATACATTCTTAATACCAAAATCATTTTCTCATACGAAAATATTTAACGTGTTTGAGTTATTTTTCAGCTTAAGATAGTAATTACCTAGGGTCCTGAACAATTTTTTTTTACAAAATAATTAAATACTAAAAAAAAATTTTTGTGTTTAAATATTTTTTAGTAAATTTACTACTAAATATTTAAACACCAAAAAATAGACAAAAACACTAAAAATATATAAATAAATAGTAAATTTAGTACAAAATATTTAAATAATAAAAAATATTTTTTAAAGTTTAAATATTTTGTAGTAAATTTACTATTTATTTATATATTTTTTAGTGTTTTTGTCTATTTTTTGGTGTTTAAATATTTAGTAGTAAATTTACAAAAAAATATTTAAACACAAAAATATTTTTTTTAGTATTTAAATATTTTGTAAAAAAAATTTGTTCAGGACCCTAGGTAATTACTATCTTAAGCTGAAAAATAACTCAAACATGTTAAATATTTTCGCATGAGAAAATGATTTTGGTATTAAGAATGTATGAAAATTTCGAGGGTAACCCGGGCCCTTGGCAGTTGGGCGCCATAATAATTGTCTTGGCCCTTGGGACATGATTCTTATGAGTATTTGCGTGCAAGTCACCGTGTCAGGAGAATCTTGTATACTATTAGTATAAATTTATATATTATACTTTTTTATGAAATAAAGGCACAAACGAGCAAACGGGTCACCTGATGGAAAGCAACTACCGTCGCCCATGGATACTCGCAACATCAAAAGAGCTGCAGGTGCGTTGCCGGCCTTTTAAGAGGGAATACGCTCTCTTCTTGAAGGTTTGCAGGTCGTATACTGTATAGGTCCGGAAATACTGCTGGTGACAGAAAGTTACGCGAAAAACGCATGGTGGAAGACTGCCACTCATCAAGGTGACGAGGATGGTATATTATATTAGGGGCTCTTTACAGTAAAACCTATCTACGTTTTCCGATCAAGACCTCGGGCCCCTTGTCATAATATACGTTAAAATGCTTATAGTTATTATACTCATCTTGTGTAGCATTAGATCATAATTCGCTATTAACAACGATCTGTATAGTGTATACCAGGGTTTCTCAAACTTTCGGCTCCACGAACCCCTGTTAGAATTTCCAGGTGTCAGCGAACCCCTTATATTACTAATGAAAACACATAAAATGCGAACAGAGTACCGCGTATGCCTGCCAGTTATCAAGCCACCATTACGTAAATCTTGTCGCGAATCCCCTGCCGTCGAATGGCGAACCCCTAGGGGTTCGCGTACGTGGGGTACGCGAACCCCTTTTGAGAAACACTGGTGTATACCATGTCAAACTGATGATGATTTACAAGCTTATTGACAGCTTTTACTTTTTATACGTTTTGGCGGCAAACTCGTATCTAGTTACATAATCTGTTGCGGTGCGAGTCAGGTTTATTAGAGTCATTTAAATGTTGTCCACGAGTTGTCCGTGCGGGTTTTATTAATATTGGGTGTATACGGGTGCAAGTTCAGTCGTTTATGTAATAACGAGCTTGCCCGCGTTAAGGAGTATTAATATATACAAACTTTCATCCCCTATTTTAACCCCTTGAGGGTGGAATTGATCAAAATCCTTTCTTAGCGGATGCCTACGTCATAACATCTACCTGCATGCCAAATTTCAGCCCGATCCGTCCAGTGGTTTGGGCTGTGCGTTGATAGATCACCATGTCAGTCAGTCACCTTTGAGTTTTATATATTTAGATACACAATATTTTGGAGTCTGTGTCAGATAAATCATAAATGCAATGTAGTTCAGATTTTGTGAGGATTTTTTAACAAGCTCTAAGTATAATATTTAATTCAGGGGACTAATGTCAGGAAAATATCTGGTACATCTCTACAATCTTTCAACGCTGGATTGGCTTTCAACCATATTATTATATTGAGCTTTAAAATATTGTGGCATCGAACAATTACTATGTAAGTATGTTAGCTATCGCACGGTTTTATATCTACCTATGTTGATTTTTTTTTTTTATTAAATAAGGGGGCAAACGAGCAAACGGGTCACCTGATGGTAAGCAACTACCGTCGCCCATGGACACTCGCAACATCCGAAGAGCTGCAGGTGCGTTGCCGGCCTTTTAAGAGGGAATACGCTCTTTTCTTGAAGGTTTGCAGGTCATATAGGTCCGGAAATACTGCTGGTGACAGTTCGTTCCAGAGTTTTACAGTGCGCGGCAGAAAGTTACGCGAAAATCGTACTGTGGAAGACTGCCACTCATCAAGGTGATGAGGATGGTATGTTTTTCGCGTGGGACGATGGCGAAAAGTTGCAGGTGGTATGATTCCGAACAATTCCTCAGAGCACTCCCCGTAATACAACCGATAGAGGATGCAGAGTGAAGCTACATCTCGGCGTAATTCCAAGGGGTCCAGCTTGGTTCGAAACACTATGTCAGTCAACAATTCGAGCGGCCCTTCGTTGGATACGATCCAGAGGGAGCAGTTGGTATTTTGGCGCCCCTGCCCAGAGATGAGAACAATATTCCATGTGAGGCCGAACCTGCGCCTTGTAGAGTTGTAGGCGTTGGTCCGGACTGAAGTACTGTCTCGTTCTGTTAAGAACACCAAGCTTCTTCGAGGCTAACTTGGCCTTACTCTCTAGATGATATCGGAACTGGACTTCGCTCGATATGTTGACGCCAAGTATCTCAATGCTAGGGGAGATGGTTAAAGATGTGCCCTCGAAACGAGGATATATGACCATTGGTGATGAAATCGCGTTACGCGTATATATACTATATAGCTTTTGGTTTCTCCCCAATTTAGTATGATCAAGAAATATGTCCATTGAAGAAAAATCGATAATATATAACCCTTATTTATTTATATTATATTTATCATGAGTCGTTAATTGTGATTTATATAAGGAATGCAGTACCTACCGCTTAAAATATTTGCGGTTTTCGCTCATTGCAATTGCAATGGAAAAAATATCAAGCAATTGCCTTTCGGATTTTCCAAATCGAATTTTATGTGACTTACTAACCCTCAGTGCTTTAAAAATAACAAGTGATTTATACATATTAATGGATGGATTTATGGATATTATCCATACTAATATTATACTTAGTGCGAAAGTGTACCTGTCTATCTGTTACACATTTTAGTCCTGGAATGGATATATTTTTAGGGTTCCGTAGCCAAAATGGCAAAAAGGAACCCTTATAGATTCGTCATGTCTGTCTGTCTGTCTGTCTGTCTGTCTGTCTGTCTGTCTGTCTGTCTGTCAGTCCGTCCGTCCGTCCGTCCGTCCGTCCGTCCGTCCGTCCGTCCGTCCGTATGTCATAGCCACTTTTCTCCGAAACTATTAGAGCTATACTATTGAAACTTGGTAAGTAGATGTAATCTGTAAACCGCATTAAGATTTTGATGCAAAAATGGAAAAAATATTAAAAATTTTAGGGGTCCCCATAGATACAACTGAAACAAAAAAAAATTTTTTTCATCTAACCTATGCGTGTGGGGTATCTTTGGATAGGTCTCCAAAAATCATATTGAGGTTTCTCATATCATTTTTTTTCTAACCTGAATAGTTTGCGAGAGAGACTCTTCCAAAGTGGAAAAATGTGTGTCCCCCCCCCTCTAATTTCTAAAGTAGAGGCATGATAATTCTAAAAAAAATATATGATGTAGATTACTATAAAAACTACCAACGAAAATTGGTTTGAACGAGATCTAGCCAGTAGTTTTTTTTATACGTCATAAATAGTAAACTTTAATCTAAATTTCATTAAATCGACTGAAATATAAAAATAAATCAAAAATATTTTAATTTCATAAAAATAAACCTTATTGCTGCTGCGGAACCCTCCATGGGCGAGTCCAACTCGCACTTGGCCGCTTTTTTATCCCTGAAAATGTATGGTTTTGCGCGCGATAAACATAATATTGCGGGTTGCCACTTGTGGCGGGCCTGGCGTCATCTATAGTTATAAAATTATAACATAATTATTAGTAATAAATACTGTAAAGAACTATTGTTTTTATGTTGAGAAAACTCTTGGATTTCTATCTATTATCCTCGCTAGAGGAACGCAAGAATTAATTTGATATATCTACGAGTATCTGCATAATTCTTAACATTCTCACTAAAATTCTCAAGTCACTGTTATTCTGATTAGCACATAATAATAACAGTGTGAATTTTCCGTATTAACTAATATTAACCTGTAGCAACATTGGTATAATAATTGTTCAGATCAGAATTCTCGTGATGACACCACACTGTGAACTTCATTTCACAAGCGTTTTGATGAATGGATGCTGCAGTACCAGCATTACAATATAATATACTTATTTTTAAATGACACCCGCAAATCCGTTGTGTCAAAATTAGTTGATAGCGCAGGAATCGTAATTTTTCCGGGATAAAAAGTGTCTTATGTCCTTTTCCGGGACTCAAAGAATCTCTATAGCAAATTTCAGCAAAATCGGTTTAGCGGTTTGGGCGTCAAGAGGTGAAGACGGACAGACACACTTTTGCATTTATAATTTATTAGTATCAATGTTTCTTTTCTTTATGTGCATTTGGTTCTGTAGGTTAATTTTATGGTGACATACGTTACTCTTAGTGTAAGATACCAAAAGAAAGAGAAATAAGTAATAGTTAAAAAAACTAAAAACATGCTTTTTATATAAAGCGTCGGTTACAAACAAACATACAAATATAGAAATTGAAAAATGGAATAATTATATCAAATTAGTGTATTGTCATCGGTCCTCGATAAATCTACAAAGTTTGAACGAAATCTGGCTGTTTAAAGTGGGTCAAAATCGCGTCCAAGGAAGTCGGTTACAAACAAATATACAGGTGAAGCTAATAATAAGTAATAGTTAAAAAAACTAAAAACACGCTTTTTATATAAAGGGTTAAAAACATACAAACATACAAATTGAAAAATGGAATAATTATAATTTATATCAAATTAGTGTATTGTCATCGGTCCTCGATAAATCTACAAAGTTTGAACGAAATCTGGCCGTTCAAAGTGGGTCAAAATCGCGCCCAAAGAAGTCGGTTACAAACATGTGAAGCTAATAAAAAGCGTATAAAAAAGAAAATTATTCGTACAATATCAGCTTCTGTAACAAATAGGTCTAGATTTTTTTAAACTCGATATAATGCCTCGATATAATGATTACTGATTAGGTACGAGAGTTGATAACTATTATGTACTTAGGTAGAACTTATAATTGGTACTTATAAGAACCAAAAGTTTTGCCTCTTGAAAACCTCTTCAGAGGAATTCTTCAATTTCACAAAACACAGAGCTCTGACCTAATTTTAAAGCTCGTAATTCTTAAGAATACATTGAATTATGGTGTTACGTGCGACACAATATAATTTTAAATATTCATTCAGAATTATTGTACCTCTCACAGGACCTTATGTTGACGACATAAGGAGTACTATTCAGACTTCGCACTTGAGGTGAAAGTTTCGTTACAAAAATACATTATCGCACATGATGGATAACCGAAGCCGGATTATGTAACATTTATCTCGTTAAAAAAACCTTAAAATCCTTTTTCTTATCCTGCTCTGCTATTAAATGCTATCAGCGATTAATAAAATAAGTAATTACTTTTATACGAATGTAATTAATATGAAATTTTGGGTAATTTTAGCCTTTTCTACGAATTTAGAAGAAATATCCCACACTGATTGCGCACTTTGTTACTTTCCGTTAAAATTACGAAAAGCAGTTGATATAACGTCCAAGTGTGTGCGCGGCAAGTTTCTCATCAATGACTCTCGTAGAATCAGAAGAAGAGATTTGGGTGAGAAAAACAATCTGGTGGATTTGAAATTAGTGTTCAACGCGAGAATCGAACCCAGGAAGTGAGATCAAAAAGGTTAAACTATCGAGCCACGAAGGCTTTCTACAAATTAAATAATAAATAACGATCATAAAACGTGGGGTAAATATTGTAATACATTCTTGTACATTTGGTGCACACATACTACTCATTCCGTTGTTAGATTATAAATATTGATAATATTAACCTACTGTATTATGTGACGATAAATCATAAAGCTTTAGATATTATCACTATACGGGTGAATAACAAAGGAATAATATAATACAATATACCGTTAATATTTATAACTTGTAACAGTATTTATCTAGAAGCGATGGATTTATTAGTTCATTATTTACTTGCGAAAAAACCCGTCATTATAAGATGCGTCACCAAGCTATGTATAGCACCTATAATATTTACTACCAATTTAAATGTTACGCATTGAAAGCTCTACAAACAAACACAATAGTACTATCAGGGAAGTTGATTCCTAGACAGATGGGGAACCTACGTAGTTTGGTCGCGTTACGTCAAACGCAGACGACGCACACTATCACAATATCACAATTATTAACATTAAATTGACATAATCCGACCAAATGACGTTGGTCTGTCAACTGCCTATGAATCAATTTCTTCGATGGTACTCACAATAATTTTGTGTAATTTTAATTTCTTTACATCAAAATATTGAAGTCATAAGCTGACGTAATCAAAAGGTGTTCCAATTTTAGCACACACTTGTCCATTGGGGTACTTGCCAAAAATTCCAATGAAATAAATTAGATACTTAAAAAGTTTCATAACACGCGTTCTATTAAATAAAGCCATTTCTTATCGTAATAGTGCAAGTAATGTGATAAAATAATCTTTACTCAGCTGCAGTCATCACGATAAACTGTTGTTGCAAAAATAATTGAAGACAATTGAATGTTCAAATTGCTTTATAGGGTACTGCACTAAAATGGATAATTTTTCTCATACATAAAATTCTCGTGTGACAGTGTTTGTGTGCGAACTCCTCCAAAACGGCTCTACCGATTTTAATGAAATTTTGTATGTACATTCGTTAGGCCTGAAAATAGGCTTTTATCTACTTTTTATATTGAAACTAGAAATAATTTAGATGGCAAAACAACGTTTGCCGGGTCAGCTAGTATTGGTATACTTATATAATATACTTTGCATAAAAATAAACCTTAATTTTACACAATGATACAGAACTGCTCGTGCGCTTTCTACTCGCACTTGGCCGGTTTTATTCGATTGCACTCAGCCATAATAAGGATTTACAAAACATAATCGTTGTAAATGAACCCTACGATCACGACATCAAGTGTTAAAGCCTTTACGACATTGATTTAGTAATATTATAGTAACCCTAACCCCGTTATTTGAACGTAATGACCCGGTACGTTGCCAATGATTTTTCGACACTTTTTTATTAACCTCTCAATGAAGTTTTTGGCAACTATGCCTTCAATGCTTGAATAAGATGTGCAGTTTCTTTACGTGTGTAAAGTATAAGCCTAGTAGCGCAATGATAACAAATAATTAAATACGCCTCTGTGGCTCAGTTAAGAGCGTGAGTCAAGACGACGACTTAACAGGTCGTGGGTTCGATTCTCGCGTTGGAAAAATGTTGTTTCCAAGTGTGTTAAGAATGTTGGAAGCTGATCAAAAATAAAAAGGGAAGGGTTTAAAAAAATCCGTGTTATCCGTGCCACAGGTATATAAGGAAGAAGAAAGAGATTCAATTAAGTTGTGAAAGAGCCAAAAGTAGGTAGTTCAAAATGGTTAGTGTACAAGTAGTAGGTATGTAATAAGTAAGAATAATGGATGCTAAAACTAAAAAAGGTAAACGGTAGGTAAGAATGAGTAATACACTTACTTAATGTTCATAAAGCTAAAAAATAAAAGCATACGATACACAAAAGACCACCAATATTACAAAGAATACAAAAACGACATCCTCTTGACGAATTAAGTAGTATAATGCATTACGACAGTCAATATTTATTGCATCAAATGGCCAATTTCATCTTCCCTTTGTTGTCTTACATAAGAAACTTCTTCAGTTACTTAACACATAATGGAAACTTTATGAACTAGGCCACGTTTTCCGTTGCATTGCGACTGTCGCGTTGCGTTTTCGAACTTAACGCATTCTATACGGTATACCACATTTGCGTTGCCGCAACGCGCGACAACATAATACAACGACGACGTGTAGCACGTCGTGACCCCCGACCGAAAAATAGGTATGTTATAAGTTTGACTTATCTGTCTGTCAGTGGTAACGTAGCATCTAAACTGGTGGTGGCTGATTTAGAGCCAGTTTTTTTTTAAAGCTGACAACTTTCTGAGAAGCGGTAATCAATTTTCTGTTGTTTAAAAAGTTAAATATTTTGCATCATGATTTCTAATATTTAGTTTTTTATTTTCTTAATTTAACATCATCACTCTAACTACTGTTCGTCCTTGCATCAATGCATCGCGTACAACACAACGCATATCTGCGATAGGTCATACGTGACACGTATCGCAGATGCGTTGCGTCGTAAAATGCAAACCGCAGCGGCAACGCACTGCAAAGCAACTAGGTGATGTGGCCTCGCTAAAATAGGAAGTGCTATTATGTTGCGTCGTTTACATATTAATATAATATGTAATAGAAATTGTCTTATCTTTTATATAAGCATATATTTGGCATATCTTAATGATTCCCAGTTTATGGTAATGCAAATATTGACCACATTATAATATGCTGAGAATAAATTTAAGTAACGATGACAATTTAAGTTTTATTGGTGATTTTATGATTTAATAGTCCTCCGCCTTTAGATATATTTGATGACATACTTAACATTAATGGAGAGAAAATCAAGCAATTCCACTTATTATTCAATTAAAGTTATGCAATAATTAAATCTACCTCTCTAATTTAAGTTCACAAAATAAAATTTAGGAATACTTATGTGTATAAAATACAATCTTGCATATTATCTCACTACGTATTGTTACCATTTTTAGCTTACTTGTAAAGAAGATATTGTATGCCTTGATTTAACACATTATTTTAGATTTTTAACTTTTCAACTTTGACCTAATTCATCAGTACATTACGCGAATGAACTACATCACAACCCTATGATCAAGTATTATTAACATAAGTGGGAACAGGAAGTTATGGCTTTGACAGGTCTAACTTTCCTTACATAATGAACCTAGGGCTCGGAATTTTACACACGTAATTTCCCGTCGTTCAATCTCATAAAAAAATATGAACAGCTTTCCACGTAAACGTAATCAGTTCACCTAGATTATAATATATTCATGTCGAGGCAAGAAAGATTGATGTCTCCATTATTGAATTGTTTGGGACTATTGTGACAATTTTCAAGATGGTCAAAAAGTACAAATTCAAAATTTCTTACTTTTTCGGAAGATTCGTTTTACTTTTATCAAATATTATAATATTTTTTATTCACCCAGGTACGTATTGGAAGGAGTGCTCTTGTGTATCGCACAAACGTAGCTCTGCAAGATTTTTTCCCGAGCACCTATCTAAAACGGTCTAGATCAGTCTTTCCCAAAGCGGGCGATAACGCCCCCGTGGGCACTTGCAGTCTAAAGGGTATGGGACCCACAAAAAAATAAGCGCGTTGTGTAGAGGCTTGGTGGTGATACTTTTCATCTGGATGTGTTTTAAATTGAAACAATGGGAGCGCTAAAACATAATTATTAATTTGATTTCAAATTGGGCAGTAGACAAAATAAGTTTGAGAGCCCCTGGTCTAGATAGTAGGATTAAACTTACGGTCGTAGTCGAACTCAGAGACGTTAAATGATTACTTACATGTTATCTAATAAAGATATATCTTCATATATTTTCTGTCAAACTCTAACCTCAATTAAAGTTAAGTAATTAAATGTCTCTGAGTGCGGACGTAATATAATTTTTCCTTAGATCCTATTGTGTTAATTGTAGGTCACAATATAATGATTTATCAACGTTTCTGGAAGCACTATAAACAGTTACGAACTATCATAATCTAACTATCAGATCGCAATTTGATTGATGACAACTAGAAGTGAATTTGATCTCGCAGCACCAACAATCTGATCAAATCGATAGAATGATTAATTTATTGATACAGATTGACAGATAAGTTTTATTGATTCAGCACTTAATGTATTTGACAGTTCATTTCCTCAGTAGTATGACTGGTAAGTGGTCTCATTAAAAATAGCGTTAGGTCTGATTTTGATAAAAGAAATCCATGTAGACTTGAAATCACTTAAATATAATAACTTAACGTTGTCGTTATTTAGCGATGATAACTTGATACACTTAGCCAAGGCCCAAGCCTAAAGCGCCCCATATTATACGGTACGATTCGTCTATACGATCGTTCTGATGAAAATCGTGACGATTGATCGCGTCAAAAATGTCGCTCATATTGTAACACGAAACGATTAGTCGTAACGATCGATTATTATTTACTTGTTTGAAGCTGAAGGATAAGGACGTGTTCAATTATTTAAATACGTGCCTCATAAAATGGAAAATGAACTTCTTTTCCTTACCTATGTGGCGGTAGCGTTGATTCAGATTCAAAAGAAAAAAAAGAAAGCCTAGAAAGCCCTAGATCTAGAAGAATGTGGCGCTAAAATGAAACAAAATCGAATCGTTGATCGTAAAGAGGCATAAACTGTCGATTCATCGTTACGATATTCGCAACAAAAACCCATGCGTTTTTGTTGCGATGTCCGACATCACGTCAAACCGATCGATTAAGTAAAACGTTAACGATCTTGACATACACCATCGATTCGTCGATTCAATCGGTTTGGCGCGACGGATGACGGATCGTACAGATAAATCTTACCGTGTATGGAGGAGCCCTTAATTCAATTAGACTGAATGTCTAAGTACATTCAAAGAAATTGATTTTATACGCAGTTGGCGTGCCTAAATTATTTCAGTCGTAATCTTTGGGGCTGGGTCTGACATAACATGACCAAATTACGTAGATACACCAGGGTATGAATTGACTTCTCTGTTCATTCAAAGGCAGGTTTGGTTTACCACTTTAAACCTCGTCACCAAGAAATAAAAAAGCTTCTAAAGCTTCAACTGCTTACACTTAAAGTGCGGTTACACGGTCAGTCTGGCATCAGTCCATAATTCTGATCCAGACTGACAGAAGAATGATCGTGTAACCGTTTGATTGACGGACTCATCATTTTTACTGTACTTTCCAGACATCATTTTGGCGTCAGTCTCAGACTGATGGACTAAACTGATGAAAGACTGACCGTGTAACCGTACTCTTAGATAAAAAATAATTCCGTTGTTGTAACAATAGTCAAGTTCAATCTTTCGCTGTTGCCCAAGTTCAAATGCTTATTGGCACGCGAGCTTGCGAAACGTTTGTCGCAATGTCACTATCCCATTGTGATATGGTTCCTTTGACATGTCGAAAATCACTATTGTTTGAAGGCGCGTAGGGTTTCTCACACTGTTGTAGTGAGAAGTACACTTTTTAAGATTTCCGGTAAGTATTTATAGCTTTATGGCGCAATTTCACTGGTTGATAGGGTCCGTATACGGGGTACGGGAGATTTCTGAAACGCATGCCACGACCAATGAAAATGCGACATTAGTTGTTATCTCGGCTGCGGGGACTCCCCGTATGCTGTATATCGAACGAGTTAACGACCAATGAAAATGCGCCATTAGGCTGGTAAGCGCTGAAATTACAAAGTTACGGAAAAATTCACCGAATTCTAACTCTGTGCTGATGCTATAGAGCTTTAGTTTTACAGGGTTGATATCCTGTTGCTATCCAATACCAAATGTATGGGTGCACCATAAGCTCTGTTGTAATATATTTCAGGAATCAGGGCATATAGTCCTGGTGTAACTGCCAAGACAATATTTATTCAATAGGTTCAAAATGCCACAAACATGTAATATAAATGCCAAAGTGTCTGTCTGTTACCTCTTCGGCTGGATTTATTTGCGTCCGCTCGAACGCGTGGTTTCGCGGCTACAGCCCTACAAGCAATGTATGTTATAAACTTATAACAGGCGCGACCAAGGGCGGATCCAGCTTTGGCGCCAGGTCACATAGTCGTGGTCAAGACACAAGAACTTATAATTTAATTTTAAGCCGTCGATCGTGGAAAAACGAGACACAATAGCTTATCTTTTGTTATCGTGGTTGCATGCGACCGCTTGGGGCTTGATGAATTAATATGAGTTCACCTAGGACCTGGACCCAGCCCGGGAGAGGGGTCAACCTAACTAACCTCTTACGGAGGTCGGTTAAAAAGCGTACTATATGCGTGTATCACTTTTAATTACTTTCACTTCGCCTCGCGCAGGCAATGACCTTCCATATAGCAAATGCCGTATTTAAATATATTTTAATTACCGCTAAATACTGCAATTATGTAATCACATACGATAATTACATATTAATTAGTACGTATAATTGTTATAAAATTCCATATTAGGATTTTTATTGCACCGCATATCTTAACTGTTAGTTAGATCAAAAAATTTGTAGAATCAGTTTATAAAAGTCGTAGGGCTAAAAAAAATCTACTAAGGTTTCGATGAGTGTCTGTTTGTCCGTTATTATGTTTATAATATTAATATGAAGATGTTTGAACTACTAACCTAGTTTTTTAAGAATCTCTCTAATGATAATGATCCATTTAAGCTCACATATTTTCCGTTCACTTTAGAAGAAACATTTTTGGCATGTTTAAGTTTTTGCCATGACCTTAAAAGGGCTTTCCATATAAATATTTAAATAGTCCTTGATACAACAAAATAAACATTTAACCTAATTATTATAAAAGATAAACTACTATGTTTAATGTTACATACAAAAATATCTATGAAGAATGACTATTATATATTTTTAAAAATAATATGTAACATTAACCAATAAAATATTATTATCAGTATTTTTTAATAGGTGACTAAGTAACACGTAATACTGACCACAATGTAATGAAATAAAGTAAAATAGAGCACTGAGTAAAGTTGATAAGATCATTGATAGAAGAGTTATGCAAACGCATAGAAAAGACTTGAACGGGCGCGCAGCTCGCAGTTTTCATTAAAATCTTTACTTTCGTATTTTTTTCACTTAATTTTAAGTAACCATATAAAGTGATTAATAGTGCCTATTTTTTACTAATAATAAAGTAGTTAAGCATAAAAATCACATTGCCACGGTTGAAACGTGGTCGCGAACAAAACACCAAACTGCTGATGCTATAGCTCTATTCTCAACTCTTAAATATATTATTATGTATTATATAAAAATTATTAAATATTTTATTAAATATATTATTTCCGTTATCTGGTACCCGTAACACAAGTCCTTCAGGTACTTACCACGGGGCCAGACTGACGTGGTTTGAAGCGCCCACAGAAAAAAAACTATGGGTATTTTTTGTCGCTTACATATTTTTAATGATCGATGGATCGAAATCTATACTTGAATCCACCGATCATTTAAATGTAAGCCACCAGTCAACGGCACTGGTAAATCGTTATTTATTATAGTTAATAGTCGTTGCGGTCAATTGTTTAGTATCCAAATTGTTTTCGGGTTGCTAAGGCGGACTTGCGTAGACCTGGGTTAAAGTTAACTCTGAGTTAAACATCATGTCATCTGTATCACTCACTTGGTGTGTGATACAGATGACATGATGTTTAACTCAGATCTGCGCAAGTGGGCCTAAGATGAAGTTTTAAGTTTTACGAAGCGACAATTTTCGCGTTCATTATCAGGTTCCAAAAATTACATAACATAAGAAATCGGTCAAAAATTAACTTATTTTTTCCTTTGAATAATATTGGCAATAATTTTACATACACGTTACATTAATATTGCAATTACATTAATTGTATTAGTAATAACAAAGATAAGGGAACGTGCCGTATCTTGATGTTATCGCGGTAATCGCCGGCTGTTGGTAAACAAATATTTTATATTACATACGATGCCCTACCGTATTTAAGGTTGTAAAGATTCTTGAGAAAAATGCGCAGAAAATTGCTTTGTTATGTGTTTATGTGTAAAGGTTTTGATTAGCGTTTAAGAAGCTTCGAGGCTACTGCATGGGCGCCGGCAGAAATAATTTCCAAGGGGTGCAGATTTTAGTTATCTTTCTTTTCTTTTTACCCGACTACGGCGAAGCAAAAAGGAGGGTTCTGATTTTGACCTGTATGTATGTATGTATGGATGTTTATCTGTTCCCTCGTAACTTTAAAACTACTAATCCGATTTAGACAAATGAGATGTCATTGGAAGCCTCTTGATTGTCCGCTGGTTATAGGCTACATGACGTCACGTTAAATTGACTTTAGCGCCATCTAGGGGACATAAAGGACAGAACAAAAAAATATATTTCCTGACGGTATTGTGTGGGGTATTTAAGTTTTCCGGTAGCACATTATGGTATTTTTAGTACTACAACATCAAAAGTAATAAAAATAAGCGATTAAACAACAATCTTAAGCAACAATAAAAACTGGGAGTGAATTGTGATTATAACTTTTTTTCAATCATTTAAAGAAACAGATGTGGCGTTTTTATAACTGCAATAACAGGAAAGAATTGCAATAAAAATTCCATGTCATCTTACCTGCGAGGCACACGGGTCAGTGACCTTATCAATATTGACAGAGTTATGACCCCTACCAGTTCTGCAGAAGAGTGTTTTCTTTTTTTTTCTGCGAGTGAAAACGCAAATGCCCTAAGTTCCTATGGGTAAATGCGTTGATAGCATTGAAATTTTTTGTTACAATGTTTTACCTCTATGTGATGCTAAGAAATCTGGTAATAAGCTAATATTATAAATGCGAAAGTGTGTCTGTCTGTTACATATTTTCTTAACGCCCAAACCGCTAAACCGATTTTGATAAAATTTTGTATGGAGATTCTTTGAGTCCCGGGGAAGGACATAGGATACTTTTTATCCCGAAAAAGTGTACGGTTCTCTCGTGATAAACGACTTCTGGCGCCAAGGAATTGCAAGTATCATCTAGTAATATACTTATAATATAAATATAATTTTAATCAATTGAACATTGTAAAAACTCTGTGCCTGCCTTTATGGTCACAGTTTGTATTATATTATGATCTTTGCCTGTAATTTTACCAAAATATTAGTACAAGAGTACCTGAAATACCACAAAACCTAAAACAAAGGTCAAAATGTCAGCACGGAGCACAAGCGCATAACCCGCGTTTCGCAATTTTCTTCGGAAGTGAACGGATCCGCTAAGACAATTTAGACAATGCTGTTGAAAACCAAGTTAAGCATTCGCCTTGGCTCTATTGTTGCTGGTTTAGACCAATTAAGCAATTTAGGTAAGCCTTGGGCGAGGGAAATTTGCTTATTCATAACCTCACTGAGCGCGAGGCTTCCCGTCTAAAACGATAAACCACGATTTACATCGTACTTAAACTGAGATTTATGTTTGTATACAGGTTGTAACAAAACTAAGTGATAATACTTTAGCGTGTGCATGAGCCCCTATACAGAGTTCGCTGTGAAAGTAGCAGCACTGAAAGAGTAACTTTTTTTTCACCTTTGTATGGAAAAATTCATGACGCGCGGGCGCACGCAATGCCCATAAAAATAACAAAAAAAATATTGCTCTTTCAGCGCTGCTACTTTCACAGTTAACTCTTTATAAGGGACATATTATACCCTAAAAATTATCTATCCTATCACTTAGTCACCTTGTATAAACTTACTGGATGTTGCTCGTAACAGTCGAAACATCGTTAGCGTAAGAATTCGCCTATCGCGCGAAAAAGTTTTTTTTTCTCGTGACAAAAGCTATAATATTATTTCTCTTAAGAAATTGAACCATGAACATATTATTATCAGTAAAGGGTTAATTCCTATCGTGGCCTTTCATGGTAGAACACATGGTAAAACAGACAAAGTTAAAAAGTTTAAAAAGTAATTCTGTCTGCTTGTCCCTAATATTTTGCCTTATATCCCTTTTGAATTCAACGATGCCAGAATTATCGAATAACCAGTTGGCTAAATAATAAGAGTTAATTTCTATAGTGTACATTGTACAGTCCTATTAGATAATAAATATTAATTAATATTATAAAGACCGATTAATAATGGAAGGCCTTAAAATCTAAACAATCAAATTCCATATACTTTTGATTACATTAGGCTACAAGTTGACAAAATATTACAATAGAATATTGGTAATGCTAAATAATCAATTTACGAAAGTGCTGATATCTATCAAACGCGATATCATAGTTTAGCAACGTTTACTGGGTCAGTGTCACGTAGGCACAGACCGCGCGGTTTCGCCGTGAAATTGGATTGACAAACGCGAACTGTGAACTCCTTACGACATCGTAATTTGCCCATCTAATTATACAGTTGTTTATCTATATTGATTACTAATCTATGGTACTGTGGCGGAACAACTAGTGCCATAATCCTGCATCGCTCTCATCATCAACTCTGGAATGAGCTGTCACCAGTAGTATTTCCGGACCTTCCTTCAAGAAGAGAGCGTATTTTCCCTCTTAAAAGGCCAGCAACGCACCTGCAGCTCTTCTGATGTTGCGAGTGTCCATGTGCGACGCTAGTTGCTTTCCATCAGGTGACCCGTTTGCTCGTTTGTCCCCTTATTTCGTATAAAAAAAATCGTGCTCTCGAAGTTTTTTTAAGTACCTGCAGAACAGCTGCAGTCTAGTTAGCTTCGGTCTAGAGCCGTATGTCACCTCGCGCAAAAAATCAATGAATTTTTTTAACATTGCATAATAATGCACATTAAAATAAAGCTTGTTAACACGTCATAACAACAGTCTTATCAGACGACGTTGCTTTTTGTATAAATGTGAAAATATTATAAAAACTTTACAGTATCGTGACTTGAATATACAAATTACAATGCATGATTATGTCACTTAATGTAAAATTCAATAAAACTAACACGTGCTGAAAGCTTAGCGCCGAATTATTTTCCTCATCTAAGTCCTCAATCCTGCTACTCGTATAATTAGTATCCTAGTTATCATCATAATCATCATCTAGTACTCTCTTCATTTCTAAGTTCGGCGGTCAGCAGGTTGAATTTCTTCCGGTCCTGGGTGTAGCTACATCTGATCCATTCCTTTATAATTTATATCATCGATCCATTTATAAAGAAATTTTTTTTTGTAAATGATACATTAATTTTCTTTTCTTTCTCATTTTCTTGTTGCAAAAATAAATAAAAATTACTACAATAAATAGGTAAGTTACTACTCATCTTATAAATATAAACTAATCATTACAGACTTTGTCCTTTATTAGAGCGAATAAATAAAAAAAAAGGTAATGTGCTTTATAATTTAGGACAACCTTTAAAAACAGATCAAAAATCACATAAATCGGAAATATGATTAAAAATACTGTGATCTTGTAACCTCTGAGGCTCTTGACCGATGGAGGTCATTCCTAAGTTTATTAAATCATAAAAACCGGCACATCTGGTGCTTATAAAAAGATGATAATCTTCTTTATTATATTTAATACAAGATGTTTTCTGCCACTTCGTTGGAGTTAAATAAATAAATAAAAATAAAACTCGAGAGGTGTCAAGGGACACCCGGATGGAACGAAGTTATTTCTTATGTTCAAAAAACTGTACTATACACTAAAAAAATCTGCTTCGGCTTGCTTTCTATGAGAGAGAAAGAAAGAAAGAGAGAGAGAGAGAGAAACACGCGCACGCCGCACGGCTTACAACTATAGCAAAAAGCACAGACATAATATAGATAAAGGATGCGGTATCTATCTTGATCTATGTCTGTGGCAAAAAGTCGGTCAAAAAGTGTCGTTACAACGTTTTCAGTCTAGAACTTCTTTTTGCAAAATCTCTTTTAATTCAAACTAACAAAATAAATAAATTTACAGAAGTCAAAAAGAAATTGTTTGAATTGGGCATTGGCGGCCTTACTGCTGGAAGCAGTCTGTCCAGGCAACCGTAACGATGTTTTCGCGAAATAAACTAGAAAAACTTCTATACCCTTTGATCATATATTTTCGATCGATTTTTGATCGAAAAAATGATCGCTGTCCATATCAGCGGTAGGTACTTATGACTCCTTTTCTGTCGGTTTCAGTTATTTTACATTTTAAAGATTATCATCCAAAACTCTACCTACGTATTACGTAAATTGTAGATTTTAGGCTAAGGCTTTTCTCTTAAGAATAACCAGCAATCGCCACAGCTTTAAACTGCACTTTAATTTCACGGAAACCGTACATTTCCCGCAAATAAATAGTCTGTTTTTCCCAGTGGTCTACTCTATATATGTGTCAAATAACATAAAAATTGCTCCAGTAGTTCGCGACATAAGCACTTTCAAATATTTTCCCCAGTTTTTTCACATTTTCCTCTGCATCTTCGCTCCTATTGGTCTAAGCGAGATAATATAATATAACAGCCTTCCTCGATAAATGGGCTATTAAAACACTGAAAGAATTTTTAAAATCGGACCAGTAATTCCTGAGATTAGCGCGTTCAAACAAACAAACTCTTCAGCTTTATAATATTAGTATAGATTCCATTTAAATTGATTCAGCAGTATAAGCGGAGGCACAGAGACGGACACTCTATGGCATTTATAATAATTATGGATGGTTGGACAGCATGGATAATAATTATCTTCATTAATATTTATAGAGCAGGTTAATTGGTAAAAGTTTTATCTATAAAGGTCAATATATGCCTAATTAAAATGTTTCCTAGCAAAAAAAAACTTATTTAATAGATACGTGTTTTGAGAATTCATACCTAAATTATAAAAGCAATCGTGCTATCCGTGTATTCTGCTATCTGCATGATAAAACCGATGACTGCTCTATGCGAAATCCGATGCGAAAAGAAATGAAGTCCCGGGAAAGGACTATGGCTAATGGGACACATTTTATCACAGTAAATTGATTAATCTTTACGAGATATAATGCGTTACGGTGCAAAAAACTTGCGGCCAACACTTAGTATTTTATAGACCAAGTATTTAAAATTATTGAAAAGTAAAATGTCATGCATATTTTGTGTGAGATGTTACATCAAAAAACTAACTAATAAAGTTGGAAGAACTTTTATTTTTCAGGGATTCTGAAGTTTTGTCTTTATTATTAATTTGCGAAATGCTTAGTCAGATAAAATCAACCATTATTCAAAGTGCAATAGCTTATTATTTTTGATTGCAATCTAATGCTACACAATATATTTACTATTATGGTATTGAAATCTATGTTTCACGATAAAATATTAATTACTTGCCTCTTCAATTTTTATGGTAATTTTCCTAAATTATTATTTCATGAAACACAATCCGTGTTTTAATTAATTCTTTATTAAGTATTAAAGTGGCTACTGGGTGGATTTCTTATCATTACTTGTTTAAGGTTGTAAAAATTACAGGTCAAGGTTGCGCATTTAATTTTATTCTTTTATGCTCGTTAATTTGATTTCATTGAAGATATTATGAATAAGTAATTGGGTATTATGATTTTTGTTAAATTTTAGTTTTTTTAGTACTTAGTTTAATCAAAAAATATAATTAGTAAGTAATTACCTTAATATTTTTTTATTAAACTAAAATAAATATTTATGCTCTACGACTTTCATTTCGTAAAAAATTCTACATAACTGTTTCAAGAATTTTTTTATTTTTTAATTCAAGGATCTAAAAAAGGGTGTACGCTTTACCTACCTTTAAGTTTAGGAGTTCGTCTGCCATCTCCCGCAGGGCCGGCGAGGGCTGCGGAAACCACGAGAAACAGGACTGTAATCCTCACACTGACACACATTCTGACAGACTGACTGACTGACAAACTGCAGACTGACTGACTGACTGCTCGGACCGACTGCTGGCGCGCGAAGCCTACCGCGAGCTGACTACAACTGAGCGCCGTACTTTCTATCAGCTGTGCACGTTGCGTTGTTTTGGTATTGTGTGTATAGCGGTTTGATAGCGGTCTGTAGATAGGCGAGTATGACGATTAAAACCGTCTTGCAGACCCGACCCTTTATTGTTTTTTTCAGGATTACTATTTTTTTAACACGCTTTTATTAGCTTCTAGTAAACATAAAATAAAATCTTCAGCTACTATAAAATTTAATGGCCCTTAGGCGAGCTACAAATATCTCATCTAAGCGCCATTAAGGCCGGTATAAATAGTCAGTACTCAAGACGCATCTCGGTCTCAAGACACGGTTCAGGCTCTGTGATTGGTTGGCTGTCAAAATTTGAACCAATCACAGAGCCGAACCGCGTCTTGAGAGCGGGTCGCATCTTAAGTACTGATTATTTATACCGGCCTAAAAGTGCGTAAACTCCATAAAACTTGCGTATTGCCACAGAATATATAATAGTACTCCGTAGTATTGCTCTAAGATCTACATGCTTCTAAATCGCAACCATCATCTCTTTCGTAAGCAGTGCTCCGAATGTGACAATATGCTTACTCAATAATCTGTATTAATGTCCAAGAAGCAATCTAAAGTTTCATCAAAACAACTACAAGTACATCAGTGTTACACTTTTGAACGCAATTATCAGGGCGAGCGAGGCGAGCCCTAGTATATCCCACAACCTGTACATTTTGTGGTACACTTTACGGAAAAAACTATCACGCCTATTGATTTGTGCTTTAACATAGTATTTTTTATTAGGGTTCCGTACCCAAAGGCTAAAAACGCGACCCTGTTACTAAGATTTCATTGTCTGTCTGTCTCTCTGTCTGTCTCCAGGCTGTAACTCAAGAACGGTAATAGCTAGAGGGTCGAAATTTTCACAGATTATGTATATCTGTTGCCGCTATAACAACAAATACTAAAAACAAAATAAAATTAATATGTAAGGGGGGATCCAATACAACAAACGTGATTTTTTGGCCTTTTTTGTTCTATATCAATATTCAATAATGGCAACAGGTAGGTGCTTGAATTTTTCTCAAAATCCTTACTTATATGTGTACTTTAATATTTAATCATAATATTAAAATAAAATATAAAATTAAAGGGGGCTCTCATACAAAAAACACATTTTTTGGCCTAATTTTGCTCTATAATGGTACGGAACCCTTCGTGCGCGAGTCCGACTCGCACTTGGCCGATTTTATTTATTTATTTATGTAGATGTATTATCATCAGTCAGTCAAGGTTTTTTATAATATGTAGATGTGTCATCATCGGTCAGGCGAGCCCTCACAAAGCTCGGCTTTTAGCTAGTCTTAGTAATTTAATAAGCCCATACCATTTTCATTGACCAGCCCAGCTACGCAGAAGCGAATTATAGTGCCCAAGTGTGTGTGCAATACACAAAAGCACTCTCTCTTCGTTTTCTTCATAACCCAGTGAGAAATTAGCAGGACCGAGTTTTTACATGTCCATCCGATGCATGTTATATTTCTTGTGAGACAATCAGGCCTTGCATTGTCCTAATCAAACTTGAAACAGTATTTTCAGACGAGGGAATCGAAGCCGCGACCACGCTATATAAGCCAATGGGCAAGTTATGATAAGCGTATCTAGGCACGCGGTAGCGTGTCAAGCCAAGTTCAAGTAAAACATAACTTTTGTCGCCTGTATGTGTATATTGAACATCCGCTGGTTTTAAATGAAAATTGTACTTATCTACTTATCAAGGAACTTTACGCATTAGCCGCTCATCCAAATAAAATGAATTTTGGTATGGAGATACTTTGAGTGACGGGAAAGGACCTTATGTCCTTTCCCGTCACTCAAAGTAGGTATCTCCTAGTCATATCTCTAGTAGTTGTTTTTGTTGCGGAAAAATGTACGGTTTTTCGACGTTATATAGTTAAGTAGGTGCTTAAAGATATTTCATTAGTAACGGGATAGTAAAAACGTTTTGTTTGTATAACGTGTGACTAAACATTGTCTTTTAACAGTTAATTGAATGCAGACTTTTTGTCTTGTTATTTATAAAGAATTTGATCTATTTAGGTCGAGTTGATATTTATTAATATTTACTTACAAGACCGCTAGTCAAAGAATTTCTATGAGTCTATTGTAATTTGTACGTATATTGTATACTAATATTATAAAGCTGAAAAGTTTGTTTGAATGTGGAAAAAAGCGAGGAAAATTATTCATCTTTGATTGCTTCCGTTGCGTGCGCTGCAAAAACGGTCCAAGATACCCAAAAATATTATGTAAGTATGGAAGAATTATTCCTCTTTAAATGATCTAAAAAAATGTCCCTGATAACTGATACTTACTATCTTTTAAGATTAACTCACAGTAATCGTTTTTATATGGTCTAAGAATCTTTGGTCGAAATTAACGCAGTAATGAAATAGACGCAGAAGTCGTGGGTAACAGCTATAATTTATAAAGCTGAGGAAGTTGTTCGCCAAAATAAATATTATTAGCCCAACTATTCCACGCGAACGAAGTCGCGGGCATAGCTAGTCTTATATATAAAAATGGATTTTCAAATATGTTAGTCGCGCTAAAACTCGAAAACGGCTGAACGGATTGGGCTGATTTTAGTCCTAAAATATTCGTAGAAGTCCAGGGAAGGTTTTAAAGTGACACGAAGTTCACCGGGACAGCTAGTAACTAAATAATAAAAGTACAAACTTAACCGATGAGTCTACGTGGGTCCCTAGACGAGCAATTTTATTGTGCAATATCACGTATTTGACCGTCTAGGGTTGATATTGAGCATCGCGCGCCTTCAATCTAACTAGCAAATAAACTGTTCAATAAAATTGAAGCGTGATATTGCACTATACAATTGATCGTCTACGGGCCGGCTAAAATTATTATTCTCGTCATTTTATGAAACTTCGACATAACTAAACATTCTCTAATATTAAACAATACTTATCGGTACTTCCGTAATATTTGGCAACTAGTATCACTGAGGATCAACTTAATTTGAGTCGCTATCAAGGTTGAGTCACACACGATAATTGAAGTTACAATGTCTTACAAAATGACGATTTTCGTAAATAAATTACTTAACTATTGCCCTATAAGTTAACAAATAATCTTATCGTATATCGGTCACTATTTCACTTTCTTTTTAGGTAACAGATGATAGACATCACACCTCGTTACTTGTATCGACGTGTTTTACTGTGTACAATAATAATAACACCCACACCGGTTTCGGTGACGGTGGCCGGTTTCATAGAAACCAGCAAATACCATTTAAGTAGAGAAAAATAGCACATACTGCGTGACTGGTGAGACATGTTCAATACTTGAGGACGTGATATTTGGCTATTATATTAGTTGGAAAAAAATAATATAAAAAAGTAATATCAATTGATCACTGAGTAAATGTAGCTTAAAGTTAAATAATTATTTACCCAACGCATGGACACCGCGAGCGGGAGGGGTAGTTGTGTGGTGTTTCTTTGGTAGCGCACGCCTCTGCACCGGCCACATAGTATGCCTACTTGCCTAGCCGCGTAATTTACTTAGTATCCATGATTCATTTATTTTTGGGAAATTAAAAAAAAAAATTAAAAACCTAATTTTATTATATATTTATAATGAGAATCGAGTACTGAATACTCTCCTTAAATATCGGTATTGACTCACCAGTCATGCTGTATAAAAAAAACAAAATTATTTCTAATTTTGACGACAGACGTACGAGAAAAAATGTATGTCATGTTAGGGTCAATAGGGATGAAGAGATAAAAAGCAAAGACGCATGCCCTTTGACCGTATTCAAAACTTTCGCTTTGTTCTTTAATGACAATGTTGGCGTAGCGTTCGTTGACGCTTTAAAATATTGAATGCGCCAATGGCAATATGAAAGTTGAATGTCAAAAGATGATGAAAATTGAAGATGAAAGTGCACAATGTGGACATAGCTAGTAGCTATGTCCACATTATGCAATTTCATCTTCAATTTTCGTCATCTTTTTATTCAACTTTCATATGGCATAAATTCAATAGTTGAATGCGTCAAAATCTAAAACCCGCCTTGAAATAAGACGTGAGATAGCGAGCGCTACGATTTCAACGCGCGTCACGGGCATGCCCCACGTTCGCTGTTGACTGCGCTATAACGCATGCCCTTGACGAACAGAAAAAGGCACAATGTGGACAAAGCCTTTAATCTATAATATAGACTTTTACTAAAATACAGTCTACAAAGTTACAAGAAATCACGTACACTACACGAGACATTACACGTCACACTCGCATCACAATATAAATAGGTACCATACAGTACAGTAACTCAGGCGTGGCTCTTAAACTGGATCAAGTGCGCCCGATTCGAATGTATAAATTTAAATTATAAATATCTAGTCCAGCAGTTCTCAAACTTTTTGGTGGCGAATTGGCGATACCTTTTTGAAAAGCAAAATTTTTGACGGAATCCCTTAGCAAAACAAAAATTTGAGCCACCGTGCTAGAAGTAGGTAGATTTTGAGTCCATGGTGATTGCTGGTGTCTGGTGACATTTCTAAAAAGAATTCTAAAAAAATTCATATAACCATCACTTGCAAGTTGCGAATTGCGGAAAGGCTTTTCAGAGCACCAGGGCTTTGAGAAGCATACTTAGTTATGACTGATCTAATAAGTCTACTGTATATAATTTATATTGTGCACGCGTCGAATCGAATCGCACTCATTGCGAATTGCAAATGTAGGCCGTAGTAACGCAGTTGCGTACAATAATAGGTACCTCAAGTGGTGATTTACACTGATGCAGTACCATTGCAGTACCAAGCAGACGCTAGCAATACAGTACCCCAAAAACGCCTCCGTGGTCCAGTGGTTTAGAGCGAAGCTCTTGACTCGGAGGTCGTGGGTTCGATTCCCGCGTTGGAAACATGTTATTCCCAAGTTTGGTTAGAACAATGCAGGCTGATCACCTGACTGTCTGACGAGTAAGACGAGCCATGCATCGGATGGGCATGTAACAAGTCGGTCATGCGCCTGATCTCTCGCCAGTCGTGTCGGTCGTCCGTCCCACTGGGTTATGAGAGTAAAGGAATAGAGAGTGCTCTTGTGTACTGCGCACACACTTGGGCACTATAAAATTGCTCCTGCGTGACTGGCCTGGTTTCAATGAAACCGGCCACCGTCACCGACACCGGTGTAGGAGTTATTATTATTACTACCCCAAAATTATCCCTGTCAATAATATCAGAAAGCTATATTTTTAGCCTAGTTAATAATGTCAGTCAACAATTAGGCGTCTCCCAGACAGACGCGGCCTGCGGTGGCGGTCAGTTGGATGACTTGAAAGTTCTAGAAACGACACAGACACACGCGGTGGCAGTCGCAGTACAAAAAACTGACCGCCGCCGCGACCGCCACCACAGCCCGCGTCTGTCTGGGAGACGCCTTATACAGCATTCACTTTTGATGTCTATCACTATCACTGTTTGACAAAACTTCTCATAAAAATCAACAAGTTCTTAACAATCAGGATCGTTCGTCGTAAAAGCCTATGTCCTAAGGTCAAACAAATTTTGGGTAACTATGTTAGCCACACAAAAAAAATTAAGTGCTTAAAATTTAAATATATTTTTTTATAAAATTAGGGGGCACACGAGCAAACGGATGATGGAAAGCAACTACCGTCGCTCAAGGACACTCACATCAGAAGAGCTGCAGGCGCGTTGCCGGCCTTTTAAGAGGGAATAGGGTCTCTTCTTGAAGAATTGCAGTCGTATTGGTCCGGAAATACTACAGATACTATTAAATTTACCCCTACAATCCCAAGGTGTCAAGGGCCCCGTAATGATATGTCTAAATCAGCTGTATAGTTCGACAAGGCTCTACATGAACGTGGCGAGAAGAGAAGCTAAGCGCTTCTATCATACAAAAACGTCATTTTTGACATGACTTTGACAGTTCTTTACCAGCAGCGCCTTTTGACATCATCGACACATTCATATAAAGCCTTATCGGACTATAGCTAAGCCTATGTCCCAAACCGAATCGAATCCCTATGAGCAAACAGAGCGTGCGCTAAACATTCATGATACAGAGAACGCGTGATTAACCCGCTTGTCACGGATGGACGACGAATAATTATTTCATGAGGAAATACAACGTTTAGGTGTATTACCTTTAACAGTTTGTTTATACCAGCCATCCCCAACTAAAAATAATGTTTAGTCCGACAAGGATTTATATGAATGTGTATAATGATGTCAATAGGTGCTGCTGGTAAAGGAGAACTGTCAAACACATGTCAAAAAGGACATTTTTGTATGATAGAAGCGTTTAGTTTTTTTTCTCGCCACATTCATGTAGAGCCTAGTCGAACTAAAGTCATCATGAGAGTCATAATTTTATTTTTTTTACCTTTATATCGTTAATTTTGAAATATTGAAAGTCTTTCAGTTAATAAATTTAAAAAAAGTTGTTAAAGAACATTTGTGTGCCAGGGCTTATTATATTAAGATAACTGATTTTCTCAATCGAAAGCACACCCTGCGAAAAATAAAATAAGCTGACTGACTGTAAGCTGCTTCTATAGAAATATAACACATTTTTACATGCTTTTTGTAAATTAGTATAAGTTACTATTGTAATTTTCCATCGTTTTAGTAAAAGATGGCCCGAGCGATTTTCTTACGTCGGTTCTTCTCGCCGGGTTAGTTCCCGAACCGGTGGTAGGCCTCATGTAGACGCGACATTCTAAAAGTGTTAATTTTGTTAACCTATTTAGAAATAAATAAATATTTTGATTTTGAATACCTTATTATTATTAATATTTACACATTGTAATGTAATTCTTCTAAATCAATAATGGAAGGGTCGACTTTTCTTCGTTTTTGTTGCAGATTACGGAGCATCATTTGATGAATTTGTTTCTTCCTCACTTCCTCATGATGAAGATATAACATTTTTCGCTTGTGTTCCACCATTTTGAAGGAATGCTCTTTCTGAGCTATTTCTATTTGCAGGCGTATTAGCTCTAACTTTGCTTCACTTAACGGATCTGGCTTTACTGTATCATTGGCTTTATTTGGTGATGCCTGTGGCTCTTGCGATACTAATGATCTAAGTGGCAAAGTCGTATATTTATTCTGTCTTTCTGCAAAACAATATTTAAATTTCTTGAAACAAAAATTAATACACGGTATAAAACGACAAGAACTCTACTCAACTATAATAAATCATTTTGAGACAAGTTGGTTGCAGTGAGACACATATATGATAACATAACAAAGAGCATGTCAGGACTTATAGGAGACCCTTAGATATTTCATGTCATAATAATAATTATTATAGGTAATATTTTTTTATGTCTGACTATATATGTCATATTTTTTTATGTATTACTTTTTCCTTGGAAAATTCTATTGGTACGTAATACATACCATTAGCTACTTCCTCCACAATCTCATTTTTTATATTGTATACTGTATTTTCAGCACTACTTGGGGGTTGATCATCTGGAAAAAAAGCAGATAAGTGATGAGAATAACCTGGCTTTACTGGTTGTTTGGTAGAAACTGCTGCAAGCAGTAGAGTGTTTTATTGTAGGTATATATTGTTACATTGTTGTATAATGTTTTAGTTTGTATAAAATATAAAACATTTTCTCTTATACAACATATTGTGTAATTTTACAACATTACTTACTTGAAAAGTTATCACTGTCGTCACTTGAATCTGAAGCTGATAACATACTCGAATTATTTGAGCAAATAGCCAGCAAATTATTTTCTATTTTCTTGATGTCAACGATGTTAGGTGCGTAGACGAAAGGCCGTGAACGTTTAAAATGTATTGACGTTTGTTTAATGTAATTATATTTTGATTTTACTGTTTTGATCATACGAACTTCACGCCCGCTATTTGCAGCATTAAAAGAAGCTGTAATTTCCCTCCAGGCTTCTTTTTTGGCACCGTTGGCAGCGTTGTCGTTACTCTTGTTTTCAATGATTGGAAGGTACTTGATCACTATCCGAGACAATAACCGTACTTCAGAGTCGGAGAAATTTGTGGCATGTCTTTTAATTTGATCCATTTATTACTTTAGCAGAGTACCTATCACAGATTAAAGTATTATTACCTATAATTCCAATAATTCATTAAAATTGGGAACAATGCTTCAGTGTTTACATAAATTGTATTATCTATGGTGTTTACTGTTTATCAAACTGTTTATGTTCACAGACTACTATGTTCGAACAATCTTTTTTGTATGGGAAATGGGAGCGACGAAAAGTTTTGCACATATTGCAGTAGATGGTGCTTTTACGTTTGTCTGTAAGATCGATAATCGAGATGTCAAATGGAAATATGTCAAGTTTTTTTTCCATCCGCCATGTTGTTATTCCATCTCTTGTTGTGATTTGTTAACATGTGCTCTTTTGGTGATATTTTTCAGTAACTGCTTACATTATGGACCCCGAAGATTGCACATACGTTGAATTACGCTTGTTCCCTGGACTCCGAAGATTGCCTATATGTTAAAATTTGCTCGTTTACCTGGATTCTGAGTTGCTTTGTGATTTAGTACTGTTGGCCTGGAATCTGGAATACGGATGGTTCAGATCGATCTCGGATCTTGCTGTGTGCTCGGAGTGTTCGGACCAAATAAAAAGTCGCTTAGATGAAGTAAAACACGTAAGTAAACTCAATTATTATTTTAACCTAACCTAACCTAAATAACCAACTTTGAAACATAAGAGTTTTCGTCTTATACCGTTATATTATTTTACATTTAAAGTAATCCTTATGACCAATATAAGACGTAATATAAGACGTATGATTAATATAAGAAGTTCAGATAAACAATGATTATAAAGGGGCCATGACCCTGGAAAAGCCCAACAATGTTTTTTCGTTGCATGTCTGGCTAATATTAAAGAAAATTTTTGTAAGGTTTCTGCATCTACTATAGTGATAAATTCTTGTGTCCGAAAATTTTACATTTTGTTACTTTCAAATCCAAATCTATTTAATATACCGAGTTTGTTAAAATGTAGCAGAGAGCGTGGCCTGTTTATACAATTTTCTGGCTAAGCTTTAGCAATCTTGCAAGTATCTCCTGTAGAATTTCTCTTGCATGAATTATTAAAAGTAAAATTTTAATTTCTCTTTTTTAGGCAAAGAAAAAGTACTGTCTTGCTTCTATCTCCTAACCTTGGTAAAGAAACGGAGTGATATTATATCGCATGGACTCAAGCTATTGGAATTGATACTATATATTATATTGAATTGAACTGATACTTATTATAATAAATGGCACCAGGATGGAGGTGGAAAATGAAGATATTATAGATTAATGCTTTGAAGTTGTAGAATAAAAGCATTTTAAGCATTACATAGTTCTTTTATTTATCTATTCCTTGTAAGTAAATCCCAAAGTAATTTTCACTGTCAAATTGTCTATTACATATTATTATTAAAATCATATTAAAATAATATTATAAAGACATTATTTATTTGACTGTCGAAAATTACTTTGGGAAAAGCAAACAAAGTAATAAAATATTAAAACCAAGGGGGGCCCTGTACTGCTACTGGTTCAAAGTTTATTTATTTTATTTTTATTTATTTTATTTATTTAATGGAAAACTTACAGCTAGATAACATGGACATAATGAGTAAGATAGAACGATAAGGCCAATTACAAGTTTTCACTGGTATACAACTAAATAACAATAAACAAACAGCAAACAAAAATATCATAATATTGAAAGTACAAGAATATAGTACAAGAATAGAAAGTGGAATCAGCGCCCCCATAATTCGGGTAGAGAACTAAATTTGACGTAACCACAACCAATAACAACAGTTGTCATCACTAGTATTAGTTCCAAATACTCTCACTACTGCTATCAGCGCCAATTCGAGTAGAGAACTAAATCTGACGTAAATAATTATGACGTTTGAAAACCGCCATTTTTCCGCTTCAAATAGGCACAAAAAGCAGGTCTGTATCAGCAATCCAGCGTATTTGTATAATAGAGATCAGTGTCAGCACAAAATCGGCCCTTAGTAGATGCTTCTGTAGCATAAAGTAACTTAAATATTTACCCCCTTACTAATAAACGTTGTATAAGCTTTGAATAGTTATACAGTGTTTTGTTCCTGTCACACAAGTGACATTTTGTAATTGGATTGAAGAAGACAAAACACTGAATAACTATTCAAAGCTTATACAGCGTTTATTAGTAAGGGCCAGAGGGTATAGGTAAAACTTAAAAACGTATGGAAGGTGGCGCCCTCTGATGGTATATGGTTCCAACTTTGAACCAGTAGCAGTACAGGGCCCCCCTTGGTTTTAATATTTTATTACTTTGTTTGCTTTTCCCAAAGTAATTTTCGACAGTCAAATAAATAATGTCTTTATAATATTATTTTAATATGATTTTAATAATAATATGTAATAGACAATTTGACAGTGAAAATTACTTTGGGATTTACTTACAAGGAATAGATAAATAAAAGAACTATGTAATGCTTAAAATGCTTTTATTCTACAACTTCAAAGCATTAATCTATAATATCTTCATTTTCCACCTCCATCCTGGTGCCATTTATTATAATAAGTATCAGTTCAATTCAATATAATATATAGTATCAATTCCAATAGCTTGAGTCCATGCGACATAATATCACTCCGTTTCTTTACCAAGGTTAGGAGATAGAAGCAAGACAGTACTTTTTCTTTGCCTAAAAAAGAGAAATTAAAATTTTACTTTTAATAATTCATGCAAGAGAAATTCTACAGGAGATACTTGCAAGATTGCTAAAGCTTAGCCAGAAAATTGTATAAACAGGCCACGCTCTCTGCTACATTTTAACAAACTCGGTATATTAAATAGATTTGGATTTGAAAGTAACAAAATGTAAAATTTTCGGACACAAGAATTTATCACTATAGTAGATGCAGAAACCTTACAAAAATTTTCTTTAATATTAGCCAGACATGCAACGAAAAAACATTGTTGGGCTTTTCCAGGGTCATGGCCCATTTATAATCATTGTTTATCTGAACTTCTTATATTAATCATACGTCTTATATTACGTCTTATATTGATCATAAGGATTACTTTAAATGTAAAATAATATAACGGTATAAGACGAAAACTCTTATGTTTCAAAGTTGGTTATTTAGGTTAGGTTAGGTTAAAATAATAATTGAGTTTACTTACGTGTTTTACTTCATCTAAGCGACTTTTTATTTGGTCCGAACACTCCGAGCACACAGCAAGATCCGAGATCGATCTGAACCATCCGTGTTCCAGATTCCAGGCCAACAGTACTAAATCACAAAGCAACTCAGAATCCAGGTAAACGAGCAAATTTTAACATATAGGCAATCTTCGGAGTCCAGGGAACAAGCGTAATTCAACGTATGTGCAATCTTCGGGGTCCATAATGTAAGCAGTTACTGAAAAATATCACCAAAAGAGCACATCGTCACCTCTACGGTAAACTTACGAATCTGCAAAAAACAAATTTTACAGGAGAGCGTTTCAAAACCTTAAAATAATAATTAAAAGAATTGTTGCGCTTCTGAAATCAATACTCTAATATTTTTGCTTTGCATAATGCTGTATGTTTTAGATACAATCAATGAATTTTCATTATTGGATTTAAATCACAAAATAATGCACATTCGTTAATTTGCACTTTCATACATATACATAATAAGGTATTTATTGATACCATGGCAAATTAACCAAAGTGGTACTTTCGTAAATTTCGTCAAAATTTTACCGTAGTAAACGTACGAATGTGGTACTTTCGTATGTTTACTTCAGTCATCCTAAGTGCATAATTGTAAAATTGGTAGTTTGCACTCTACAAACGGCCGGGGTTTCGTATAATCGTATATTATGGTATAATCGTGGTCCAGTGGTTTAGAGCGCGGCTCTTGACTCGGAGGTCGTGGGTTCGATTCCCACGTTGGAAACATGTCATTTCCAAGTTTGGTTAGGACAATGCAGGCTAATCACCTGATTGTCTGACAAGTAAGATGATCCATGCTTCAGATGGGCATGTAAAAAGTCAGTCCTGCACCTGATCTCTCACCAGTCGTGTCGGTCAGCCGTGCTATTGGGTTATGAGAGTAAAGGAATAGAGAGTGCTCTTGTGCACTGTGCTATAGTGTCCAAGTTTGTACTTGGACACTATAATATTACTCCTGCGCAATTGGGCTGGTTTCAGTGAAACGGGCCACCGTCACCGAAATCGGTGTGGGAGTTATTAATCGTATATTCTTTAACCTTTAAACCGCACAAGTCGGATTCATACGACGGTATAGTCTGTCAAAGAAGTGAAGAAATTAAAAAGTGGCAACATCGTAGTGTCATCCCATTTTTCTTAGATTGATTTGAAAGAGATGACACTACAATGTTGCCACTTTTTAACTTCTTCACTTTTTGGCGGACTACATTTTTCGATAATCGACGTACCTACGCATTTAAAATCAAGCGGGATGGACTCGAAATTTTGTTGTCGTGTAAGTGCCGTGGCCGAACTTGAAAAAAATGGCGCGATGAACTTGACACATACAAGCCAGGCTGGCCGACAGTGGCGTTGGATCGGGATATACGTAGTATCCCTTAGTAGTCTGTGATCGGGATGAATGGAAGGACTTGGGAGAGGCCCAGAAAATGCAATTTGCGCGGTTAAAGGTTAAAATGACAAGTAGTTAGCAGCAGCCGTAGGTTAATACCTACAGCTCTGTCCGTGACAATTTTTATCCTCAAAACCCACTCTGAATAGTATAGGATGAGTTTTACGATAGTCACCGCATCATGGGCCATGGCATCTAATTGACTTATCGCGTCGATAGCGTCAATTAGATGCGATTTTAGCCTCGTCTTCTTCTTCAGTCTTGGAAAAAAACTCCTCATGAGACAACACGGTGACACTAAATGGACGAGGATTTACCCTAGCCATTCTCATGACTTGTGTCCATCATTCTGGTGTGTAAACAGCTGAATTCTTACCTTTCAATTTTAGAATGAACCAAGTCGCATTCCATGTGACTGTGCCCGGATTCATAAAAGACATTGATCTATCGTGTCTATTATCCCGCTAGTTGTCACAGCAGCATACAAGTTTTTCTGTTGGCTACCGCAATTGTCTGACAACATTCTGACATTCTGACATTATAATATACCGCCAGTTTCCGAACATAAAAGAATGGTCCAGAACTCAGAAGCCATAGTAAATTAACGAAAGTGGCAGATATGTATGTTTGCTGTGGCCTGTGGGCTGTGGGTCACTACTCACTTCACCCAGTTTAAGTTAACGAATATGCCAGATTCGTAAGTTTACAATGGCAAGATTCACTCGAATTATAACATACGTTATCCTATTTTCAATTTCGTAAGTTTGCCATGGGTGTATGAGCATAAAAAGGCAGATTCGAACCATCTGAACTCTGTAACCGTTAAAGATAGAAATATGGAAATTTGCCACGGTGTGTAATACCACATAAGTGACAGTTTTTTGCTAGAAACTCGATTTTGAAAAAATGGCAGATTCGTAAGTTTACCGTGGAGGTGACGACATGTTAACAAATCACAACAAGAGATGGAATAACAACATGGCGGATGGAAAAAAAAATTGACATATTTCCATTTGACATCTCGATTATCGATCTTACAGACAAACGTAAAAGCACCATCTACTGCAATATGTGCAAAACTTTTCGTCGCTCCCATTTCCCATACAAAAAAGATTGTTCGAACATTTAGGCCCCTGCTTAGTAGTCTGTGAACATAAACAGTAAACACCTATCCCGGGAAAATGTACGGTTCTCGCGCGATAAATGATTTTTGGCGCAACGGAGTTGCGGGCGTCATCTAGTCTTTAACTTTAATATTTCGATCGCGGATTCTTGGAAATCTGTCGTTGTTCTCGCGGCCGCATGTGGCCACTTGGGAGTGTAAGTATTATATCATTTTATAGTGTAAAACATAAAAAAACACTCATAAACTAGCCAGGGTCAAGAAGAATGCGAAGTCAAAGTCACTCACAAGTTACGTCTTTTACTCGCATCGTGGCGCTGCTGTCGAATTACGACGCCCTAGAATAGTTTCTGCAGAATATAGGGACCGTGCAGAGCGACGACACTGCCACAAGTGGCGAATAGCCGAAACTTTTACGAAAATTTTACTGTCAAGCTCTAGTGAAGCTACGGAAAATTAGAAGATTTCTTAACAAATTCTGAGTATTTTCAAGAATTGAAATGTATTGTTGTTCTAATACATACAAGAAATATAAAGGCAAATCGAACGATGTAAAATTTTACTATTTTTCTGCCAAAATATTCACATAGCTTTGCTTATTGAAAAACGAAAGAAATGGATAAAAGGCGGTAAAAATATACGTAAGTATTTAAAAAGTTCCATGAGTGTTATGTGTAGACTAGTAAAAACACTAAATTTTGTAGATTATAACCGTAAATTCATTTTTTATGAACACAATATGAACATAACCTATAACCATTGCTTTCTTTCAGTAAACATCCAAACTGGCTTCCATCTTAATTGATATACATACATAGGCACCGCTCATTTAATTGGCATAAAGTTGCATCAAAAGTAAGGATAATTTGGAGAAGTCCTGCCAGGAATTCAACACTGAGGATAGTATTGAACTTGAACCATCTTGTCAAAGTGTTGGTTCTCAAAAGGATGATTCTTCAAGTAAGAAAAAGATTAGTAGTGCAGTCTTTGTGTGTTATATTAAAGAATACATACCTAAATGGTGCTTACACTTATGAGATCCAGACTGAAATTAGTTAAAAATAGTGACAGACAAAAGTTGTGAAGTTGTCGAATCGCAGAAGGTTGAAATAAAAGCATTTATTTTAGTGAACTTGTTTTATTTTATTAATCCACAAGCATTTTCAGTAATTAATATAAGTATTTTTGCATAGCTTCATTATTTTATTGCAATATTTATCAAGTTTTTACTTTCTATGCTGATGGATGCTATTAATTACTTTTTCAGATATTTTCTTAGTTAACTAGATAAGCTTTATACATTTTTATTCACTCTTCCATTCTTTGTTTACGGGTAGAAAGTAGAAACCCTTAATATTATATTTAATATTATAAAAATATACTTAATATTATAAATGCGAAAGTGGGTCTGTCTGTTAGCACTTCACGCCCAAACCGCTAAACCAATTTTGCTGAAATTTGGTATGGATTTACTTTGAGCCCCGGGAAAGGACATAGGTTACTTTTTATCCCGGGAAAATGTACGGTTCTCGCGCGATAAATGATTTTTGGCGCAACGGAGTTGCGGGCGTCATCTAGTCTTTAACTTTAATATTTCGATCGCGGATTCTTGGAAATCTGTCGTTGTTCTCGCGGCCGCATGTGGCCACTTGGGAGTGTAAGTATTATATCATTTTATAGTGTAAAACATAAAAAAAACACTCATAAACTATCCAGGGTCAAGGAGAATGCGAAGTCAAAGTCACTCACAAGTTACGTCTTTTACTCGCATCGTGGCGCTGCTGTCGAATTACGACGCCCTCTATAGTTTCTGCACGGTCCCTATTGGGAACGGCCGTAAAAGATACCTATCATGGGCCAGCTGTCAGTTGACATTGAAAGAAGTTCGTAATAAGCAAAATAGATGACTATGAATAAATTTTATTAACGCCATCTAGCGTTGAGTAGCTACACTAAGATATCATGTACCTGCAATCACCTGCAATGCAAAATAGTTTTTATAATTGACAATAGATGGCACTACAGGCCATGATTTAGATTTTAGATTGTAACTCGATCTTAATGTAGGTGAAACAATAATTATTATTAGTAGGTATTTGAAAATTACTTGCATAGTAAAAAATCTTTATTAAAGCATTATGTATCATTATAATGAATTGTCTCCCAAGTGACAAGTTTCAATGACGGTGGCCGGTTTTATTGAAGTCTGGCCAGGGGTGAGGCAGGACTATAAAGTGTCCAAGTGTGTGCGCAGTTAAAGCACTCTCTCTCTTCTTAATTTTTTTTTACACTCGACAGCCGAGAGGTCAGGTGCAAGACTGACTATTTACATGCCCTTATCGGCCTGTGGATAATCTATCTTTTAACGGGATCCTTGTTTTTTAAGAGGCCGTGAGGTCAGTAATTTTTTATACTTACGTTATACGTACGGTTTTATACGGCACTATTTTAACTGATATGGCCCCAATAATTTTCCACGGGCCCCAGCTGATGGCATAGTTACGCCAATGGTCCCAAGTACTACAGCACTAGAGTAAGAGCCAGCGGCCTTTCATAATTTTATGAAAGCTAAAAATCTTTTTTATGACCCATTTATAGACGTAAGAACGACCAGCAGCTATGGAGTTTCAGTCGCGGTTACTTTAGAAGGTTAAACCAGTTCTAAAGGTGTAAATTAGTATAAAGCTCAATTTTTGTAAGTATCTTATTTTCTTCTGGGAAAATGTAGAATTAGTCTTCCACGGCCGGACTGTTTTGGTAGCTTTTTCACTGCCAGACACCCTCTTTGAGGTGGTGTTGTGAATCAACTGTCATAAGAAGACTAAAGCCTCGTTTGAACCAAATATTATATCTAATTGACGCATAAAATATTTTATGTAATTTGTAATATTTGGTAAAATTAAGTATCAAATCTTTAAGAAACCCCAGTAGGCAGCAATATCTTACTTGCTTGTTAGACAACACTTGAAGATTTTTTTGCCTACACAATGATTTTGGTGTAGAGGTATTTCCATTATTTTCTTAACTAATGGAAAAACCGAAAATCAATTAATAAGCAGTGACTGAGGTGAGCTGCGGTAAGGCTTTATTTTTAACGAGATGATGCCCGCAACTCAGTCGCGCCAAAATTCGTTTATCGCGCCGGAACCGTACATTTTTTCGGGATAAAAACTATCCTATGTCCATTCTCGGGACTCTAAAATATCTCCACGCCAAATTTCAGCAAAATCGGTTCAGCGGTTTGAGCATAAAGAGGTAACAGACAGACAGACAGACAGACAGATATACATTAGACAGACGGACAGACAGACAGACACACTTTCACATTTATAATATTAGTTTTAGTATGGAAGTATGGATTTTTCGTCAAAACATATCCTAGTTACATGTTTTTTTATGACACTATATTCATTTAATAATTAGTTATTCAAATCAAATCAAGCATTAATAATTGTAGCAAATTGTGTAAAATCTATTGCTGTCTCTCTAACCTCAAGCCTCAGAGCTGCTGCAGAGTGCGATTGAAATTTTCACAGATTGTGTATATCTGTTGCCGCTATAACAACAAATACTAAAAACTAAATAATATTAATATTTAAGGGGGGCTGTATACAGAAAACGTGTTTTTTTCGGCATTTTTTGCTCGACATCAATATTGGCACTTGAAATTTTCACAAAGGCCTTAAATTGTATGTGTAATTTAATAATAAATAATAATATTTAAATAAAATAAAAATTTATGGGGGCTCCCATACAAAAAACAAAATTTTTGGCCTATTTTTGCTCTATAACGGTATGGAACCCTTCGTGCGCGAGTCCGACTCGCACTTGGCCGATTTTTTTGTATAATGTAGTCAAATTTGTTTTCTGGATGTTCGAACACAGCAAAAAATCTGGCCATTACTTTTGGTTTTTAAACGTACATAATATTATCTTATTTAATAATTAAATTATGAAAAGAAAGAAAACACAGGGACATGCTATTGGTGGCCATAGATATTCAGGAAAAAAATATAAGTCTACCGGCATTATCCAGGGAGGAAACAGGGGACAGCGTTTGTATGGAAAAATAGCCCTAAATATCAATCATACGCAATATAAAAAAAAAACAAAATTAAAAAAGTTTAGCATTTATTTGTTTGCAATATGTCACGTGGTTTATTCGAATTGCAATAGAAAATTATAATTTTACATAAAACTATGTACATCGGTCATATCTTGTATCAGTTCGATTCATTAAAAACTAACGGCACATGTTTTCTTATAAATTAAATTATTATATAAATACGTACAGTATGTAATTTAAATAGTACAAGTCTTTTCTTACGCGGCCTCAGCCTTCTAATAATACTATTTGAGATTAAGGGTGTTTCACCACTTCCTGATAAAATGCCGGATAGGCTATCCACAACTATTTTGACAGATTCTCTATACTTCATCTGTCAAGTTAAGTTGTTAGCTTATCCGGCTCTTATCAGGAAGTGCTGAAACAGGCTCTAAGACACAAAGTAAAAGCTTGGAAACAATTTGATTGAATAGATTTTGCTGTGAATCAAAAATAGATTGTAAATCATTTAGTTATTTATGTAGCTAGAATAGTCGCTACAGTCACATCGATAGAGAAAATAAATAAGTATGACCAGCATAATAAAGGAATGAGAGAATAGAAGTAGAAAATATGGAATGTGTCTATCGAAATGTCTGTAGCGATACCCGTGAATCTATGGTTAATTCACAGCAAAACAACGAAAATAGTCGAGATAGTACAAATGCGAAACAGCAAAGGAACTTAAATACACAATAAATTAATATTTAATACCTACAGAATACTTAATATCACAGAGAAAGTACCCATTGCTTAACCGACATAAGGTATCGTCATTAAAATATTTCCGTCTCACGCGATAGAGAGCATAACTTAGTCTAACAATAAATAAGTACAATTACAATACTTCGGGCACGATACAATAAATAACAAACGATCACATCTAACTGGTATTCTGATTCTTTTTGTTGACTCTCTTTTTCTCCATGAGCTCGTGGAAGACTCTGCACTTCCTGTCGGTTTTCTTGTTGAGGGGACACCGGAACTCCCTGTTCCAGTTGTTGAGAAGGTTCCCGTAGCCTCTGAACGCTATGTGGTCGTACTTTAGACACGTCGTCGCGTCCACCTTCTTCTGCAGAGCTTCTAACTTCATCCTGCTCTTGTCGAAGACTGGGGGAGGGAGGTTGACTACGACCATGTTGAAATGCACCTCATCGATGGTCGCTGATAGCTTGTCGAGGGTGTCTTTGAGGAGTTTCCTCCTGGTGGCCAGGTAGGTGTTGAAGGGGTCGTCTGCCACGTCTACCTGCATGTTGAGGAGCAGCTTGAAGATAACTTCATACTCTTTCAACGTCTTGTACAACTTCGGCATCAGATACGTGAACTGTAACAACAGAAAGGTGATGTTAAAATGCGGAACTTTAGTATTATCAGGTATTATTGAGAGTATGAACGGTTGTTTCCAAAATTATTTCGGTGCTCGTGTATGTTGATTTATTTTAAATTATTTTCACATAAAACTAACTATTTAACTAAAACTACTGCTAGGTAGGTAAATGTATTAAATGACTAATGTAGGTTTGCAAATGTATATTTATTATTTATGTAATAATAACTTATAAGCAAAATAATCATTGGAAGTTACCTAAAACAAGCTCAAAGGGCAAGTAGTTAATAAATTTATTCGACTTGATAGCTACTTAACCAACAGATTCCGACATTGTTATCGAGTCTAGACGATTATGTATAATTCAAACCTTTATACCTCAATGGGGATTACATAAAGATGATTAAATTACATTTGATATTGCATTTATATTGCTAATACTTTAACTAGTCGAATAATTTGTGTCGAGGCTATTCTCGCAACGCATAATATAAACTGAGCCTCCGAGAGGACTTATAAATTGTCGTTGATGATTTTACAACCTGCCTCATTCAAAGGACTAAGTAACGCTATAAAATAGGTGCCAATATTTTGAAGTAACTGTAGCCAAGAAAGGAGGTTACGTTTTATGATGACTTTTGTAGTAAATACAGTTTTTACACTAAAATCTGTGAGCAGCTGTAGAAAATCTGTAGAAGATCTTATTAAAACAAACATAAGACAGGACTGATTAATATTACCATTTCACGCTAAAATCTATAAGTTGTAGAAGGCCTTGTATAAGACTAATTATAATTGTTACAATCCATGAGTGATAAGTCATTGTCTGACAATGGCTTATCCAACATATAAGACACATACATAATATTAGGCCTGTCATAATTATTATTATAATTTAATTATAAGTCTGCTATTGTTTATATATTGTTTTATTTTAATAAGAATTCATTAGCAGAAGTTTCATGATGATATTATATAATATTAAGTGAATAAATGTCGCAAGTATGCGGGGTCCTTAAAAGCGAATACTTTGCGTTGTTTATACGAACAGAAGTGGAAGATGACAGATGGAGATAAACAATTTTATTGGGCTATTTATAAAATGCCTTTGTTGAAATATCAACTATTTGAAGAATCGTACACAAATGTTTATCAATCGAAATTTAACATGGTATTTATTGAAGTTTTATTTGATTATAATAATTCTTTAAGGCCAATTTAATTATATTTATTGCTTGTATTATTTTTATAGTCTTTTATTGTTTTATGTAATACACGATTTCTTTGTACACTATTAATATTTTGTATTTACAGTTTATTTATATTATTACTACTTGAACATTTTGTGGTACACTTCACGGAAAAACTATCACGCCTATTCATTTGTTCTTTAACATTGTTTAATTTATATGTAGATGACTAGATGTGTTATCATCAGTCAGTCAAAGTGTGACGATGCGAGCGCTCAGTCCTCACAAAGCTCGGCTTTTAGCTACCTAGTTAATTAAAAATTGTGATTATAGAACCTAATTATACTTTATTATAAGTTTGTATTACTCTAACAACATAATAGACTTGTATTTGTGCTAGGACAATATTATGATTATCGGTAGGCATAAAACTTGCAACAAAGATACGAGTATTGCGCTTTTATTAATAGGGTTGGCACAAACAAATAATAATTCTAACTGTAATTTTTATCATCTATAGCGTAATATTCAATAACTTCCGGCCCTACTTCTTAATGCCCATTCACATTACTTAAATAGCTGTTTTAATTGATGCACTACTTCTCAAAATATTAATAATCATTTTTTCTTGTGTGTTGGCAGCCCTAGGTCGCTACGATCCGGTTCGCCTCGACAAGTCACCGCATGATTGTCTTTTGTATGTGTCTAGTGTCTAGATTTTGTGTCGGCTAGACGGCCGAGGATTTAGGCTACGCGCAAACGCATAGATCCTTTTTCTTGTTTTTTTTTTGTTTTTAAGTTTTATAGGGTTGTGGCAAAACTATTTTTATAGTAAGTACATGTAACAAAGTACTTTTCGTTCCTTACAATTCACTAGATACTAGACATTAAAAAAATATATATTGTTTTACTCGACTGCACTAAAAGGATTACATTTTTAAAAGCCTAATTAAAATAAAGTAAGTATAAAATCAACTATTAAAACGATGACTGTCTTTATTAATCAAAATATCACGTTAAACGTTACAAACGTGGTCATTACGTTAACGTGAATCACTAATACAATGTCTGCCAGACTCATCAGGCAATTGAAAGTGACTAATGTTTCAGGAAAATTATGAATGAAATAGACCCATTCAGTTTCTCGGAACGGAAATAACGGTAACTATCCCATAGGACAGTGAGTCATCCCATGGATTCGTAATATGAACTTGGCCGTATATACTGGGAATCATATTGTGCAATATTCTACTACAAGATGATGCACGGCAATTGTTTTGTCGCGAGAGAAACGTACATTTTTCAGTGGTAAAATCCTCTTTTGTCCTTACTAGTCCGAACGACATCTAGACGATCTACATCTAAAAATTTCCATCCAATTATTGACACAAAAACAAAAAACTAGGTATCGATAAATGGGTGAAAAAATTGCCAGAGTAAAAACCATTTTAATTAAAAAATAACTACAGAGTTGCTTTCCTTGCCACAACATGGATCCTCATAATTAAATTCAATACTGCAGTATTACAGGCATTTGTGATAAACGGCTAGCGTAAAGCAATAATTTAAGGGCAGGCTATTATATTTAATAACTTATTTAGTAGTAACCTGCCAAGACTTATAAGCGGTACCTTAGACGCTTCTTTGAATACGATTATGTCCTTCACCCCGATAATATCATTTTAACATCCTTTTCGTTTTAGGATCGAAACAAATTCATAGATACAATAGATTTTAGTTTTTTTCTAATACAAAAAATGTGGAAATTTTTAAATAATTCCTTTTTTAAACTGTTTGCGAAAAACTTAAATTTTTATTATTGAGTTACGCCTTACCGCCGCTAGGTGTCACCTTTCAGCTGAAATTTTCAGTCGGAAAAACCGATTATTGTTAAACAATCGGCCCTAAAATGATCGTAAAACCTTTTACGGTGCCCATACGTCCACGTTCATTGTGGGGGCGACGGCAAAGACTTACGCTATAATAAAAGCGTCCAAGATGGCGGCAACGCCACAATACAAGACGTGTTGAGACAACGCATCGTAACTTGGCATTCGTCTCACTTGTACAAATAATGTGTTTTTAAGGTTTTCATGTTGTTTTGTTAATCGTCCGTGGCAGCGTGAAAGCTCGCGAAGGAATGTTCTTTTTGATTTTGCACACGCCCGCAAGAATATTGTATTGCACAAAAATATTGCTTTTATTTTAAATGTCCCGTGCGGCTTCGCCCGCGTAAATTAGGAATTTTACGAAAACCGTACATTTTCCCGCAAAAAATAGTTATGAAAAAATGAGTTAACATGTCCCTTCACGTGGTTTACTCTATATCTGTGACAAATAATATAAAAAATGCTCCAGTACTTCGAGATATAAACCCTTTCTAATAATTTTCCCGGTTTTTCCATATTTTCCTCTGATATTTTTTTTAATTGCTTGACAAACTCGAGTCTCTATCTAAAAGACTATGAAACGTATCATGGGACGATGCACGGTTGATGGTATAATATGGTAGTGATGATGATGATGATGATAACTAATGTAATTTGTATAGTAGCATCTGCTTTCCGATCTTAAATCAACGCCGAAACTCTCAAGCGTGTATCTATAAAGCGTCAGGAGTTCTCCCAGTAGCTTCCGAACCATGGGTGGGTGTCGCTGGGTCCAAAATCTTACTTGTTGTTAGCATATGCTCGGAATACTTCTCATGAAACCGAAGTCACCACACGTTTCCATATAAATTTTGAGGAGTTCCCTCGATTACCCATGGATTCCTTCATCAGGTCACCATTTTTCTGAATATGATACCAAATTGGGATAATGCCATATACACCAAAAGAAAAATTTTGAAAATCGGTTCATAAACGGCGGAGTAATCGTTGATCATAAAAAAACGAACATAACACCTCCTCCAGTTTGAAAGTCGGTTAAAATTATAGCCTATGTGTTATTCTGATATATAAGCTATATTATTGTAAAGTTTCATTAAAATCCGTTCAGTAGTTTTTGCGTGAAAGAGTAACAAACATCCATACATCCATACATCCATACATCCATACATCCATACATCCATACATCCAAACTTTCGCCTTTATAATATTAGTAGGATAGTAGGATATGATTCTGTACATTATATTCATACACAAAAACACTGTTTATTTTATAAAATTACGTTAATATTTGTGACTTAAAATTTTCAACTAAATATGGGGGCTGCGTCTTAATAAAAACATTCAGGCCATAATATAACCTTATTACTCTTATTAGTTACTTATTTCAGGATTATTTTATGCAAGTAACTTCCATTACCTAAGGGAAAATAAATTCGCAACTGAAAAACCTATAATATCGTAATTTCATGTGAATTATTCATTTTGTTATTATATCATATGCTAAGTACACATGCGGTTTTGCTCGATAGTGCAAACACATAATAATATAATGTTACAACATATTATAATTAAAGTGTTCTTCGCAAAACATAAACAATATATTATGAATTTCTCAAAGTATTGCACGTACCTTGGTCACAATATCTGTTTGCGGAGAAAAGATACTGCGGGAGCAAATATTTTGAGCGTCCACTCTCGAGTACACTCAGGTTTAACGTCTCATTTGAGCGGTATTTAATTTTTAAATTGTTCGTATGTCAACTGAGAACCGAAGATCACTTGAATTCTAACGCTTTCCTTTGCCCAAAGTCAAATATTTGAATTCGTTAAGTGGGCATGCATCGAACAGTCGAAACACACACGAAATATTTAATATTCATTGACAGAGTTTTGTCGCGAGTGCGCGAAGACATCGGACACGGCATAATATAAATGTATACAGTATTGTAACCTTGCCAAAATCAGACAGGTACGCAAAGACAGTTTTCCTTTTCGTATTTTATTTGCTGCTATGGGAATACCGACTTACAAAACGCCACTTGGTGGAATCGTATTTTGAAAAATGCCTATAAGTAGTTTCCGACACTCTGAGTATACCTGACACTTGCCACAAGACTAAGCTGTCATAGCAATAGGGTCTTTCGTGTCAACTGTAGTGTTAAAACCCCGTTAAAGAGATAATGAGATAACAAATAGCTTTTAAAAGCAAAATAATACGTCGTACGCGTACCTCTATATAACTGTCTGTTAAATTCTTTTCTTCTCTTCAAAACTGAATAAGTTTGAAGAGAAGAATAATGAAAGAATTTCAAAACTGAGTGAGTGTACTGTATGTCATTTATATTATGTCCCGAAGCTTGTATACTAATTAGTGGTCGCTCGGCATGCATACGTAATGGCTGAAGTGTGCGCTGGACAAATAATATTAAAAGGGCCGTTATTGAAGATCAATTTCGTTAAACTGTATCACATATTGTTAAGTTTATATGTTACATAATAATTAATTAAAATTTCTTTGCAATTACTTACATTATACTTATAATATTACTTACATTATGTTTCAACGAAATTATCATATTAATACAATATTATAGGCTAGTTTGTCGGATAAATGTTGCTAGAACTTTTATATCCAAACTTAGCTTAGCTTCGTTGCTCTGAAATTAGCTTATCATTTAAAAATTAAAAGCCGTTATTTTTGCGAGTTTTAAAAAGTATGCTAGGGTTTAAAGTAGTATCTACCTACTAAATTTCATCAAAATCGCTATAGCGGTCTAATCGCGACGAGGATAAATTTTCGTATTTATAATATTTGTGTAAGTAGTCTTATGGAGGAATTATTTGAAATGATCACTGCGAAATTGTTATTATTGTTTTGGTTCCCTTTACAAAGACCACTTAGAATCGCGTGCGCAGCGTGTATGCAAATTTCTGTGAAACATTTAACCCGGTCTCGTTTCCATGGTAACCGATTATTACGCTTCATATATTTTTATATCTACTGGTACATTATTGGCAAAGCACATAAGCTACCTGAGAATTTTTAGAGACTAGTAAACTACCTATTACACCTTATCCCTATAATATGCGGTTGCGAAAACTCCCACTGAATTGTTTTAAATCTGTCTGTCATTTTCGTCTGTCATTTTGCAGGATAGCGGCACTGATTAGTTTTGGCATTTGGCTAGTGCCAAAAAAATCCTTGTACGACTGTGACTTCCATCTTCTACGAGACGATATATACAATTATTTTAATAATATATATTTTATCTAAGGACCCCTTTCACCAGTCACCACTTCCTGATAAGTACCGGATAGGCTATCTAAAAGTTACAATTTAACTTGACAGTTAGAGTATGGAGAATCTGTCAAATAAGTTATGGATAGAATATCCGGAACCTTATCAGGAAGTGGTGAAACAGGCCCTGAGTTTTTAATATTATGTAGATTGTAAAACATGTTATGACATACTGATAATTAATCTGTGATTAAAGTTATTGGCATTTTAATATGATATCAATCTCAAGTGATCGTTTTCTTATCAGGTAATAATAATAATATCATTATCAGTTCAAACAGCTGAAGCTAATTGTTATCATTATCAGAAACAAGCGGATATTGTTAGAAAATCGTCAAAGAACAGAAAAGATAAGGACTTTTATTTCCGGTTTCAAATCTATAATCAAATTAAGATAATAAGTAACAACCTAGGATCTAAAAATATGACACATTAACTAGATTTATACCTACATTAGTAATATTCTTATCGAAAGGTAAGGTTGTGTTGTTAGCTTGAAAATACCATATATTATTTATTAAATTACAAATAATTTTGCAATACGATATCAACCTATATACTTAATTATATAAAAATGGTTTTCCAATTGTGTTAGGAACGCTATAACTTGATAACGGCTGAACCGATTCTGCTAATTTTAGTCTTAAAATAATCCTCGAAGTCCAGGGAAGGTTTTTAAATGACACGAAGTTCACCGGGACGGGACAGCTAGTTATTGTTATTATTAATGCTATACTGTCTCTGTTACTTTTTCATGCTAAAGCCGCTACGCCGATTTTGATAATTTTGATGTTGTGAAACTTTGACTTGGGGATGAGACTGTGAACGCGACCGCGATGTGCGATCCGCGGAAGGACGGCGCGTTGTGACATTCAAATTTCATTTCTACACAGGTTGTATACATATCAGCGCAGTCACAGGGTAAAAATGGTTTAATGCTGGCTTCTCAAGGCACGTAATATTACGAGCCGCGCAGCGCCAGCTGGAGACACGCGCCGTGTGAAGGGGGTGGCTCAAGGTGGCGCGGGCTGACTCGAGCAGGCGCGTCCGATCCGATTAAAGTCGGTAACTTCAAAGGCGCGGCTCGTGATAACGCGTCGTAAGAACGGGTAGCGCGGACTCGCCTGTTGGCTCGTGCTCGCTCATACAAATCAGCTCGGCGCGGCGCGGCTCGTGATATTACGCGCCGTGAGAAGCCAGCATAAAGGTGAATAGTTTAGAAGCAGAATGAATACACTCGATGATAAGATTGTAATTCTGCCAGCGATTGAGGCGCACTTGTCGTTATAGCTCGTAAGTACAATGTAAGTGAATGAGCGGGAAAAAGACCACGTGTAATTTGGCCCGATGAAACCTCATTTAGCCGCTAAGGTGTGGCGATTCAGGGCTGCTAACATAATAATAATCGTGTGGTAGCCCTAGCTTAAGTCAACTTTAATAATGCAAAAACGAATTCATCGAGCTAGGGATATTACTTGGGTTGATGTTATTTAGTTGAAAATTGTACATAGCCGTACATTTCTTGCAATACAATGTTACGTTTCTCCAGACTCTAATCAATTTTTTCCTAAATCAGTTCAGCGCGGCGGTTAGAAAGTGAAAAGGTAAAGACAGACACACTATTACGTGTTTCTAATACGTTAGTCAAAGCTGAGGCGAAATGCACATTTTGAGGTATTAGTAGTCTTAAGTCTATTTCTTTATAATGTAAGGAAGCTCCAGATATAATAAAGTGTCTCGTGTTTTTAACCGACTTTCAAAAAAAGAAGGTTCTATATTGGGCTATTTTTATTGCAGGTGCTTTAGACTATAGTATTTGTGTGTTGCCAACCCTAAAGACAAAGCCTGCAGTCTTTAATCAGTCGAAAATATGAAGAGCACTGGCCGGCGAAATGATGGGGCGGTCCACCACACCCTCGACGCACGGGCAATTGTTCTGTCAGTTTTCAATACTTTAAATCTAAACCTCGTTTATTTTAATTAGGATTGTGATAGTGTAATTAATGAGTAGTTTACTGTTTACTATTATCACAATTTTTAAGTATAACGGAAGGTTTTAAGGCGTTTGTCGTCTCTAATTTCATAACAAAAGAAGCACAGGCTTTTAGGTCTTTTAATCAGTATAAAATAGTTTTAGATATTATAGCCTGGTTAGGCCCACTTGCGCCAATCTGGGTTAAAGTTAACTATGAGTTAAACATCATGTCATATCTGTCACTTACCAAGTCAGTGATAGAGATGACATGATGTTTAACTCAGAGTTAACTTTAACCCAGATTGGCGCAAGTGGGCCTTAGTAGACTAAAAGATACCTGAAAGTCTAATTGACTGTGCTATCTAACTCCAAGTAAAAAAGATATTATTTACCTTTCTTTCTGTAACCGATTTCCCCGTCTTCCGAGGCGTCTTGTAATCGTGGAAGTGGATGTCTACGAAATTGACAGCTGGCAGCCACGCTGGCATGCCCTCCCGGTAGTCCCTAGTCTCGTTCTTCACTAGCACCTTCTTGTCCTGGTCGAAAAACCTCTTCGTATTCCTTAGCTTGTGTTTAATCTTCCTCGTCGCATTTTTAAAATGGTCGACGCTGGGGTTTCGTCGTAATGTTATATTTTCTTTGGTAAGTTGCGCCATCTCTGGGTATCTTCTTTGGTGTCTCCGCTTGTGTTCGATGGATCTAGCCTCCGCGGGGTCGAGACACATGGCGATTATTATAACTACGGATACAGCTACCAAAAGCCTTTTGGGAAAACCTGAAACAAAAAAAAAATAAACGTCAATAACCGCAGAATGTACGTGTGCGGTGATTTAGTGTTAAACACTGGCGCGAGCCACTGTCTTCATGTAAATAATCAATAAAATGTCTTTCATATTATATTAGGGTTGACACAAATTATTTCATGCACGTGTTAATAAAATATATACAAATGTCTTGTTATCGCGAAGCCTTATTTAAATAATTATATCAAATAATCGACAAAATATAGATCTTTTATGGACTTAATATATTATGTTCTTTTAATTGATTCGTGTATTCAAATAAGCCTCACTTCGGGAAATTTACTATGTCTATTATATTATGTAAATTTTAATGTATTGCAAATGTCTAATATCAAATATCAATATTAAAAAACGGACCAGTGCAGTGGTAACAATGTACAGGGTGTTTTAGATTTTTCTCATTTTTTCTGTACATTGATTTAGAAAATCCATACTCCCATATTAGTAATAGTAATAGTAATAGTAATAGAAATATCCCTAAAAATGTACGGTCCAGCGCGATAAACGAATTTTGGCGAAACGAAGTTGCGGGCGTCATCTAGTACTTATTCAAAAATAAAAATTGATAGAAATATCCATATTAATTGATATTACAATTTATTTTGTGCAATTTTTTCCTAAATCTACACTACCTGTATTTAAAGTAAGCATCCAGTTCTCAAGAAAAATGTGTTAATAAGTAATAGTGTCAGGTCATAATGAAATGAAATGAAATATCTTTTTATTCAAAATAGGTATCATGAATACACTTTTTGAACGTCAGAAGTCTACGTTGCCTACCACCGGTTATATATTATGTTATATGGTATGTTATACGGTTATATAATATTATGACATAACGAAAAAACAATTCTGTAAAAGTTAGATTACCAGTTTTTTTATGAAAATTACGATATAAGTACAACAAATAACGATAGCCGAAAAAACATGTTCACCATGTACATGTTTTAGACAGTAGGTAATTGAAGTAATATAATATCGCAATGTTATAATAAAGTAACTTCAATTATTACTGTCACTGTGTTTCCGAAGAAATTCCTCAGAATGAAATACCTAGTAAACTTTTACGTGTTAAACTTTATTAAGCCCAGCCGCACATTGTACGACATTTCTGATCAGAAACAGTTGAAAGTCCGCGCTGTCTCTTACAATATATTGTACTGAGCCGAGTGAGCTCGAACTCGCCGGAAGGATATTTCGGATAATGTGCGGGGTCTGAATTCAAATCTGGAATTCAAATGTTTCTGATCAGAATTCGGACAATGTGCGGCCGGGCTTAAGGAAAATAAATAAGCAAACGACAAGATACCTAATAAAATCCATGTCATCGACTGATGTCCAAACCGGCTTGTCGCGAGTTTGTTATATTTAATTATTATGTTATAAGTTGTAACTTATAAGTGACATATAATGTCACTTATTAATTTATTTAAATTGAAATTAAATCAGTAATTTACATTTTTTGCATATTATCTGTGATATTAAATCTGTAGTCTGTATGAATATTGTAATTAATTGACGATGATTTGAAAGTAAAGTCAGGTTTTTAGTGGTATGGCCGAGAAATTATTCCAAAAAAATGTATGATTTTTAAAATTCGACACGTCTTTTTCTTCCCCAAACACACATTTAAAATTTTGCGTTCGGAGTGTGGTACGGTAGTTTGGATACAAGAGAAGATTGAGGGTTTTTGTCTACAGAAAAAAGTCACTGTTGATTTTCTAGGTTGCGTATGCTTAAAAGTTGTCAAAAATCGTATCAGCGGCGTTACGAAATATATAACTGCCAAAATCATCCGCTTCTTCGCCGGGTTAATACGAACAAAAAGTTTGAAAATCCTTTGTCGTCACATACCTTTAATGTTCGTTTGTTGGCGAAGGTTGCGTCGTTTGCGGCGCTATAAACATATTTTATGTTTGTCAATTTGTATGACAACTTTTAAGAGAGCCGTCGATTTTACTCGCTTTGTCTGTAAGTGCTAAAACGTAGAAAGTTAACGGTTGCGCCGCGTAAACAAAACTTTTATATATCCAGCTGCGGCTTATTAAAAATTATCACGAGTTATCAGGCAATGTACAAAATGACTTCGCTAATTGTTATTTAGGCGTTTTAGTATCCAACTGTCGTTGAAATTTAAAGAAAATTAAAATTAGTATTGCAATACTAGATTGTTTCAACATTTATAATGAATATCTCCTAAGTGCTTAGTGAAAAACTGTTTTGTGTAGGCATAGGCGCCGCGCGCCGGCAGAAATAATTTCCAAGGGGTGCAGATTTTAGTTTTCTTTCTTTTTACGTCAACAGAATACATTTAGTGCCGAAACATTACGAACAGTGTCTTTGAATAAAAAAATGATTTCCAATAGACAGCTCTTTATTCCTATTGGAATTATTTTCTTATTGGAATTAATTCCGTCGGCTCTTTATTCCTAAGAGCCGACGGAATCTCGGGATCAACAGGAATTATTACCTATTCCTGTTGATCCCGAGATTCCCAAGGGGTGCAAGTGCACCACCTGGCACCCCCCTGCCGGCGCCCATGTGTGTAGGTGTACTTATTCAGTTAATATCCATACTAGATCTTTCTGTCTGTATTTCTGCACGCTGATAGGATTTTACTGGGCAAAGTGACACCTGAGGTCCCGGGAAAGGATATCACGGAGAAACAACACGCGAAATATAATCTGAATTTGTCATAATCATAATTCTACTTCTTTGCAGAAATATATTAAAATTTCCGTTCTTAGGTCGCTAAACTTATGAAGGATCTAGATTCGGACACTAATTACAAACGAGTTTTGATTTGATACCATTTTGTGGTAAGACTGTTGTTTTTTAATGTAACGCTAAAATCCGACGTTTTCTTTCCTATATGAATCATAGACTAAGCATAATATTTTATAACAAGTAATAATCAAGAACTATTAAACATTAGATGTACCTACGGTTATCGAAAAAAAAAATACTCTGAAAACAAGTAAGTAGTGTAAAAAAACTATAACCACAATTCGACTAAAAAAATTATAGCTTTTGTCATCCGCGGCATCATTATTAAGACACCTTTTTTAAAATCGGATTATTACTTTAGCCACTACGAAGACATATACGATGACCAAAATCATTACCCCTTTAGCTTTGCCGTAGTCGGGTAAAGGAGAAACGAGTGGATGAAGCGGGTGAGAACAATTTCCATAAATGGAGGCTTTAGGACCGGGAAATCAAGAAAATGTGGATTCTGTGTATATGCTAGATATATTAGCCGGTCGATAAATTTACATGGCTTGTTCAAATTGTATGAGAAAAATTGTAAAATGCTAGTTACCTGGTTCATCCACTTACTTCTTCTTATGACAGCATATGATTTAAAAACGTTACAACTAATTAACTGTTTCCACTAAGCCTTCGTTACTAATAAACCGCGGTTACGTCAAACGAGGATAAACGAAGGTTTAGAGCTCAGTGAATCATTAGGTCAATCCGTGTCGTTGACAATTGAATGCGTAATAAGCGTGTCTAGCTGAGAATTACGCGATATAATAGTTCGCCAACACCTGTCATACTGACACAGTGACTTCGCAACTACTCTGCTCTGTGGTTATCTATAGCATTGTGATTTTAGATCAAACAATGCATACCACGAACGTCGGGGTTTCCCCGTTAGTTTGACGCGAACGGAAATTCGATTTTTCAGTATATAATTAGAAAAATCCACTAATGCTAGTGGAAAATGACTCACTTGTAAGTTGTAAATCACTGTAAAACTCACTTACAACGCTAATAGTTTGTCAAAATATTATGCTTCTTTTCAATACTAAACTTGAGAGATAGAAATATAATTATGTATATTTAAATACACGGCAACTTTTACTGAGGTTCAAATTGATAAATAAAAGAAACACAAAATTCCCGCGAATTAACTTATTCTTCGCGACATAAATCGAAAACAATAGTTAAGCGTTTTTAACGCGACGAAGACAACTAAGCAAAACTTATAGGTTGGCGGGACTCACAAGTGGCAAATTCCACTAATTCCTTCGATTGCACCAAAGAAGATGCAATTGAATGCCAAGAATCGACCTTACATCTTCACGGTATATAATTATAATAATATGCCAAAGAGGACGAGCTGGCGCAAAACTCAACAATTAGAATGCCAACTTACATGACGGCATATCAGTCACAACTCACAGGTATGCATATAATTACATCGTATTTGGCGAGAAACATATTTGGCAGCAACAGATATAGGATGTCGCTTCAGCGAACTACTTTGAGTCGCCGGCCGCCGCACTGCTTTGACATTCCCACACGAACTGTACACTCAGCAATATAGCCTCAACCTCCCAGTATCAAAGAAAATAACCCTTATGTCCTTCTGTTAAAGACACAGTCAGGGGTAAAAGAAAACTGGACAGCACTCCCAATTTGCATTGTTGGAAAAAAGACATTGCTTTCGAGAATCGAAAGGCGTATCAATTACAGGGTGATTTCGTTAAGAATGCAAGTATTTTAGGGGTGCATTCGACAAGTATGCAAGGCTTTTAGGGTTGCGAAAAGCTCGTTATACCTTTTATGCCTAAGTGTTTTCTAAGTACAATAACTTTTCTTATACCTGTGCTTCTTATGTGCGTGTTTTATATTATGCTCGTTTTTGATATTATAAAATAAAAGAAACTGAAACTAATATATTTTAATAGAAGAAACTGGATTTGTACATGTACAATGTACATACGCGTAGCGCGTAAATGGAAATAGTTTGCAATTTCAATAGAGAGAGCTTACTGAAAATATATCTTTCATTTACTTACAATAAAGATATTAGTTAAAATATATTTATTGAATAAAAATAAAAACAAACGAAGTTATTAGCTTCAAAAATAAATAGATCCAAAAGAATATGGCTTAAAAATCAACTTTTTGTAAATAGCAGCAACATTTATCCGACGAACGTAATAATTAATTTTATTCGTCTGTGTAGTTAATTAAAAACATTTTATGCCTAAACTCATTTTATCTCTTTTATGGTTTATTGCAATCTTTTATCGTGGATAATTAAAATTTAAATAAATTAAGAGGACCAAAGCAGATTCAAAGCTAAAGTATTTAAATATTCTCTGATGAAGCCATTATTTTGACATAAACACGAAAAATAGACAACTAGATGTCACACCAAAAGTCGCACACGCAGAATGATAATGAGATAGTAAAATCAATCGTTGACCCAATTACTTTTACCTACAACACTTCACAACACCGTACACAAAAACTCGGTAGAAAAAAAAACACTTAAACTCGGAAAATTAAAAAAAAATCACACACCGGTTAAAAAGACATCCATGAACAAGGCATTGATGTGTTCGTGAGCAAGTCCATATTCGGTTCACAAACTGAAAGTCACTCGCGAGGGTACCGCCGCGCGGGGCCGTCTGGCGATGAATGAGAGCCGAAATGCGCCTCCGTACATGAAATAGCCGGCGAAAACCCTAACCCTTCACATTTATGTACTGAATGTCCATTGCCCGCACAAAGTCGTGGTATCCGTAAATTGCCGGGATCAAAATTTGGTCCCTTTTCTTCCTCATTTCTTTATTCAGGATGTCATGAGTTTAAAGAGGTAGACAGACAGGCAGACTGAAAGACTTTTGCTAAATGTAACATAGAGAAAAGAAGCGTAAAATAGGCAGTTTTGTCCTAAGTCCTATAATTGAGGTTTTAACACAATATTTTCTTCTGATTTTCCTTTCTCTTTGATAGCTATGGTACCGATACATCGTACCTATTAACGGAAATGCATTTGAATTTTTCAAAGTTCACCCCAATTTAGGAATTTTTAAAATCGAATTTTCTGAATTTGAAAATCGCAAGTCCTTATTTACATAAACACATAAAATTAATAGCCGTATCAAATACAAGAAATTAAAAATTAATGTTATGTTAATTATAAGCGATGTTAAAAATGTAATATGTTGTAAATACATTAAACGTGTCATTAATGTTGTTTGATTTTTTTTTTCATTAAAAACACGATCAAAATTTTTCATCCTTTTTCTGAATATATTTTTTCTAAAATAATATTGTGCAAACGTTTCATCATTAATTCGCAATAATAATAATAATATTATCAACTGTCCTGATTATTCTATGCTTATCACACACATTTGATAAGGCGGATTTTTGCAAAATGAGAGTTGGTAGGAAAGAAAGTCTTCTAAAATCAAATGGAAATAAGAATTGTTTTTGTTCAGAGTTATTTAACAATATTAGAAATAATATACTTAACAATATTTTGATTTAAAGCAATAGTTTTTCTTGTTAATAAACAAGAAAAAAAATAGCCTGCCTATTATTTTCGTAAAGATCTAAATCTAATGACATCGATAGATCCTTTTGAACTGTATTCTTTTGGACTTTATAGTTCAAGCATCATGGTCACCTACTTAGGTACTCAGTTCTTGGGTAACACTAAGGCCAGTACGAACCTATTTGGAAAAGTTTAATAGAATCTGTGTTTTCCCACTATCGCACAATTTTCCTTGACATGAAAATATAAATTACCTTGAATATAGGTTGTGCAATTATATAATTAGATATGTTATGCACTATATTAATTATATTCTTACATAGTGGTGCCTCTTTTAAAGAAAAAAAAAAAAGATTTGTGATGCCAAGAAAGCTGTACGCGAAGTCAGCATTAGTATAACCGCAGTAGAAACACAGATAGATTCTAGGGACATATTAATAGAAGTTTCTTTGTCTACAATCTACATTATGTCACTCAGTCTATTCTACCGTTTAAAGTTCTTCAACATTTTTTATGATGTCACCCCATTAGTATGAAAAAAAATTCTGCGACCCACCCACCCTTTGCTTTTTTATGATTAATAATATTTTAAATAATTAATAATTTTTACTGAAATAGTTCTTTTGACCTCTCGCGACCCCCCTAGAGAAGCTTCTTAACCTCCAGGGGGTCGCGACTCGCGACCCACAGGACGAAAGACACTTTGTGACTTTCGTTTTCTGAAATTTCTATAGCGGCTGCTAAGCGTAAAGAAGTTCCCCTCACGATTACTGTTTGTGGGTTGTGACGTTATTTCACCGACATAGCGATAATTAATAAACACATATAGTTACGTCTAATACATTCGCTTTCTACGTCTTGTGTAAGTGATTCGATTAGTGCGAGTGAATCACCGATGACTGTACCCTAAAGTTTTATCGCATTAAGGTCAGTTCACATTACGATGTATTTTTGATGCAGTAATAAAATATTTATTTACTGCACAATAAGATAAACTAGACCAAAGTGACAAGCTCTATGGCACTGCTGATTATTTTTAAATTATTAAAAATTGGAATAGGCCGCCCAACACCGCGAGAGGCAAGTCTGTTATTGAGGGTTTTCGATATATCATTTGCCACCAGAGTGACAGTAGGGTCTTTCGCGTCAGACAGAAATATAACAGCTATATCGTGACATGTGACAGCTGTTTGACACGATAGACCCTACGGCTACATAGCTTCATTTGTCCCTCATTCAATGGGTATCTTGTCGTAAATAAAGTTAAGTTTTAAATGGCTAATTTAAAATTTAATCCCATCGTCGTGTCTCGTGCAATGTGTACCGACCTTTAGGTGACCACGTGTTGTACTTTATCGATTTTAATAGACGAATTTCCTACTCATAATTTATGCAAATCCTTATATATTTAATTGGATTTTATGATATCCTTCTCCGTTTATTGACATAGTGGTCGCGAATTTTCTAATTAATTCCAAATCATTAATTAAAAATTTAGACTATTAGAAATTTCAACCATGTGACTTTTAACATTTGCTTTTATGTCGTGGAATGTGCTTGCCTTTTTTAAATAACCGTGGTGTCATTGACGCTTCGAAATAAAACACTGTGCACCTTCAAATTATTAAAAGAAATAAGCCGGGGCGAGGCAGTTTTCTTTTTGTGACTTCGTGAGCAAACAGCAAACACGACGCGAAAAAGAACCCAGACTAAATGTGAAGGCAAACTTTAAATAAAAATAAAGTATGGGAGACACTCGTCCGACACAGATAACCGATCATCACCGCCGTGAGCCGGTAACGAGCCCGTCATACGCCGGTGGACCGCCCTACGAGGGGTCATTCATGCATTACGTCACACCATAAAAAGTCAGGGATGTGATGAGTGAGGACATGATCAAAATACAGTTTAATGAAGGGGGCGCGAGTTCGACAAAAGGGTTAAAATGTTAAAATTTAGTCTCACGTAATACATGAAAGGCCCCTTGACTTACCGGCTCCGAACTTTACACAGCTAGGTGTTACACTAGAATGTGGTTTATGGAACTTTTGAATGAACAGTATTTATATTGACACGTTTTTTGTCCCGCGACTAACGAGACGACACCATTGTGCTGGAATCGGTAGTGTCAATAGATTATGTTTATGATTAATAATACTTCCTGTAAGTGACGCTTTGTGGTCTTTGTTATAAACAATACTATAGATTAGTGAAAGAAGACGCTTAATGTGTTAACAATTTGTAAGTTGTGTCTGATTTCTTCGAGAGTAAGAAGCTTATTGTCTTTCATATTAAAAGTGTTATCTTTATACACATTGCATAAAAGTGGTCCCAAGAGAGACCCTTGAGGGACACCCAATCGACTCATCAATACGGCATCAAAGAAATGTATCACGTTTACGACAAGGAATTATACGAGCATCAAACCCCATTCAAACGGAGATTAAAGGAAAAACGAGAAGAGAAATAATATAGAAAAGCAATTGAAAACGGCAAATCGATTATTAATGATGGAATGCATTTTTTGTTCCGTCTCAGTCCATTCCATCTGACATGATGACACGGCTTTCGTCAATTAGTTTTTCTGTCAGATGAGTTTGTAATTAGCTAAAATGCGGCTTTTCCGGTGCGCATTGTGATGTTCTCGAATCGTTTTTTGCGGCATTGTCTTTTAGCGAATTGACAGTAGAAAGTAGTAATTGCAGGACATAAATACCTTGAAATGGTCCATGTGTGGTCGGAATATTTCTGTTTTTGCCGCGCCCTAGAGAATCCGTGACTTCTCTACCGTAGACAAAAATTTTTTTACTAATGGAAATATATTTTATGATGTATCTAATTTTTTTATTGTCAAAGAGTTAAAAAAGCGTAACAGCGTTCTTAGGTTAACTTTAACTGTCGGTATTAACATTTGAAATATCTGCCCTGAGACGTTTATATTATAATATAAGTTAAATTTTTCTGTCTCAAGAACTCAAATATATGCCTAAGAAGTAAGCAGGTTACGAGCTTAGTACTTTTTGAAAATGCCACGCGTGAGATGATGATGAACATTTACTTTTAGCAACCTTAATCTGGATGCAAGTAGAGGATCAGATCCGGGTTAGTGGTCGCGTGTGTGATAAAAACTTTTCCGGCGATTGTGCCATCGTGAGTCAGGGGTTTCCCGAATTTTCGCGAAACACGTCACAATGAAAAGCGCCTGAAAGCCTACAAGAGCGGTATCGAATCTCAACACGGATTCACTTAGTCACGCGAATACTTACTACGCGAAAAAAACTTGATAAGTTTTTTTGGCTATAGTTAATAGTAATTATACTTCAAATACGTATAGACTATAGAGTATTTAGTTTTATTGTTAAGACACACACTTGTCTGTCTGTCTGTCTGTCTGTTACTTCTTCAGCTCCAAAACCACTGAACTGATTTTCCTAAAATACTTTTTTTTTTATTTTTTTTATGAAATAAGGGGGCAAACGAGCAAACGGGTCACCTGATGGAAAGCAACTTCCGTCGCCCATGGACACTCGCAGCATCAGAAGAGCTGCAGGTGCGTTGCCGGCCTTTAAGAGGGAATAGGGTAATAGGGGAGGGTAGGGATGGGAAGGGAAGGATTAGGGAAGGGTAGGGAAGGAAATATGGTAGGGGATTGGGCCTCCGGTAAACTTACTCACTCGGCGAAACACAGCGCAAGCGCTGTTTCACGCCGGTTTTCTGTGAGAACGTGATATTTCTCCGGTCGAGCCGGCCCATTCGTGCCGAAGCATGGCTCTCCCATGTTTAAATTTTTATTCCGGAATGTACGCACCTGCGCCATCAACGAATTTTGGCGCACAGAGTTGCGGGCGTCATCAAGTTACTTATATTTTTTAGACTTTGCTTAATATTAAGTATAATATTTGCATTTTATAGTTTAACGACCTATGTGGCTCAGTGGTTTAGCGCGTGGTGGCTCAAGCCGGATGTTACTGGTTCGAATTCCGCCGACGGAACTATAGTTTTCAATATTTACGAGAGTGTGAACATCATTTTTCATTTGGAAATAAAATGAACTTCGATATTTAGCGGCACTGAGATAATATTATGTCATTGGCTCGTGGCTTTACCACAATGCAATAGTCAGAACGAACGCTTTAGTATTAGAGCTTGTCTAACTTAAAATGACGCGCCCCTCCCTCGTATTCACAGTATGTACATTTAGGTATATCAAAGAAGTGGTGGGGCGCGTCATTTCAAATTAGATCAAGCTCTACCATTGATAGCGATTTATCACCGGCATATTACGGCTTATCAGATGGCTTAGAAGATGATTATTCGTAATTTTCAGGCTTTTTTGTCATTTGAGGTTACATGAAAGAAGCTTTACCATTTTATAAATATTTTTTTGTCAAAACTTAGTGCTGCATGTACAATTTTTTTATCTTTGCGTACAACTTAGATCCTTAGTTCAAAAGGTGTGCATTGGACTGTTTAAAATACTTCCCATTTCAATAACTTCCACTTCTTTTTTAAGTACGTTTTTTGGATTTTTTACCGGCCTTTGAGTTTTCGACTTTCGTACCGTCAATGCACATTGCACATTGCACACCCTAAAGGATTCTGGTAACTATTTTAGGGCTACATAGTTTCAGCTAATTTAAGTTTACCGTTCCTCCGACCACCGGCCACTGTCTCCCATTGTTCCGAGCCACAATATAAATCATACTTCGGACTTGACCATAAAATATCTCATAAGACCTTACCCCGAGAGGATTGTCGACTTCACGATAAATATGCCCATATCAGACCTTGTTAGTAAACAATTTGATCTCATGTACCCTTCTTTAACTGACTCTGTACTGTTTCGTAAAGAAGTTATTTTTTTTTTACAAAAGCATGACCCTATTTTTCATACTAATAAGTGAGTTAATATTATTAACTTAATATAATTCATAGTTGTTTTTTTTTATTGTTGTTTTATATAATTATATAGAAATAAGCATGTAGATTTTATTTATAGTTTACCATTTTTTAAAGTCTAGAACCAAAACTGACATAAATATAAATTACCAAATATTTTAGAGAATGCTTTTACTCATAAAGTCACAATTTTTGTTTTCATAATATTAACCCGCGTAATTGCTATGCGGCTTACCGTTTTCATATTTCTACCCAACTGAAAGAACATTTTACCTCTTTCAACGCATCATAAGAGGAAAATAATCTCTTTTGTTTTATAAAATATGATTCACTATTACTTAATAATTATTATTGTTCATGACATAAGAACATAATAATTTTCATGTAACGAATAATTTAAAAAAATTCATCAAAATTATTCAAATTCAATGTTCATAGGCATTAATAATATGTTATATTCCTAATAAAAAAATACATACGATTCACTAATTCAGATGTCCCGCATCCGCATCCGCACAAGTCGGCCATGTTTTAACTTTTATCACAGATAAATTATTAATCTTTGGCAATCGTTTTCACTTTCAATGTCACTGGCACATCACAGAAACGAAAAAAAATTGTCTATGGCTCGCGGGCGCGTCGGGGCGCTTCGTTCAGCCGCGGTTCGTGTAGTGTGTCCTGAACGGATTTCCACAGCTTTTATGTAGTTAGCCGGCGCTCCCGTGATAAAGGGTGCAAAAAACGGATTGTTTGCAGGAGGGCCCGGCGTGACGTCACACGGCGACGCGCAGGACGTACGCGGCGCTCGTTTACGCAATACCTTATCCAAATAAATAGCATGTGGTCCCAACCGGATTCCATGTGTATCCAGCCTATCTAATATCGGACGTCAGCCGAACGCGTCATTTTTACCAAAGTGGGTCACACTATGGAAATCAATTTTCCGATTTCCGAATAGAAAATAAATGGTACATTTAGTTTGCGATTACAGTAATGTTCCTATTCTGTGGCCGATAAAATAAATGTGTACAAGCGTTTTTTATGTTACATAAAGTTAATAATAAATACTAATGTAATGAAACAAAAATGTTAAAAAATACTGAATTTTATTTTTCAACCAAGTATAAAAAGAGTTTCTGTGTTTAAGTGAAGTACCTGTAATTTCTCTTTTTTCCTTTTGGTAGGTACCATAAAGTTAATACTTATACCTAGCGGAATAGAGCAACAATCTCGAGCTGCAGCTGTTAAACGAAACCGAAATAGGTTTTCATCGGTGTGAAAAATAATATGTGTACGAATACCCTTACACAAGTATGATTGAACATGAATTCGGCAGAGGTTACACGATCAATTTTTCATCAATCTGATCCATCAATCTGATTGACGGAATATTGATGAGTATGAAAAAGTCCATATAAAAAAAATATCAATCCATCAATCCGTGGGTTAGACGATCAATTTTTCGTCAATCTGGATCGGATTGATGGATCAGATTGATGAAAAATTAATCGTGTAATCTCTGCCTTTGAGATTAAATTGTCAACGTGCGGCACGTGCCGACTGGACGTCAAAAAAGAGTGCTGCTGTCATGTATCACACGTCTCTTTTTACCACGCAGTGTTACTGATAGTGACAATATCTCTCTTGCTCAGGCCCTTATTTCTCTATTCCGCTAGGTATATTAACTTTATGGTAGGTATTTACTTTAAAAAAAATATATATTTTTAAAGTTACCTCACATTCATAATATTATCTTATATGAACTTTTGTCGTAATAAATTACAAGGAGCGAAGGTTAGTGAGGAAGCTTTTGCTACGTGTTTTTCTGAAGCTCCATTAGTGAATCAACAAACTGTCTGCTTAACCTAAACGCTATAATCGTCCTAATTTCCAACGCAATAGATATCATAATAGCTCGGACACATGGTGCAGGTGGAATAAATTAACCGAACTTTTAGCGAAACTTCAAAGAATTCTGCTTAGTTCCTGGATCTTTATAAATACAATGATGATCAAAAGTGAAAATGACCTTGGAAGAGAGAGGATATTTAGATAAATCTACTATAGGTAAGTGATCTGGTGTTATGTTTTTATGGAAATAAGCTCAGATTCAACATATTAAATTCGGTAAAATCGTTTAAATATATTATATTATTTTTAATAATATAGAGACAATAAAAAGTCAAGTAAAATATTTTATGAAACTAGAAATCGCGAAAATGTCCCTTCAAATTGTATTTCATTATATTTTATTTTATTATTTCCATATGAGGCATGTTGTTAAGCAACATCATTAACCATGGATAAAATTAGCCTTTTCTCTACCAAATCATCAACGTTACTTATCAACAGATTTTATTGGATATTCAATCTATAAGGACTATATATTTACAACAGTGTTTTATCTATACAACCAAATTCTATACTCTATGGTGACCGCCATATTGTAATGTTGAAAGAATTCCTACTCCGCAGTGTAGCTAATGACTAAGTTTCGACTAAGTTTAGTAAGCGTCATAATATTATATCTAAAGTCTAAACCCCCAAACTCTACACTCTACAGTGCCCGCCATATTGTAATATTGCCAGAATGTCTACGCCGCCGCAGCGTAGCAAATGCAGCGTTATGAATGCACTGTACTGTATCTATACAGTGTGTAACAAAAATAAGTGATAATACTTTAGGGTGTGTACGTGATCCTTGTAGAGAGTTCACTGTGAAAGCAGCAGCGCTGAAAGACCAAATTTTTTTCTCACTTTTGTATGGGCAAGGGCCCGAGCATCACGAGTTTCCCCATACAATAGTGAAAAAATTTTGGTCTTTCAGCGCTGCTACTTTCACAGTGAACTCTCTACAAGGAACACGTACACACCCTAAAGTATTATCATTTATTTTTGTTATACCCTGTTTAGACAACAACCAAACTCTATACTCTATCTATGGTGCCCGCCATAATTTTGCCAGAATTTCTACGATGCGGCGGCAAAACAAAATAATATTTAGGAAGCGTCATATCTATACACCCAAACTCTGCCATGTTGAAATTTTGCTAAATAAAGAAAAATGCATCGTACAAAGATTCACGAGAACATGGAAGTGTAGTAAATATTTAAAATGCGCCATATCTGTTCATCCAAGCTCTGCAATCTATGGTGCGCGCCATATTGTAATGCTAGAATTAGAAAAATTCACCAAGGCTGATTTTAACATGGCGGCGGTAAGCATTTGGGTACAATTCGCAATTCCGGAATGCCGATTCCCGCTATCCCGCAAACCCGCCTCCCAAGTCCGCCTCTTCCCGAAATAGTCTTGTACGATTGGCCGCCCGTTTAAACCCTTCGCCTATGAAGCCGCGGGAAGAAATGTGGCCTAATTTAAATTAAACTCAATGCCGCAAGGGGAACTCTATATAACTCGAACACGTGTGTCGTAGGTAAAGACGTAGATATGTTTGGTAATAGCATTTTATCCATACTAATATTATAGATGCGAAAGTGTGTGTGTTTGTTACCTCTTAACGCTTTAGGGGCGATTTCACCAAAGAAATGGAACGCGTTCAAAGCACTCTGAACCGGTTCAAAACGTATAAACGCGATTATAACATCGAAATGCATTTCACCAGAATAAACTGAACGCGTTCACAGCAAATCCGAGTTTTGTCTTCTGAACGCCCAAAATCCGAAGTTTAACGTCATAAAACCCGTTCAAGCCCTGTCATGGCGGAACGAAAAACAAAGACAAAAGAAATGTCAAGATTTTGTCACAAGTGTTTGTTAGTTTATGTATTGTTTATTGCTATCTTGTAGTTAAATTAACGTGAAAAGACTTTAAAATGACGAATACATGTAAAATAATCGAGTGACGTCACGTAAACCTAGATTTAAAAATCGCGATCAAAAGAAGTTTGTGAAATCCAATCGAAACAAAACGAGATTTACGTCGCAGCATGAACGCGTTCAATGGGAACTAAGTTTTATAAAACTAAGTTTTATGTGTGTTTGGTGAAATCCCACCTTAGCCGCCAGCCGATTTTAATGAAATTTGGTATGGAGATAGTTTGGGTCCCGGCCCCCGGGAAAGGACACATGATAATTTTATTTTGGACTAATGTATGGTTCCCTCGCGACAAAAGTTGACGACAGAACTTTGGCAATGTACCAATAATAATCGATATGTATCACGTTAGTTTATTACATGATTTTAACACGATTTTCTTAGCTTCACTTGTAACTATATGTAAGAAAATCTTGGAAATTGGAATCACTTCCCGGTCTTCGATTAGGATGAAATTTTGCACACGCACTGAGTTCTGATAAAAATACATGACTAGCTGTTAAGAAACATCTTTACAAATCCAATATGGCGGCCTCCCCAAGATGGAGGATAGGCTATTTGAAATGCACCCCCATGATATTTGAATCAAATGAAAGGGTTTGCTATCAGGAATACGAAAAAATAGTCACGTTACTTAAATCTAACATGCGAATATCCAAGATGGCGGATTGGCTTAGTGCGTGCTAAATGCGTGTTTTTCAGTTTTTCAAACTATTAATTAATTATTATTTGTGATACATATAGATCGCTATAGCCTCTGTTGTCAAAATTTAAAAAGATGCGTAAGCAAATGTAAGTAACCATAATAATATAATTGCGATAAAAAACGTGAGGGAAAATGTCGCTAAACTCGCATAACCTGAACCATTAGCAATTACTTTTTATTGATCGTTTTAATTATGCTATGATTGTATTTGCGAAAACATAACTTTTTTCTTTACATTCTAAATAATATCATAGATTACTTTATAATATCTTACTACAAAACATATAGAGCAAACAATAAAAATGCTGAAGTAAATATATCCATTATCCATGTATGCTAAATAGTTGCAAGGATTATAAAAAAAACAAAAACCCATTTTAGTACCTACGTAAAGAAAATTTACATGCAATCAGAACATCCGTTAGGATTTTTGTCCGGATGCTAAGAAAATCCGACGATGCGGGTGCAAAAAGTGCTCTGTCGGTGCATACTTTTTATGCTATTGAGATTTCCAGCCGCGTATAATTGTCGTAATGCTATTATACATAATTGCTAAAGGTAATACACACTGTTTACATAGTAACAATGATGTTTCCGCACAAACCGCTATTTTCTCACTCACTAGTCACTGTATATCCCTAATAAGTAATAACCAACATGGTTACCGAATATGGTTATAATTATTTTGATTACTTTATTACGTAGCGTCAAATTATTTAATATATTAATTTAATTTTTTCATTAGAACTACATTTCATAATTTAAAAAAACGTATTAAATATTCATTTTAAAATAATCGCAACTTTACGATATATTTTTCATACAACAGACAATAAATAAGTAAAGGCGCTTTTAATTACTGTAATGCCGCGGCCGTATATGCGTGGTGCTTCGCGAATCGCGCTAAAACCGATACTATTGGACGATCTGCGTGTATTGTCCAATAGTATCGTCTCATAGCTTGAAGCTTCGAACGATAGACGCAGGTGTGGCCGGGCCGTAACGATTTGAATGTCATTATGAAATGATTGTCATTTCACATCCTTGATGCGAGATTTCAGCGAAATAGTGAAATCCCAATGGCCGACTCATTGTTCATACTGCAACTATTCCGTCACATCCGACCATGAGATCATATTTGACTACGTATTCTTCTATCCGGGTTTCTCAATAGGCACATCCATGACGTAGACGCAGAAGTTAAGTAACGAATTTGGGGTTACCAGTTTACAACACACAATTGCGAATTCGCATCACATGGCATCGCATTTTTATTTATTTATTTATTTAATACTTTTTGCACAATGTTCTACCTTTTTATTATGAGTTTTGTCGTAGATATTTGCGATGCGATGCGAATTCACCACTGATCTGTATGATATAAGTACGCTAGATAGCTGATTCCCTTCGAAATGACAGCTATTTCTTGTGCCTATTTGAAGCGGAATCAGCGCCCCTATTATTCGGGTAGAGAACTAAATCTGACGTAAAAATGACGTTTGAAAGCCGCCATATTGGCGCTGATAGCAGTAATGAGAGTATTTGGAACTAATACTAGTGATGACAACTGTTGTTATTGGTTGTGGTTACGTCAAATTTAGTTCTCTACCCGAATAAAGGGGGCGCTGATTCCGCTTCAAATAGGCACAAAAAACAGGTGTGTATCAGCAATCCAGCGTACTTGTATAATAGAGATCAGTGGAATTCACAGTTTTGTGTGGGAGCCCTGAAATAGTAGAGTGTAGAGCACCTCCTGTGGTATAACACAATACGTGCTCTACGCTATCCATACTAATATTATGAATACGAAAGTATGTACGTCTGTTACCTTTTCACACCCAAACCGATGAACTGATTTTACTGATGTTTGGTAGGTATGCCATATGATACTTTAAGCCCGGGAAACGACATGGGATATTTTTTATCCCGGAACAAATGTACCATTCCCGCGCGAGAAATGAATTTTGGTGCAACGAAGTTACGGGCGGCTGCTGGTCGTGTAAAATATGGTAGAAGTACGCACAATATGTAAAAGAATTTGCTTTTAGTGAACTTGGATTCAATAAAATTATAATGAAATTAACTACGAATAATAAAAACTATTTATTATTTGTATAGGAAATTGAATAAAATTAATAAATGAGTATAAGATCAAATCAAATACATTTGAATTATAACTTTACTATCGAAGTTGTAAGATGCAACAAGTTTCATTCTATTTAGAGCTGTTATTGAAAGTCTGAACCCTTAATAAATTTCGTACAAATTGTGGTTTTTATGCTAAGTTTTGTACATACATACCTAGGTATTATATTAACACCATTAGGAATTAATATAATACCTAGGTATCTACGTCGGAATGTTTTCTTAACGCAAACTATAAACATTAATTCATAAGTGTACCCTAAATATAAACATTGCACAATTAAGTAGAACATTTACCCAAAATGTCTTTAAGAAAGTTTCAGATAAACGTGCAATTTTCCTCGTTATTGGCAATAATTGCAAGTTACGTCACAACAGTAACGCAACGCGGATGCTCTTGAATCATAACCAAGAAGTAGGCAATACTTTCGACCTTAATAAATTCCGAGAAAAGTGAGCAGGTATCGAGCTATAGCCTATATCGTTTCGCGTGCGATTCAAAATTATTCTAATGATCTTAATTATTGTGGGGCCATCAGTCTGCGACTAGGTTTGCCAACAAACCATCCACACTGCTGCCCTTGTGGATCTATGGTAGATCGTCTGGGTCACCATGGGCTTTCTTGCCAGCGGAGCGCTGGTCGTCTATCGCGCCACGCAGCGTTGAACGATGTTGTTCGTCGGGCTCTTGTCTCCATCAACGTTCCGGCTATACTAGAGCCGAATGGTATTGCTCGTGATGATGGCAAGAGACCCGACGGATTAACATTAGTTCCATGGAAAAATGGGAGGTGCTTGGTGTGGGACGCTACATGCGTTGACACACTGGCGGCCTCCTATTTACATGGAACATCAGTGACAGCTGGTGCGGCGGCGTCCGAAGCGCAAACGCGTAAGCGGCGAAAGTATGTATCTTTAAGCCGAGACTACATATTTTTGCCGCTTGCGTTTGAAACTTTAGGCCCATGGGGGGATGATATGAAAAAGGTTTTCAATTTAATATCATCCCGCCTCATAGAACGCACAGGTGACCAGAGGGCTGGGTCGTACTTCGGCCAGCGGTTGAGCCTCGCTTTACAGCGGGGCAATGTCGCCAGCATTTTGGGCACTCTCCCTAAGGGCAGCAGTCTGGATGACAACCTTTTTTATATTTAAACTAACTAATTTTTATACTACTAGTTTTTATTGTAGTTTAGTAATTATTGTATTAGTTTATAGCATTATATTATTAATTATATTTATAGATTTGTTTTAAAATAAATAAAGATTTCCATTTTGTGGGGCTCTCTGGTAGGTAAGTTTGAGATATTTTTGCCAGATTAACAAGCGGCTGGGCGCCAATTATATTTAAGCTCAAAATATAATAGTGAAAAAACAGAAAACAGCTGTCAATCATAAATTCCCGACACGCTATAGAAAGAGAGACGACGCAACTGCCACGACGCGTTGGCGATCTTTTTTTGTCTTATGAATTTTCGATCATGCCACGTCCCGTCCAGAATTTTTTTAACCCCCACCCCAAAAGTCCGCTATGCCGCTAAAGAAGTAAAAAATGTGAAATGTTTATAAATCTTAATATGCGCTGCACTACGACTAATTAAATTGTAATACGCAAATATACCCGTTTGCGAACTGATGAAATACCCATGAAATGTAAGACAAAGACTGATTTGAATACACAATAAGATGGTTCAATTACGATCATTAAAATCAGGACCGACCTTACCGGAAAAACTGGTAGTTTACTGTAAAAGTTAATTTTTTGTTCGCACAACGATTTGAATACGGTGCATCGCTCCCACGCTTCTCGTCGGCCTTGCCCGTGCATCGTGTAGGGCATTTCCACATAACTTCTACTGTGATTTATAAAATTAATTGCCGATTGTTTGATTATGTCATATTGGAACAAAGTTCCTTATGGCGCGTTCGGCGTTAAGAAGGCTAGATACGAAAACTTGGACATACATTTTCGCCGCGCTTTATTACTTCCTGGCCGCATTTGCGGTCTATTTTCCTTCCGCCTTACGAATTTTCAATCAGGGCACGGCAATCTTTAAAAAAATTGGGAGTCCGCGTCGCGTCGCGTCGGCAAGCAAAAAGAAATGGGCTAAGCAACATTTTTAAGCTTAAAGAGTAATTAGAAGTCATAGCAGATACGATTTTGTTTATTAAACCGTTTTGCTTGTCAATTAGTTTTACCAAACATTCATAATATCGCAATTCGCAACTCGTTGGTTATTGGTCAATGTCCTTTAAATTCGGTGATATTATCAAAGAAATCATGCGCGTGATGTCCATAATTTTGCGAAAATGCAGATTGAATCGCATTTTTGTGCCTAAAAATTTTATCAAAGTCCATAATTTTGTAAAATCCCATTTTTGTATCAAAAAATTTGTATTGACGGCCATAATTTTGCAAAAAGATGACAGAAAGCATCGCATTTTTGCCTAAAAATTGTGTTACAATGTCAGGGGGAATGAGACAGGTGTAATCGATGCGAGAATTTAGTGAGTATTGAAGTACGAGATAAGTTCAAATGTGAAGGAGATCGTCGAAATGACGTCAAATCCCGCTATACGGGTCATTGGCGACTGCTAATTAAGTTTTAAAAATATTTTTCAAGTAAACTTTAGGCACAGTATACACATACCTACTCAGTAACCTTAAAATCCAACTCGTTCGAGAGAGACGATTTATGCAATTTACTGTAGTTCATATTTTTAACCCCCGACAAAAAAGAGGGGTGTTATAAGTTTGACATGTCTGTCTGTCTGCCTGTCTGTGTGGTGTGCATCGTAGCATCCAAACGGGTGGACCGATTTTGATCTAGTTTTTTAGGGTTCCGTACCCAAAGGGTGAAAACGGGACCCTATTCATGAGACTTCGTTGTCTGTCCGTCTGTCTGTCCGTATGTCTGTCTCCAGGCTGTATCTCAAGAACTATAGCTAGCTATAGCGGTTCTTGAGATTCTGTTCTGTTCTGAAATTTTCACAGATTGTGTATTTTGGTTGCCGCTATAACAAAAAATACTAAAAACAAAATAAAATTAATATTTAAAGGAGGCTCCCATACAACAAACGTGATTTTTTTGGCCTTTTTTGCTCGATATCAATAATAGCAACAGGTAGGCACTTGACATTTTCACAAAGGCCTTAATTATATGTCTACTTCAATATTTAATAATAATAATAAAATAAAAATTTAAGGGGGGCTCCCATACAAATACACAATTTTTGGCCTATTTTTGCACCATAACGGTACGGAACCCTTCGTGCGCGAGTCTGACTCGCACTAGGCCGATTTTATTTTTCAAAACTATTTATGAAAACGTGTTTTAATGAGTGATCTTGTCTTCCGTTATATTAATACAATTACTATTTCCATTTTAGATAAACAATAAAATATTTGCTAGCTGCTAACTTAGAGTATTCAACAGTTAATTTTATGTGAAAGAAGATTTTCACATAGACACTATAATATATTTTATTATAAGTAATATTTAATGGTCTCTAAATGCGACTAATAGTAATAATTTATTCTTCAAATCTTTATCTACTTCATAATATTTGAGTTGTGAAGTTTTTTGCTCAATGCAAAAGTTTGTGACTAACCAATTTTATTTACTTAATCTACTCTATAGTGGTTTTGTCAACCGCAGTATGTAATGTACTTGACATTATCAGTAAGTTTGCTTAGAGTAGGTACTTACATCACAGAGATAGTCAAAATGGATTCGCAAGTTTGGATAGTTTCGAAAGTCAAAATGGATAGCTATTGTCAAAAATGTAAAAGATTTGACATAACTTGTCACAGTATCATGGCGCATAATAAATCCCATACATTTTTGACATCTAACTTCTTTATTGAAAATAGCGAATGTATTTTGACTATATGTACAAACTACAAAGCCATTTTGCGACTCCCGCGTCGAAGAAAAGTGGTCGTTTCTTATCTCTCATTACAGACATTGTTGTCAGTATTACGTTGTACGTAGTTTAACTCGGAAACACAAACGCTACACAATATTACACAATTGCTTACGCTATTAAAATTAATGTTTATGAATATTTTAATAAAAAAAAAAAAATTAAAAATAAAAGAATATTATTTTTTTGTAATACACTTAAAATATTATATGTAAATCTTGTACCATCACTTACCACAAATGGATTTCCATCTTTAAAAGGCAATTAGCCGCGCTCTTTCGAAAATCTGTAAATATATTTTTATTTAGCCAAATGCCATAAATATTTTGTTTTTTAGCGTTTTAGCTATTTTATAAAATTAAAATTTCGGCTTAGACAAAAAGTAGAGGTCGCGCATTTTGATGAGCTAGATGATTTCGGCTTATGCTTGGCAATATTTTAGTCGTGTAAAATATTATAAATATGGCGTGAGACATGATATTTTGGGCATGTTTAATATTACATTTTAGCCACATGTATAACATTATAGCCATGTTCATAATCATAGATTCTGGGTCTTACTGTACTGCGTACTCGTGCATAATGCGGAAAGTTTTGCGATTATATAAACACATGCATCAATGTTCCGAGCTGGGAAAAAAGGCTAATTCCTCACGACAGGTCGGTAATGATGGTCGGCGTTCTCTCGCCAGTCCTGTATTTCCTGTTGCATAAAATTGCTTTCCGACTTAAATTCCATTTGTTGCCATTGTTTAATCGATTCCGAGATGTGTTATCTCTTTGTTTTAAGTCGTATTGTTTTTTCGTGTCCTATCGATTGTTGTGATAAGAAGAAAGTTTTTGTTTGCATTTCCATGAGTGGGTTTTCTGAGTGACCTTTGTTTTAATTGACGAAAATGTTTTATCGAACACAGAATATTATAAAGTCATAACAGATATTTTATTTTATGTAATCTTTAGCTTATATAGTCTAGCTTACATACTACGTAATACAATAATTTATAGTTTTTAAGGATTTCTTTAAATAATAAATTTAATAGGTGTGGTCGATTATTTTTGTCGGTAGCTTTGACTATTTTATTGTGTACATAAAACTATTTGTATTCATTACGAGTGTAAAAGAAAATTGAGCCATAAAAATAAAATAAAATGAAAGCCTGCAATAAAATAGTCATAAAACTAATCTTATTAAGCTAGAATATATTAATGAGCTATGTCCTTTATCAATTTGCAATAATATCCGCCATTTTATAGAAATGTAGAGTGAGTCTCTATTTTTAGTCTATGACCAAATACTTTCTCTTTAAAACAATTTAAAAGTAGGCAATAAATTAAATTAAAGGTTACATTCTTGTCCTCGTTTTGAGTTTTTTGTACGGAGAGGCTGTCTAGACGTTTATCGTAAGTACTGTGGGCGACGACCAACACATAAGTTTGATACGCTCCATATAGGAGTTGTAGGTTTACAACATAGACTTATAATATACTGACGTAAAGACCACCTGACAACCCGAAAATGCGTGACGATTTTCGATCTGTCAATGTGTGCGTGTGCTAGTGATGTATCTTTTACTGTCGATAGTATAGTCCGTTCGAGTTATTTTACCTGAGTTTCTTTAAGAAATAAATAATATGCAACTTTGGCAGATTTTGTATTTCAAATTAGGTATTTATTTTATTTGACAGAAAAAAGGTGACGATTGAAAAGTATAGATACACATTTTCGTTTGGGGTGATTTTTCAATCGTCGGATATGTTATGATACGAGGTTCTTATAAGGGTAAATAATATACACATTATAAAGTTACTTATTTATTACTCAGGTAAAAGCTATTTGAAAAATCAGCCCTTACATTATTAGAAATGCAAATATAATGTTGAAAGTAAACAACACACATAGTATATTATTTATTCTTAAATTAAATACATATCATAATACTCTCACACACCCATTACATTTTTAGATTTGTTTTATGTTATAGTTAAATACCGATAAGTATATCGATAAATTTGATTCAAGCACTAGCGTATATGTAAAAAAATTTTATGAAAAATTTTTCTTCAAAAATTGTATAATTTAGGAACAATAGCACCTTTAGTTACGCAAAATATGAAAGTAAAAGGGAGGATTGATATTATTTTATTTGAAATACAGAACTAAAGACAGAATATAGCAGAAATAAACACATCGTAGCAATTAGGACATGAAGATTAATTACCTGTGAAATGTATATTTTTCAGGATTATTCCTATGATTTACACTGCAATCACTCACAGAACTAGTTATCATTGCTATATATAATAGCATTTGTTAAAAATAACAAACGATTTAAACAATAAATTTCAAATACTGAAAGGGCACAAAAACGCGTGTCGACTTGTGACGACCTGTCAAATAAAAGTGGTTACAGTTCACATTAAACTGCCTCTCTCTTTTCATCTTGTTATAATTCCATAAAGGATTTTCTTCTCTCTCGCACTCTTTGTTCGTCTATGCATTATAGGTTTATATAAGGTTTACAATATGTCTATGGTGTATCATTTAAGTTTTGAATCTGTCAATAATAAAAAATATATGGGTAATCAAAATAAGTTCGGACACAGGGACCAATAGAAACGCTTTTTTTTTATCTATGGACGCTTCACACCACGTCAATCTGGCCCCGTGGTAAGTACCTGAAGGACTTGTGTTACGGGTACCAGATAACGGAAATATATTTAATACTTTTATACTATATGTAGTGTATGCGCAGAGTATCTATATAGTAGATACTTATCATTGTCTCACGAACACCGAGTAGTAGGGTGCAGTCTATATAAGTGTCTGTCTGGCTGCCAACGAGTCAGTCGTGTAGTGACAGTCAGAGAGTGAAGACGTGTACCTATGGTCGTACTGGATGTTGTAGTGAGCCAGTGTCTCGAGGATTCTACAAGTGGCGACGATGATGAACAATTAAGGTATGGAAAATGATATATTTCAAAAAAAAGGGAAGGAAGATCTAAATGTATTTATAGTTCGTATCAGAGATTGAAATTTGTAAGCGGACAAAACTAATACGCTTACGTTTGATTGTTTTCTTACCTTTCGAATATTACAAGATATTTTATAACGCGTGCAATGAGTAACTGAACAACCGTTAAAATGGTGTGTTTTGAAGTGTAATTTAAAATAATTAATGGTACTCGTTAAATATTACTTTTGAGAATAAGTTTGTGAATTTGAATATTTCTTCAAGTAAAGATTTTGTATCAAACTTTTAGCTATATAAATATATAGCTAAATATAGCTAAAAGTAAATAAATTAATTTTAAAATGTTTGGAGTTGTGGCGGTACCCACATTCGCCTAACGTTTCTGCATCACGCTATCGAAGTTTTCTGAGCGCGTCGGTATATATACGACAACTGAATTGTATTACGTGGGCTCCGGCCTGACCGGGCGTAGCACCTCGCCTGGTCGGAGGAGCTTCCTTTGGGCCTCCACGCATTATAACCCACATTGGAGGCCCCGACGAGATGAAACATTGAATCTATTGTTCTTATTTATTTTGTTACGTTATTTCATAAATTTTGCTAATAATTGCATAATCGGTACTTACATTTAAATTTGTATTTAAACACTGATGTCACTTCACTAATCACCACACTAAATAATTATGAGCACTAGAAGTCCAGAGCACTGCACAAGTTAACACTTAGCGATACTGAAGAGACTGATTGAAGCTCTCCAATTTAATAACCACGAAACAAGAGGGGATGCACCGGAGTGAAGTTGGGCGCGAGTTGAGTGTACTAATAATTACAATCGATTTGCGATTTTCTTGTTTCGGTACGCAGGTAAGTGGAATTTAATTTGAACTTATTTAAATTTAATCTAAGAGGTTAATCTTAAGTATTCTACTTTGGTGGTAGGAGTATACGTCATGATAGGTTCTTTGATGTGTCTTATATTTTATATGGAAATTATCTGTTCTTGTAAAAGTCAGTGAATAATACTAAATTCATATTTTATTATGATACAGTCATGGATGCAATAATGAATAGAACTTTAAGACAATAACCAAATAAAATATTTTGTACAAAACAAGTACAATAATAATCACAGCGTTCTCAATAAATAAGTGGTGCCTAAATGTAACAGCGCGCTAAATTACGTTGGAAAACTAAACTTAATAGCTCATTGCTAATTTTAATTGCACAATAATTGCACCTTAAAGTATTCAAAAGAAAATTTAATGGCTTTTAAACTAATCTTTTTATGAAGTAAAGATAATTATAATGTGGATAGTTCCTTGTTAACGTATTATGGTGTATGACGTTCTACAGTTTTCCCTATTTTCTACGGTACAAAAAAAAAAAAAAGAAGAGAGAAATAAATTGAAAGACATTAGACATTATAATTATTATTTTGTTAAGTGTTCCTGAGTTGTAATATTAAGACCAAATTGTAAAATATTTGGCAAATAATAATAATAATAATAATATTAATTGTTATAATATATTCAATGTTAAGGACTTTTTTAAATTATTGAGCTAAGAACGGTTCTTAAGAATTATAGGAATAGTGCTCCAGGTATGTGGAATAAATACAACCTACTTTATTATTTATGTTGTGATAATAACTAATAAGCAACAATAAGACTATAAAAAATTATTAGGGTTTAAATTATAATATGGAAACTTCTTCAAACAAGAATTGACAAAAAATATATACAAACAATATACTAAATCAGGTTAATGTGGAGCTAACCGGTAAGACTAAGATCGATCTTACAATAAAGTTACAAGTAACAAAATCATATAGAGGAAATAATAAATACATTATTTGAGGGTAGTGTTGTTGTGTTAAATTGGGTCAGTGCCATAATATAAATTAGTACAGTAGACATCTTTATGCACCCAATTTCGACATGCTCGTACATTGCAGTGTTTTCCGATAGCCCGAATGTTCGGGGTAGTATAAATTTAATTACTTAATCATAATAATCAAATGTAGCTCGTCGCTGTGTTGATTTTCCGGATGCCTTGAGTGAGTTTACCGTATGATCCTATAATAGCTTGCAAAACAAGCTAGGTAAAAATGATGCAATGTACGTTACACTTTATACTTACTTTATTGTTGCTTTCTATTCATAGAATAGAACCCTTGAAATAAAAATATTTTACTAAGTTTAAAATGTAGTAGTAAAAATAAACAGTTACACATTGTGTGACAAGTTGCGTAGTATATTTACAGTGCAGGTACAGAATATGTCACGTGATAAAGACATTCAAGACCTCGTTCTTTAACAACAGTATATAATATTATATAAACTGAAGACAAAAGGAAACGTTAGAAATTGAGTAAAGTAAAGTTTAATGTTCGTGTGTTGATGACAAAACATGAGACGGAGATTATTCCCTAATAAAATATAAAATTCTCGTGTCACAATGTTAATCCTCTCCGAAACGGCTTTACTAATTATTCTTACCAAATTTTATATTATGCATATACAGTGGGTCTGAGAATCGGCTACTATAAGGGCGGGAATAGACGTCCGATTTTTTCATCCGATTGTCTGATCCGGTTGTCTGATCAGACTATCTGAAGGCACTCTTGCCATACATTTATTTGAATACACAATACACGTCCGATCCGGTTACCGGATCGGACGTCAGAATCGGAAACAGCGTCAAAGCATTTCCGATTTTACTGCCGTTCCGATTGTCTGAAGGTGCAGTCTGCATACATTTGTACGGAGACACAATAGACATCCGATTATTTCTTCCGATTTGCCAGTTTAAGGCCGTCACAGACTTAGCTATAATATATTATATTAATATACCGTACTAATAAATAAATAAATAAATAAATAAACACACTGAGACCAGAAATATAATATATTATTATAGCTGAGTGTGTGGTCACGCGAAAATTGTATAGAAAATATATATTACTATGCCTAGCTATAAACATAATATTATTAATCTATACATATAATAAAACTGTAGAAATGTGAATTCTGTACATTAAAGATATTAAAAAAATAATAAGCGGGGGGTGTCACTAGATCGCTATAGAAGCCAAAAATGTGGTTAGTTTTTTGTCTGTCTGTCTGTCTATCTGTATGTTTGTTCCACTATCACACGAAAACTACTGATCCGATTTGAATGCGGTTTTCGCAGATATGTCTTCTTCCAAATCAACATCTGGTGTATAAAAATCCCCCCCCCCCTCTTAGGGAACCAAAGAGGGAGTCATATTTTGTATGAAACATTTTTCTTTAATGGACTTACTTCCTATTATTTAGTGTATTCTTTGTGTATAAAATTGCCTCCCCCAAACAAAAGAGGGGGTAAGATTTTGTATCAACTGATGAAGTAGGAATACTTTATATGGCAAAACAATATTTGCCGGGAAAGCTAGTATAATATATTATAGCTAAGTCTGTGACGGCCTTTATTCTCTAGCATGATACTGAACGAACGTCTCGCGTGGTTGTTGTTCGGACTGCCTTTTACTTGTAAAATTCGGGCCACGCGCAATATAGGGTTCCGTAGTACCGCTCGCGCTAGTATTTGAAAATTTTTGTATGGTCAATGAATGTACATTAATTATTATATCATGTTTTACACCACTAACAACATCATCTCAGTTACTTTCTAAGGAATTTGAACGAAAAGTTCCTTTATACTTCGCCGAATACATTTTTTTTAAGTTGATCGACTATTACTCAATAACTTGTTGTCTTATAGTCTCTGAGCAAAACCGCGGACAGACAGACAGACGGACAGACGGATGGACAGACCGAAACTATAAGGGTTCCTTGTTGACTACGGAACCCTAAAAATAAACGAAATCATGTAGGGTGAATCTTGTCTTTCTGCTCCGTGCAAGCTCACAGATAGCTCGAGAGCGACTGAGTTCAGAAAAAATCGGACGCAAAAATCGGACGTGTATTGAGTGAATCCGATCCGGTTGTCTGATCAGACAACCGGAAGCAAAATCGGACGTCTATTCCCGCCCTAAGTGTTGTGTATTCTATATTTGAACGCAATTTAAATATTATGATGTTTAACTGACAATGTAAAAATAAGGCGAGTTGTTGGTTGCTTAGAAACGATAATATTATGGTGATCGTGTGCTCTTCGTAAATAAAATAATATCTGTATTTTACATGCCTTTGGCTTTTAATTATTAGAACCAGATAAATCCAACGATATCTAAGATAAATCCCTATCTTAAGAAAGTCACCCAAAACTTACACAACAACTGGCGACCGTGACTCATAACTTGCAAAAAAAAATGGAAAGACTTATAAGGGAGAGAGAACAGATACGGAGAGTGTTTAACAGACACCAACACCTGGAAACGCAAGTCGACTTTGATTTCCTATCCGAAAAGGCTCAGGCGCTGGCAGCATTGGATGGAGCAATTCGGGACCTCATCTTAAAATCGGACAAATTTGACCAAGATTCATACGACAAAGAGTGCGATGTGGCAGATGAGTACAGAAGAAAGTGGCTTACGTTAAAAGTCAAATATGAAAGTCTTAAGAAAAATCAAAAGAGAACAGAGAAAGAACCAGAAAGACTTAGCAACCTCAAACTTCCCAAGCTGGAGATAAGAAAATTTGACGATCACCCCAAGACGTGGCTTGCTTTTTGGGGTCAATATAAGAAAATTCATGAAGACTCCAGCCTGGACGTAGAAACAAAGTTCCAGTACCTAACACAGGCAATGAAAGAAGGTACTAAGGCCCGACAACTTGTGGAGAGCTACCCGCCCACTAAGGAGAATTATGAAAAGGTGGTAGCAACACTGAAGGACCGCTTCGCCAGGGACGACGCTCTTATAGAATTATACGTTCGTGAGTTGTTACAGTTAATGACAAAAAAGAGTATACTTTCCTTAGATGATCTATATGATAAGATTGTCACAAATTTGCAAATTTTAGAGTCCTTAGGAATTGTAAAAGACAAATATGAATGTATTTTGTTACCGATGATAGAATCAGCTCTTCCTGAGAAAGTTCTTTTGCTATGGAGTAGATACCCAGAAAAAGAAGGAAAGTCTAGGTTAGATAATTTATTGTCATTTTTAAAGTTAGAAGTAGAGGCTGAACGTAGGGTGATGATGGCCAAATCAAACTTTTTATCAGATCAATTCACAGATGAAGCAACCGTCCCGACCGCAGCGTGCCTGGCAGTAGAAGCAAAGCAGGTAAAAGAGTCCAATTCTAGAAAACCTGAAAAAGAAGGTAAGGATCAATGTTATTTTTGTGAAAAGAACCATAGTACTTACGAATGTGGCAAAGCGAATAGTTATAATTTAGAAGAAAAAAAGAATGTCATTAAGAAGAAGGGTGCCTGTTATATCTGTTTCAGGAAAGGGCATTTAGCTAAGAATTGTAGGGCATTCGTGAAGTGTATGTGTTGTGGACGACGTCATCCTGTTATATTATGTCCCATTGTACATGAGCAGTCAAACAGCAAAGCCTGTGAACAAAAAGAAAAACAAGAAGTCAATAGTGCTCATACAAGTAATAATACCACTACTTTGTTACAGACCTTGATAGTTAAAGTCAGCAGTCCAACTGAAGAAAGAAAGGTAAGGGCGCTATTAGATACTGGGTCACAGCGTACATATATAAAAGAACAACTGGCTAAAGATTTAGCCATACAGTGTACAAGGACTGAAAAACTCGGACATACTCTGTTCGGAGGAACGAAGAAGGAGATGCAAACACATAAGGTGTATGATTTTAAAGTGAGTAATTTAGACAATACTTACCAGATTTTGATGACAGGTTTAGAACAAGATGTACTATGTGGTTCCATACCTAAAGTACAAGATACAAGCCTGATTAACAATCTAATAAAGAATAAGATCACTTTAACCGACACCAAAGAAAATATATCAGAAATTAGCATTCTCATTGGTTCTGATTATTTGGGTGCAATTTTACTAGGGAACTTTGTTCACTTAACTGACAATTTGGTTGCAATACCTACAAAATTAGGTTGGACACTGCAAGGCCCAATACAAGGAGTGTACAACACAACAGTTTGTTCTAATTTTGTTTTGTCGATGCAACAAGAAGATTCTTTAGAGTTCATGTGGAATATAGAGACTTTGGGTATAAAGGATCCTTATGATGTTGAAAAATTGTCTGAAGCACAAATATTAAATCAGTTCAATGAAAACATTTCAGAGAATGCAGAAGGAAGATATGAAGTGGAACTCATCTGGAAAGAAGGACCAGAGCAGCTGGAACCCGGTTACGAGACAGCACAGAAAAGATTACGGTCCACAATGAGGAAGTTGGAAGGGATGCAGAAACTAGAGGAGTATGGTGAAGTATTTAAGGAGTGGAAGGATACAGGTATTATTGAGATTGTAAATGATGACAATAAATACGAAGGCCACTATATACCACACCATGCTGTCTTTAAGGAAGAAGGCACAACAAAGATAAGACCAGTATTTGACGCGTCATGTAAAGACAAGAATGGAAGATCGTTAAACGCATGTCTGGAAAGAGGTCCTAACCTAATAGAGACTATACCAAAGCTGTTAATGTTATTCAGAAAAGGCAAGTATGGAGTCATTTCGGACATTAAGAAGGCCTTTTGTCAGATTAGTTTAAGAGAATGCGACCGACCATACCTAAAATTTTTATGGTGGGAAAAGGACAACATCATTACGTACAGACATGCAAGAGTGCCCTTCGGCGTAGCATGCAGTCCATTTCTTTTGGCTGCAACTATAAAATACCACATAGAAAAGAACAAGTTTATGTACCCAGACTCTGCCAGAAAGTTGAAAGATTCCTTCTATGTCGATAATTGTGTTACAAGCTTCGATACATTAAAAGAAGTAGAAACTTTTCAAAAAGAAACTACAGACCTTATGCAGCTAAACAAATTTGATTTGAGAGGTTGGATGACACAATCAGATAAGAAAGAAAAACCAGAATCAGTACTTGGATTACAATGGGATAGATATGAAGACAACCTTTGCTGCAAGGTGAATATGAAACGTATTCCTGAAGTTATAACAAAGAGAGATTTGCTATCCATTATACAACAGATATTCGACCCAATTGGTATTTTATCACCAGTGACAATAATCCCAAAATTAATTACACAGAAAGCTTGGATATTAAAAACTGGATGGGATGAAATAATACCTACAGAGCTGGAGAATGAATACAGAAAATGGATTGAGACTATAGAGTACATAAATTTATGTAAAATTCCAAGACGCCTTTCAGAAGCCCCATTTCAAGACTGTAAGGTGACTGTACACGTATTTTGCGACGCTAGTAAAGATGCTTACGCTGGATGTGTTTTTCTACGTACGGAACATGAAGGAAAGGTAACTGTTCAACTAATTATGGCAAAAAGTAGAGTTGCGCCTATCAAGAGACAGATGTCGTTACCAAGACTAGAGCTGATGGGTGCCGTCATCGCCGCAAGATTATATAGAGAAGTTACATCATCAGGCCTACTATCCTCATGTAAAGACTACAAAGTCTACTGCTGGACGGACTCAGCTGTTGTTTTAGCATGGTTGAGAAGACAGAGTACATGGAAAGCCTTTGTGAGCAACCGAGTGAAGGAGATATGCAATAATACTTGTATGGGAGACTGGAATCACTTACCTGGTGTTTACAATGCTGCAGACTTGCCTTCAAGAGGCTGCGACGCGAAAACACTGTTAGAATCTAGATGGTGGATTGGTACTCAGTGGTTGTATTTAAATGAAAAGGAATGGCCTAAGTCTAATGTCAATGAAACGGAAGTAGACGAGGCAGCCATAGTAAACGAGCAGTGTAAAATCATATCAGTAAATATAGATGTAAATACAGAAGATTTTAGTGAAAAATTACTGTATTTCAGCCAATATACAAAGATAGTAAGAATGGTTGCAAGATTACTGAGAATGAGCCCCAAAATAAGACAGAAGTATAATGTTAATTCTAAACATATTTACTATGAAGAGTACAGAAATGCAGAAAACACATTAATTAAGATAATACAGAAAGAAACATACACAGATACAAGGAAAAAAGATAATAAATTAGTAACTATAGAAGAAGAAGGTTTAATAAAAGTAAGTACTAGATTAGACTGCAGTAAAGAAGATAGAAATTTTGTATACCCAATACTATTACCTGGAAAAAATGAATTGGTTATAAGAATGGTTCAAGAAAAACATAGAAAGATGAATCATGCGGGAACTCAAACAATGATGACTGAACTCAGGAATTTATTCTGGATTACTGGAATTAGAAAATTAACGAGGAAGGTTGTTGATCAATGTATTATATGCAAAAGATATAAGGCGAAGAATTATGTAGTACCACAACCTCCACTTCCAGAAGATCGTATATGCAATACAGTAGCATTTGAAGTTACAGGAGTTGATTTGGCTGGACCTCTTGTACTCAGAGATGGAAGAAAATGCTGGATAGTTTTATATACCTGTGCAGTATATAGGGCTATACACCTGGAACTGACGGATACCTTATCAACACCAGGTTTCATTATGACTCTTCGCAGATTTATAAGCAGGAGGGGAAGAGTAAAAACAATTTACTCAGACAATGGAACCAACTTCGTTGGCACTGCAAATCTATTACGAGAAATTGACTGGAATGAAGTAGGAGAGGCTGCCCAATCCTATGGAATAAAATGGAAATTTTCCGTACCATCAGATCCTTGGTGGGGAGGATGGTGGGAAAGATTGGTGAGGGTGGTGAAGATGTTGAGGAGAATACTGGTAAATGCATCAGTAGATTTTATAGAATTGTCTACAAGGTCGGGCGGTTAAGCTACCGTTTAGATTTTTTTGATTGAGTCGTTGACTTGGTTTTTAAGATTGATTTGGCCATCCATTTATTTTTCTTTAGTTACGAGTACTTATTTGAAAACATTTGTAAGTACTTATTTAATTAAGAAGTATTTATTTAATCTGTAAGATTCTGTCAGGTTGTATTATCCTGTCAGGATTATAAGATAGGTCATAGGAGTCCTAGGATTTAATTTAGATGTTGATTAGCTTGCTATTTTTGCGCTCCCCCGGAGTGTGTTGTGTATTCTATATTTGAACGCAATTTAAATATTATGATGTTTAACTGACAATGTAAAAATAAGGCGAGTTGTTGGTTGCTTAGAAACGATAATATTATGGTGATCGTGTGCTCTTCGTAAATAAAATAATATCTGTATTTTACATGCCTTTGGCTTTTAATTATTAGAACCAGATAAATCCAACGATATCTAAGATAAATCCCTATCTTAAGAAAGTCACCCAAAACTTACACAACAACAAGTGCATTTGTGAGTGGGAATAGTAAATTATTAATTTTCGACTCGAGACTGACGGCGACCATTATTGTTTGTGTGACGGAACAGCGATAGACGTGCCATACTAATTATTTAGTCATTACTACATTACAACTACAAGTAATTTATATGACAGGGCAAAGTTTGCCGGACCAGCTAGTATTATAATAATTATTAATTTGTATTAATAAAAAAGAAAGTACGTGAATTGGTTCTCTGGTTTTGAACAAAGAGTTGGACTGCCAAAAAAAAAAAAAAAAATTTTTTTTTGAAAATGGAAGGGAGGAAGAAGTATAAATGAAAAATTGCGGTCCAATTTCTTTTTTCGTTTTATTTCGTCTGGATCATGAATCTAATTTATCTAGTAGTAAATTAATATCGAGAGATGTGTATTTATTCATTGATAAATCTTAAATTTTCTTTTCATGAAACGTTGAGATGTAAAATTATTACAGAAAAAATATTTTGACCAAAATATATTCATAATAATTATTAAAAGGTCTATGTTGGGTCTATGTATATTCAGATAAAGTTTTACTGTTATGGAAGTTCTTGTAAACAATATATTAGAAATAAACTTCGAATAATCGATGTAAGCGGAGTAATCTGCTAGCATAAAAGACTTTGAAACATAGACTTATATATGCTTTGAAACTAATTATTTTTGCAATAACAAATGCGTAAAACAAAGAAAGTTTACTTTGAGTTTAAATATTGAATATGAATATGGAAATATTGACAAAACGATAATATCAGTATGGTAATAAAATATATTGTCAATAATGCAAACAAATACAGAGTATGTCAGAAATTAGAAGGTATGTTTGTAATAATTGGATTTGATGATGCAGTCGCGTAATCGAAATCCTTTAGTAAAGATAGATAATAATGTTAATATCTAAAAGAAAAATTGGAAGAATTGCAATATTATAATGCAAATGCAGATGCTTTGAGGCTGACCTTTGCGACCTTCAGGTCGGTAGCTGGCAGGAGGTAGCTAGGTAGCAGGACAGGGCTCAATGGCGAAAGCTCATTTTGAAGACCAAGATCCACTTCGGGTCGCTGAACCAGCGGAGTTAGTTAGTTGGGTAGTTGTAAATACTTAGTTATTCGATTAGATGACGGTACTTGCTATTATGTGAACATTAAATTACACAGTGGGAGAAATTAGTAAATAGTAGACAATATAATATATTTAATTTTGAGAAAATGATTTTCATGCAATGAAATGCTTGGATACAAATTATACCATTTGCAAATTATTTCGAGAGGACTTGAATTTCATTCAATTGAAATTAGGAAATGCTCTAAAAAGGAATTATAAGAGATTTCCATTGTAATAGGAATACATGCAAGGGTGACAACTGACAACCAGCCCACGAGCAATGATTTATACCTGGCAGTTGGCACTAGTGTAATGATAACTTGATGCGTCGTTAGACGGTAGTGAAGTAATTGACGCGTCAAGCGTTTACAGATAGATGGCGCAAACACGGCCACGAACAGAAAATAATAGTGTTTGGAAAAGCCTTGCCAAAATTGAGCTGATAATGAAGTCTAAAGAATTAGCACAGAAAAAATGGAAAATAAAACATATAATTAATTACTCCATTTAATGGCAATTAATTTTATGAATAATCATTAATTCATGGTCAAATTTTGTGATCAATGTTTGTTAGCATAGCAAATGATTAATAGTACTATGATATATAAATCAATTGCATCAGTAGAATAATATAATATGACAGATATGCAGTTGAACGTCTATAAATTTGAAAAATGAGTTCCACTAAATATGTTTTTCAGTTTGTTAAATAAAATATTAAAGTAAAGCTAAAATAATATTTGGTATCATCTATTATTATGATTTTTTGAATACAGGATTACAGTACTTATGTAGTTATGACAAATGGCTGGACTGATGTTTTCGGTTTCAGAAACATGACTCTCACTAAATTGGAAATAAGGTTTTCCATTGAATTAGACATAATATAGCTTTCCATTGAATTGGAAATATACTTTTCCATTAAACTGGACATTTGGTTTTTCATTAAATTGGAAATTGACAAGTGAGATTTCATTAAATTGGAAATTAATAAGAGCTCAGTTTTTCATTAAATTGGAAATTAAGTGAGATTTCATTAAATTGGAAATTAATAAGAGCTTAGTTTTTCATTAAATTGGAAATTGACAAGTGAGATTTCATTAAATTGGAAATTAATAAGAGCTCAGTTTTTCATTAAATTGGAAATTAAGTGAGATTTCATTAAATTGGAAATTAATAAGAGCTTAGTTTTTCATTAAATTGGAAATTGACAAGTGAGATTTCATTAAATTGGAAATTAATAAGAGCTCAGTTTTTCATTAAATTGGAAATTAAGTGAGATTTCATTAAATTGGAAATTAATAAGAGCTTAGTTTTTCATTAAATTGGAAATTGACAAGTGAGATTTCATTAAATTGGAAATTAATAAGAGCTTAGTTTTTCATTAAATTGGAAATTAAGTGATATTTCATTAAATTGGAAATTAATAAGAGCTTAGTTTTTCATGAAATTGGAAATTAACAAGTGAGATTTCATTAAATTGGAAATTAATAAGTGACATTTCATTAAATTGCAAATAAATAAGAGCTTGGTTTTTTCATTAAATTGGAAATTAACAAGTGGTTTCTTATTAAATTGGAACTTGGTTTTTTCATTAAATTGGGAATAAATAAGAGCTTAGTTTTTCATTAAATTAGAAATTTACAAGTGGTTTCTTATTAAATTTGGTAATAAAATATAAAAACTTGGTTTTTCTAATGAAAAACCAATGAAAAACCAATTTAATAATTGGACATCAATAAGTGGTTTCTCATTAAAATTCGAAATGTAGTTTTCCATTGAATAAGACATTTAGTTTTCCATTAAATTGGAATGTGGTTTTCTACAAAATTGGAAATGTGGTTTCCTATAAGATTGAAAATGTAGTTTATTTCCATTAAATTATATTGGAAGTGCTGAAAAAACAAGGATAAATAAGCATAGAAATGATCAAAACGAAAGATAGGCAAAAAAGAGATGGAAGCTTATATTTGTGGAAAGAGGTGAGGGTAAGAAGAGTAGAGAAAATGAAAAAAGAAATCTCTTATGTATTGTAAATCTATTGGAAGAATTGTCGCTGAGATGAAGAAACAAGTTGGCAAGGAGAAGGTATTGAAAGTAGGAGTATAGAGGTATACATCTAGATTTTGCAATCAGTCTAGTTTAATCAAAATTAGAAAAAGGAAGGGATGTAGTGTATGCGCAGAGTATCTATATAGTAGATACTTATCATTGTCTCACGAACACCGAGTAGTAGGGTGCAGTCTATATAAGTGTCTGTCTGGCTGCCAACGAGTCAGTCGTGTAGTGACAGTCAGAGAGTGAAGACGTGTACCTATGGTCGTACTGGATGTTGTAGTGAGCCAGTGTCTCGAGGATTCTACACTATACATCTATTTAAGATTTTTATTATATGATAAATATATTTAATACACATCCATGACCCAGGAACTTTGAAAACTTTTTGTTCCGTCGGCGGGATTCGAAACCGCGACCCCCGGCTTAAGCTACCAACGTGCTATCCACTGAGCCACAGAGGTCGTCAAATTCGTCGCTTCATTTGTCTGACCACGTTCAGCGCAACGATTCTATTGGTTCTTGTAAAACACATTCCTTGCAAGTCGCAACACAGCCCAGCTTATCTTCGGTGGAAACGCAGCCTTAGTTCGGATAACTCAACTTATTACTAAAGACCGTGTTTCTTTTTGTCTGGTGCTACACGCCATGCTGCACTACAAACTGTAGTACCGTACCGTAAATGTAGTTTAATTTAGCGTTAACCTGAATTATCCGTACTTACCCTGTATCCGAACTTACCCTAATTAACTATACTATGCACTATTTCGTCTATTAAAAAAAAACCTAGAAATATAATTATTGCTAAATCAGTCTAAACAAAATAGAGGTTTATGAACAAAGCGAGGCCGGTCTTACATCCATGTGTGAGTTAAGTTGAATACGAGAGCGTACGAAAATTACTGCAAAGTAGCGTAGTTTTTTGCATGTGTATTGTTTGTGAGTGGGTAAATAGTTGAAACTTGAAACTACTGAAACTCGAAGAGACTGCAGGAGTCTTTGGGTCTTTTGAACACATGAGAACATTCTTTCTCTAGCACAGTCGGTTAAAAATGGGGGGTACACGGGTAAACGGATGGCCTGGTAGAAATCGATTAACGTGGTCGATGGATACACGCAAAATCTCCGATATTGAAGTGTGTTAAACTTCTCTATTTCTAAATATTAAATGTACTTCTGAAGATGTAATAAGGAACATAATGTATTCTAATAATATTATGTATCTAGCAGGGATCTCTAAAAATTTGTACGTGATAAAATGATACATAATTGCAGCGTATTGATTCATCGTATTAGATCACTGTTTTGTTTCGTAATCTATATCAATATAGTACACGGGTCATTGAACTTTTGTTATAACAATCGTGTATGCTCTATTTAACACTATGGACCTAAAGCCTTTGTGATCTAGACAAAAAATTATGTACGCTAGAGGATTTGTACAAGTCTAGCTTATTAGTCGTAGCTATCATGGTTTGGTAATGGATGTAATCGCTGAAAAACTTTTTTATGAAACCTCTTAGCTGAATTTTTTTCACTTTTTTTAACTACACGTTCTCTGCATCGAAATTGTGCTAGTACGCTTCGCAAACGCTGTTAGTCTTAACAAAGTATTCACTTTACCATGACTTAATACTGAATTTTTATGAGTATAGGCGGAGTACTATTATATATTCTGTGGTATAGGTGGCCTACATATACTATCCCTAGGCCGCGGCCTATACGGCCTATTTATAAATCTGGGGCTGCCAAGACTCAAAGGAAAAAAAGCAACAAAGCAAGCAAAAATATTTTATACCGTGGGAGAGCCATCCTTCGGCACGAATGGGCCGGCTCGACCGGAGAAATACCACGGGCTCACAGAAAACCGGCGTGAAACAGCGCTTGCGCTGTGTTTCGCTGAGTGAGTGAGTTTACCCTCCCTTATTTCCTTCCCTATTTTCCCATATTCACTCCCCTACCCTATTACCCCGTAAAAGGCCGGCAACGCTCTTTTGATGCTGCGAGTGTCCATGGGCGACGGAAGTTGCTTTCCATCAGGTGACCGTTTGCCCCCTTTTTTCATAAAAAAGCCTAGCGTTTTGTACTATCTGATCCTAATGCAGTAAACAGCTTTAGCTGCTTAAATTCCTAAATAGCATAAGCTATTGATATGAAGCTGTCAAGCCCCCAGTAGAAATAGTTTGCAGCTTGATTGATATACTGTCTTCGGGTCCTGTCTCACGTATTGATGGATTTATAACTTGACAAGACCGTGGCTATACATCAGCACCCTCTTATGTTGATAAATTGTTTATGACATCATCGCATAGACGCAAGTTACAGTACTACAGACACTTTTACTTACGTTTTTAGTTTAAAAATAATCCAAAAATAATTGTGTTAATTTCTTTACAGAGCATTTTTATTAAACACGAGCTATTGCCCGCGGCTTCGCTCGCGTTAAGAAGTAATATTATATACAAACTTTCATCCCCTATTTTAACCCTTTGGGGGTGGAATTCATCAAAATCCTTTCTTAGCGGATGCCTACGTCATAGCATGTTCTATCTGCATGCCAAATTTCAGCCCGATCCGTCCAGTGGTTTGGGCCGTACGTTGATAGATCACCATGTCAGTCAGTCACCTTTGAGTTTTATATATTTAGACTAGAAGACGCAATCAAGACAAAATTCGTTTATCGCGCGGGAACCGTACATTTTTCGGATATAAAAAGTATGCTATGTCCTTTTGCGGGACTCAAAGTATCTCCGTACCAAAAAACTTTTTCACATAGGTATCATTTTCAGTAGTACATTATTGAAAGTTTGTATTTCATCTAGGCCTGCACAGTTCTATAGCTTTGTCCACATTGTGCCTTTTTTGTTCATCAAAGGCATGCGTTATAGAGCAGTCAACAGCGAACGTGAGGCATGCCCGTGACTCGTACGTTGTAGCACTCGCTATGTCACTTTTCTTTCAACGCGGGTGGATTTTGACGCATTAAATTATTGAATAATATGTCAAGTGAAAGTTGAATAAAAAGAAGATGACGAAAATTGAAGATGAAATTGCATAATGTGGACATAGCTTATTACACTTACATTACACATAGGCTCAAATATTCTTTTCTCAGGAGTCAAAGTGCATTGTATGACGGATACTGTAGGCTGTGTCTACAGAAATTACTATTCGATCAAGATTTACAAAGACCTTATGGAAAATTCAAACGTCGCCTATGTGGATAGTATTTGCATAATCGAATTTACGTAATTACGTAGGCATATACCTCCGATATTTATCATTTAATGTGATTTACCGTGCAATATAATACTATTGACTCCGCGGGTCAAATGTTAGTAATTTTTTTTTATTTGTTAATTATTATATGCCAATAAGCTTTAGCACAGTATTAATCAAATCAGGCGTAGGACAGTTTTGTCTGCATTGAACTGGCGAATTAGCTTGCGCTACTGTCTATAAATAATACCAGACATTATCGGTTACATTGTTATGAAAAATATCCGTCTGTCTCCGGACTGTATCTCAAGAACCGCTATAGTTCTGAAATTTTCACAGATTGTGATTTCTGTTGCCGCTACAACAAAAAAAAATACTAAAAATAAAATAAATATTCAGGGGTGGCTGCTATACAAAAAACACTATTTTTGGCCTATTTTCTGTACTGTACGGAACCCTCCTTGCGCGAGTCCGACTCAAACTTGGCCGATTTTTAGTTCTGGCGGCATCCTCGGTGTGGAACGCCCTTTGTTATTAATAAGCATTACTTTTCGTTAACATTCTAAGTGCAGATATAAGGCTATTTATATTATCTTTATAAGGTAACACCGAGTATGTTAGAATCTGGGTTTTCTGGTGAAGATTATGTCATGGGCGCCGACTGGAGTGATAAGAATCAGTTTATCAGCATTAAAGCTTGTCACCCACAAATCAAAGTTTACGATCTTCTTTGCATTGGTCTTTTCTACGCCTAACGCCTTGGCCTAGTGGCTTCGTTCAAACTTCAAACTAATTTCTAAAATGGAAATATTACGCTGGATAAATATTTAACGCCCTTATAAACAGGGTGTCAAAGTTTGCAAGTCTCAATGTTTTACTTAACAAAATAACCTTAACTGTATCGTTGGTCTCAGACGGAATACCGGTTTGGATCATTTTCGTTCTTTAAAACTATAATGCTAGCTGGTCTGCTTACAATTTTTTTTCTTCTGAATTATAGAACTTTAGCTTACAAGTTACAGTCAATGTATAAGAAAGCTTTTAGCTACAGTCTATACTCTATATTAAGCTACAAAAAGTATCGAAGACATAATCAAAATGTTATCAAAAGTTTCGATGATATTTTGATCAAGTGTTTTGGTTTAGTTGTATTAATGATTTTATAACTCGGTTCAACTACTTAATTGTGTCTCACAAATCACAATAGATCGCATCATCGTGAAGGTCGTTTCATTCAAATCATTACGTCGTCACTTACAATATTGTTAGCATATTGCCTTTGAGGACGTAAGGGCACATACCTTGGCGATAATAATGTAAAATAACTTATAGACCTTACTTCACGTTCGGCGATGATAGACCATTGCACATCTGTCTACACTCTACAACAAATCAATACTTAATTTATAAATGCAAATGTGTGCCTGTCTGTCTGTATGTCACCTCTTCACGCTTAAGCCGCTAATACAATTTGCTGATGCAATGTATGGAGATATTAAGAGTCCGAAGTAAGGACACAGGATACCTTTATCCCGGAAAAATTTACGGTTTCCGCGCGATATATGAATTTGACGCATTTTAGTTGCAGGCGTTATCTAGTACAATAAAATCTGCTTATTATCTAGATTCTAGACGATTATCGGTAGAAGGCCTCATGCTTTTGATGCAAATTTTCGGCCGAAAAAAGAATTAAGAAAAATTTTCTTCATAGGTCAGTAGGGCAAATAAAAATGGGAGTTGTACTTCGTAGAGTTTGTTGTATAACATAATCCATACTAATATTATAAATGCGAAAGTGTGTCTGTCTGTCTGTTACCTCTTCACGCCTAATAACCACTGAATCAATTTTGCTGAAATTTGACATGGAGATACCTTGAGTCCCGGGAAAGGACATAGGATAGTTTTTATCCCGGTAAAATGTACGGTTCCGGATTCCGGCGCGATAAACAAATTTTGGCGCAACGGAGTTACGGGCGTCCTCTAGTTATCATGTAGCAATAAGAAAATCACCTACAATTTCAATTTTCTCTCTAAAACAAAGCATCATAATTTTTTTGTTACTCCGTAAAACGGTTTTTAAGTGACATTAACATTGGTAATTTAATATTTAAAAGTAATACCGGTATACAATAAAAGGTGAGGATACTTAATGCTTACTCATTTGAAGACATTCGAACATTTTTGTGGGTTCTAATATGGCGTTAATTATATGAAACATGGCCAGTGATGTAATTGAGTGCGCTGTTTGATTTTAGTGGGCTTTAATGCAATAAAATCGAAGAATATTATGCCAAAGAATTGTTAGTTAATTGGCTATGGTTCGAGCCATTTTAAAAAATTAAGTTTGAAGACTTCTGACTCGTCTTGTGGTTTAGACCATTGCGTGTGCAAGGCACTTCTTATGTGTTTTTCCATCGTCAAATCTACCACTTAACTTGACAGATAGAGTATGGAGAATAATTGGGACTTGAAATAAATACAAAAAAATGCGAAATCTTCGCTTGCAAGGACACAGCCGAACACAAAATCACCACTTTTGACTCTCTTCTCCCCGGAATTAAAACCCTAAATAAATCTACGTTTTCTCTGCTAGGCGCGCCGATATTCCCAGATGCCATTCCATCAACCCTGGAAAGTAAGGGCAAAATTCTAACACAAGTCCGAGAACTTCTCACCAATGTATCTTCTCACATTGCTTTAATATTGTATCGCAGCTGCTTCTCTCTGCCCAAGCTCACATATGTAATTAGGACGGCCCCCACCTGGCGATTTCCCAAGGAGGTCTGTCAGTTAGACAATATTATCCGAGCCACGCTGGAGGAAATACTCAATATTTCCCTAGACGATCTGCAATGGCAACAGGCTGCGCTACCGGTGAAACACGGTGGTTTGGGAATCAGGAGCATAGGGTCTGTCGGTTTGCCGGCATTTCTTGCGTCGTCCAATGGGGTTGCTGAACTTGTTACTAACATTTTAAAAAACCAAGGTACAAGATGCAGCATCCCCTTTTTGACCGACGCAGAAACTGCCTGGCAAGAATTATATCCCGGCATCAACCCACCCGAGGATGTCACCTTCCAGCGTGCTTGGGATGACCTCAGCTCCAGATATTCCCTAACACATATGTTGAACTCACGGTCGGAATCAGCACTGGCCCGAATTAAGGCAGCTGGCTGCGCGGAATCAGGCGCTTGGCTCCACGCGTTACCATCACCACATCTCGGCACTCTTCTCGATGATAACACCCTTCGAGTAGCAGTGGCACTGAGACTAGGTTGCGAGGTGTGCGAGCGCGGTCTTTTTGATTAAGCTTTTTCATTTTTTTTTTTTTTTTTTTTTAATTCTAATTATTATCATTATTAAATTATTTTTTTTTTGTTTCTGTACATATTGTTAATTTGTTATTGTATTCTTAATTTTGTAATATGAATTGTGTACATTATGATAATATTAATTCTTTACATGGAGAATATGTCACAAAAGTTGTGGATATAATATCCTATCCGGCACTTTATTAGGAAGTGGTGAAACAGGCCCTTATAGAATATTAATCTTCCTTGTATGACATTTTACAATACAACACCCGCGACAAAAAGCGCCTTATAAAATTGTTCGCCACCAAGTCAACACGGACGCAGACGGCAGATGTCCTGGCTGTTTTTTGTAGATTCTAGAATCTAATAAGTGCTTAAAGCATAATATTATAAAGAATCGGCGGTAAAAGCTGATTATTCGGCCCTGACAAGTCGTGCTTATTGTGTTACGTCAGCGCCTCGTTAGGCTTAGAATATTGTTTAGCGCTTTGATTTAAGTGCTCAGATATTGTTTATCTATAAATAAATAGTCTGTATTAATGCTAGAATAGCTACGTTTGAGCAAAACATAGAAATGGTATAAAATAGAGTTTAACTTTGGCTAACGATTCTTATGACTGTCCTTAGTGATCCTTACCTATTGACTGCCATAGAAACTTCGTGGTTAACTCAAAACAGGAGTCCGATTTTCAATACTCGAATGACACTGTAACAGCAGATCACAGTGGGTTATGACCTAAACGGAACGGAATTCTAGGTGTCAGAATCGGGCATCTGTCTACAGTTTGGAATCATGTGAACTCTAAAGTCTGCTAAAATATCAATAGGCATATAGTTAGTAAAACTTTGTGCAAACAAAATGCACTTAGACCGATGTTTGTCACTTCATTGCAAGATTTACAAACGACCACGCAAAAGTTTACATAGACAATAATTGGTTAAGACGTCTATTGTCACCTCTTAAGTTGCTTAATTTAATTTTCCAATAACAAAAGCAGAGTAGAGAGAGTTATGTCTATTGTGACGAAAGGATTTAGAAGATCTTAGATTATTAACAAATTATTAGCTTAGAGAGGGTTGCTAAAAGCTGTGAACATCAAAAAAATATTGGTCTCCGTGTCCTTTTGACATTGAGTCCGGGACAACCTTAGAAGAAGCACACATCGTTCTCTACCATGGTTTGGGCCTTTTGAAAAAAAAAAAGAAGTTCACCGGTAACTTTTTGCACTACTAAGTTCATCAGGATTATCAAACCTGTTTAAATAGTCCGCCAGGATAAGTATCAAATCGCATTAGCCGCTAAATGTCAGACGGTTTATTTGTCAACCCCTGTCAGTTCTAGTATCAATTAGTGTCGGCGCGCTAGCCGCCCACGTCTCCGCACTAGGTCAGTAGAAGCTACCTCGCTCGTTACGCATTGATACTTGATTCACAGCCAGTGGGTGGCAAGGTCGATGTACTCAAAATTTGCGGTACCTTTATTTGCATAGAAAAAAACGAGTGTACATTATCAAGGTCACCACTCTCACCGTTAATAGGTAAGTGTAACGCCGCCGTGATATATCGCATATTGTTTAAGATAAGTCTTTGAGTGGTTTCCTGTGTCTTAGTGAAAGTTGCTGATTGATTAAATGTAAACATTTAAGCATTTATGTCATTAGTCAATATAAGTGGTCAAGTGGGAGTTGGGATTCGAGTGCAAGGGGTTCCGTTCAAGATTAGACAAGTATCGTCAAAACTGGCCTTCGGTCTTTAACCATTTCCCGTTTTTCTTTTCGTACGGAACCTTCAAAGTTAATATTTATGATTATGACATGTCGCCGTACCGTGATAATATGTAGACAAACAATATTATTACAATAATGTTAGGTTTGTATCTATTTTTAGCATTTACGAGTACTTAATTGGATTTTTTTTACGCGCGTGGCCAAAGCTATTTTATGGTGCATCTAGGTACGTACTTATCATTACAAGGTGCGCATTGTAATGCTCAGTTCTCCTCTCTCACTGATGTAATGCTCGACTCTGTAATGTTACATTACAAGCGAATGCTCCCGGTGAGGGAGCACCTTAATATTATTATTATAATTCATAACATTACACTTTTTCTTCGTCGTCGTCTCCGGCATGCGCAGCTACTGCAATCTCTAGGTCAGCGTTTCCCAACCTGTGGTCCGCGGACCCCTGGGGGTCCGTGAGCATATGTATGGGGGTCCGCGGTGTCATCTCTGGACCATACATAATCGTAATTTTTAGGTGTTTGTTTTATAAAAGGGGGTCCGTAAAAACTGTGCCTGATTTCCAAGGGGTCCGTGGCGAAAAAAGGTTGAGAAACGCTGCTCCAGGTTTTTCTCAAGCGTTTTCTCACGTAGGCCGATAATAATAATATTATTGAAATTACAAACGCATTTTTTACCTTATATTTTTATAGAGTATCAATAAAAATAGATTAATAATAGGCTGTCGAGCCTTCGGAGGCACGTCCATATAATTACTTGTATTCTTATAAATCATAGATAATTGTATTGTTTTCAAAATCAAGTTTTAAAAATTATTTTTATAAAAATTGCATGTCACACTGTACTTATAGTACGTAATGTACACGTGATTGTATATATTTTCGATAATTTCGTTCGTTTTGAGAAATTACTCGAAGGCTTGGACTAAAATTTATAATAATAATACTAATAGTAGTTCGTAATGACAGCGCGGACTTCTGTTAAACAAATTATTGCCATTGGGAAATGCTAATTCTACGAAAATTACAAGTAAGCTCGGGAGTAAAGTACTTAATGTTTTAACTGTCGTCGTTCTCTGAAGTAACTCGTGCATTTGTGAACAATCATTTTTGAACTAAGCTTGGATTTTTGCACTAAATATGTATGATGTCTTGTCATAAAATTACATAAAAATCGGCCAAGTGCAAGTCGGACTTGCACACGAAGGGTTCCGTTATCCGTACCATTATAGAGCAAAATTAGGACAAAAATTGTGTTTTTTGTATGGGAGCCCCCCTTATTTTTTATTTTATTTTAAAATTATTATTAAATATTAAAGTACACATATTATAACTAAGGACTTTGAGAAAAATTCAAGTACCTACCTGTTGCCATTATTGATGTAGAGCAAAAAAGACCAAAAATCGCGTTTGTTGTATGGGAGCCCCTCTTAAATATTAATTTTATTTTGTTTTTAGTATTTGTTATTATAGCGGCAACAGATATACATAATCTGTGAAAATTTAAACTCTCTAGCTATTACCGTTCTTGACTTACAACCTGGAGACAGACAGACAGACGGACAGACATCGAAGTCTTAGTAATAGGGTCCTGTTTTTACCCTTTGGGTACGGAACCTTAAAAATGAAAAGTTAAAAGAACATTATATGCTGTCCTTGTAACTAATCAAAAGATTGAGGAGAATGAAAAGAAAAAGATACAATGCTTAGTACTTGTCTGAAACGTTAGAAAACTCAATTGACGGACAAGAAAAACATGATGTTACTTTAAATCTGTAATTATGCAATGTGGATGTTTTTATTACTATTTATTATTATTATTATTATAGAGGCAAACCCACACTTTAACTTAATTATTATTTACTATAATATCTTTCCCCAAACGTTGTCATTTCCACATCCTCTCTTGTATTAATATTAAAAGAAAAGTCCCGGGGCCCATTAACAAAATATCTTGACTGTGATGGAAAATATGAAATGACTTATTCAATATTTGGTAAAAAGAGTCATGGACTCAAACCCGTGACCGTTGGCGTAACATAATACTTATTTGTTCATGTGACTCATAAAACTCTGATAGCTAATAATAGACAATAACATAACCGCCAATTAAAATAACTCATGCCTAAAACGGCAGTTTCGCCGATGGATCGTAAAAGATGAAACACACACCGCGGGCGAACCTGGTTTCGAATTATGATTATTGGTTATACTAATAAAAATAATAATATTTACATAACGTTTATAATTTTATGTTACGATAAAATAAAATAATTACACTAATTTATAATTAATTTTAGTTACTTAAAACTAGGTAATTAGTTTATCGCGTGGCAACCGTATCTTTCCTGGGACTCAAAGTATATAATTCATACCAAATTTCAGCAAAATCGGTTCAGCGGTTTGGACGTGAAGAGGTAACAAATAGACAGACACACTTTCGCATTTATAATATTGAGTATGGATGAGTGATCGTGTGAGGTATCCCTGCTACGACGCGTTATGCAGCCAGATCATTTCATTTATAAGGGTAAATTATAATTTCAGGAGCGTAGTCAAAAATCTTCAACCAATTACAGTCAACACACACAATTTTAAATCTTACTATTAGGTGATACAGTTGGTAACCGGTAAACCAGGTTAACGACTACATTTCAAAAGCTGTGCCGCATTTGCCACACAGGGCGTAAATTCTGAGGGACCGCCGCGTTGGGCGGGCGCGGCGCCAGGATTGGCATTTCCTCCTGAGAGCCATTGATAATATAATTAATAATTCAATTTAACGATATAACAAGGCAGCTTTTTCCTTATTCATATAAACGTGGTTTATGATTAGACCTTTATATTGTACAAAATCATAAAAATTGCTTGAGATTTTTTATAGGCTTATAATAATTGCAAAGACACTGTAAAACGATAAGAAGTAAGGTTTACACAAGCATAACCAGCAAAGGGATCAAGTGTGTTATAAGTTATTTTCAGCAAGTTATAAGACTTTACATGTGACGAAATGAGACCAAAGTGTTCGTAACGATAAACGAGCATCCTGAATATTTCTTTCAGCATGTTACAAAAAATGTACATGTAAAATGTACGATTAAACTTTATAATTACATAGTTTTGTAATCATGTCATCTACATAATATTATGGTAGAGAGTAACGCCTCCGTGGTCTAGTGGTACAGAGCGCGGCTCTTGACTCGGAGGTCGTGGGTTCGATTCCCGCGTTGGAAACATGTTATTTCCAAGTTTGGTTAGGACAATGCAGGCTGATCACCTGATTGTCTGACAAGTAAGATGATCCATGCGTCGGATGGGCATGTAAAAAGTCGGTCCTGCGCCTGATCTCTCGCCGGTCGTGTCGGTCTGCCGTCCCACTGGGTTATGAGAGTAAAGGAATAGAGAGTGCTCTTGTGTACTGCGCATACACTTGGGCACTATAAAAATACTCCTGCGTAGCTGGCCTGGTTTCAATGAAACCGGCCACCGTCACCGAAACCGGTGTGGGAGCTATTATGGTAGAGAGTCTCGATACAGACGCTACATAATATGATGTTAGAGATCTCCATATTGACTCAAACTTACCACAAGTATAACTCATAACAATACATGTTACCATATAAAGCTTTAATAACATGTTCGGAGTCGAAATTTACCTGCTACGTTAGTGACGTTATATAAGACGGTTCACAAGGTTAGGCTAGTCACTGACAATATTTGCCAAATGAATCATTCACTCTGCCCGTTCGATTTCACCTCGGAGTATATTGATCCTTATGCCGTAGACATAAAGGTCAAGTAATAAATAGGTTAATAATCTTTAAATACACACACTGGCAAAATTAGCGGAACATAGTCAAAAAGGGGCACAACTTGAACTCAAGTGGGTCGAGCTGTCTGAAATCCTTTTATATAGTTTCTAAGCTCATTTAAGAAATAAAATATTGAACAAAACTGGCAATTTGAGAGATTTTTATTGCAATTATGCCATAATAAATGTTTTTCGATGATTGACGTTGTAAGTGTTTCTGATAAGAATGGCGATTTTAGCGGGGTTCAAGGTATGCCAGCTCATTTGATTGTTTGGTTTTTGGAAGAACACATTGCTTAGATATAAAATTAGTGATTTCCCAGCATCTACGACAGCTAGAGCTGTAACCACGATAGAGAAAGGTCACACCTACCGTTCGGTCAGTCAGGCCTTAGGTGGGTCAGCTTCCGTGGTCCATCGTAACTTTCAACGCTACAGAGAGACTGGATCTTACGTCTGGAGACGAGAACAAGGCAGATATCGGGTGACATTGGTTCAGGATGACCGTTTTGTTAGGGTACAACCCTTAAGAAATCGACCTCAAACTGCATTGCATACACGAAACCTGTCGGAACAGATCCGAGATGTACGTGTGAGCGATTTTACAGTAAGAAGAAGACTCAAAGAAGTTAAATTAAACTCAAAAGTGCCAGCAAGGGCACCAGAACTTGAGACAGGACACCAAAGAGCTAGGCTAAGATATGCGCGTGAACATCAAAATTTGACAAGTGTATGAAATCGTATGCTGTACAGTGATGGGAGCAAATTCTGTGTAAATTTTGTTGACAGGCGATAAAGAATGTGGATAAATCGTAAGGAACGCTATAGACCATCAAACTTAACGGAAACTGTGGCCTATCATGCAGGCTTCGAAATGGTTTGGGGTGGCATATGACTTGGAGCCCGCACGGAGCTGATGATTGTTAATGATGGTACTTTGACAGTACACGGCTAAAGCACAGATGTCCTAGAACTGCATGTTGTACCTTTTACACAAGTTTAGGCAGTAGCTTCAATTTTATGCGCGTCCATAGAGTAAAAAAATCAGGCATTATTACCTAAATTATGCTGGCGTAGCCTAGGTGGAGAGGCCAGCACGGTCTACGGATATGGATCCGATTGAGTACGTGTGGCACATCAATGGGTGAACGGTACGTGTTAAACCTCCAGCTCCAAAATCTGTTCAGGAGCTCGAGTTGGCGCTACTGGAGGAGTAGGAGAATATTCCACAGGAAATGATTGACAATCAAAATGCAAGCATGGAATGGCGTATCCAGGCCCTCTTGAGATCCATAGAAGGCATTAAACGCTTTTAACATGGCATTTCTTAAGTAAAAATTGAGAATTTAACTTAAAAAATTACTGCTGTAATTTCAAAGATTTTCTTAATTTTTGATTTTTGCTGATTTTTTTTCTTTTTACACGATTTCATGCCCTAAATTTATACAAGTTTTATTTTTTAATCATCAATTATTAAATTAATAAAGAAATATATACAAATAAGCGAATAATTTACAAAAAAACTGAAAAGTTTGTTATGTTCCGCTAATTATGCCGGTGTGTATATTGTGATTTATTAAGTGAATATGTTTTGTAGAGCTCGTTGTTAACTGGGTTAGTGAGTAGGTATATATTTTTGATAGAATGTGTTATTTACATTTTATTTCTTTTTTACTAGTTTGACATCGATTAAAGTTCTAACTAGGACATTAATTTTATTATTTCACTTTAATCCTGGGGTATTTGTCATGAATCATAATTCAAGACGTGAGTGGAAGAATAAGGTAAGTAACATGAAAAAACTTCCCGTTTTTTTGCTTAAATGGAGACCTTAGGGCCAGAAAAGTTGTTTGAAATAGAAAAACTATGGATTGTATGTGTAGCCAGATATATTAGCTAGGTTAAGAAGTAGATAAGTTACAAGTTTTATTGAAATAATTAGGGAAAAAATGTGTTATTGTCCGTATGTTACGAAATGTTACTTACCTTATTCTTCCACTCACGTCTTCAATTATAGTTAGTCTTTGCAGAATAAGGTCCATATAATAGTATAATAGTCCAAAACGCCATAATTTATCACATAATTAATAATTATTATCTTAGTAATTTTAAGTATTATTTGCCAATTGAATAAAATTTTATTTTACAAACTTTCTTTCACATTAAGTTCATTATGATTGAGAACTGCTAGAAAAATTATTCATTTAAAATAACTGTCAAATATTTTCCGATTGACGACTACGATGTCATGACGTCATAATGACGTATGTACGTGATGAAATTCCGCCCGCCCACGGTGTGAGTAACTGGCGCCGGAGAAGGCGGCGACAGGTGCGATCATGGTGACGGTGACTAGACCGATCAATTGCCCGAAAATTGGCTGAAGGAAGGTCAATGCCTCCGCAATGTGATGATTTAATTATTTGCGTTATGAAATATTACTCAACGTTGTGACTGTGAGTTTTGGTAATAAGCTGCTCTGGCTTATTACCAAAACTCACATTCACATTTTGCTCCCTCGTCTGCTTCCTTATTTATATAAAATAAGGGAGCAAACGAGCAAACGGGTCACCTGGTGGAAAGCCATACCCTCGCCCCTGCAACTCTTCTAATGTTGCGAGGAGTTGCAGGTGCATTGCAGGCGCGTTGCCGGCCTTTTAAGAGCTTATGTTTTACCAATAAGCCTGTGAATCCCACCAAATCTTTAGCCAAATTTTAGGCAATTACTTGGTCCTTTCACCATCACTATCATCACACCTGTAGCCGCCTTTTCTGGCGCCAGTTACTCACACACCCCGTAGGCGGGCGGAAAGTCACGTCATCATACGTCATTATGTCATGACACTGTCATCATAATGTTATGCAATTTCAAATGTTTTTCCCACTGGTTAAGAATGCTCCAACTTTTTAATTAGCAGGTCGGATGTCTGTCAGTACGAATAACGACGTTAATGACATTAAAATAAGATTCATATTAGCGCGCCTTGTACAGTGGCGGTTACGGCGCTCGCCGCGTTTTTGATATGGCGAAAATGTATGAAAAAATTTGAGAAATTTTCTTATTTTTCTTATAACTGGAAAGGTGTTTATTTTTACATAAAATTTTTAGCGGACTTTATAGAGGACTAAATAAGCAACAATTTTTTTGTATATTTATTTTCCTCAGTTCAGTGTATTTAGATATTAAGGTACCTAATCAGACCCCATTTTTTTCATATTTTGCGATTATTGTGATGGTTAAAACGTATTTTATGTGAAAATTTTGTATGCGGCTATAGAATTTTTATGGTACAGTCGTGGAGATGAATATATTATCTTTCATTTGAAACAAAAATATCCTCGCAGTTTGACTCCTAATTCTTTAATAGGGTACCGGAAAATCGCTGATATTTGTAATAGCGTCCTTAAGGCAATGGACAAAATTAATGATAAATAAAGTAAAAATGCAATGAAAATTGCATTCTACTTGTAACCATTAAGATACACTTTACTTTTTGAAACTATGCTAAGTAGAGTTTATTAAATTCATTTTTTGGCCTAGCCCAAGGATTTTTAATTGTAATAAGACGTGTAAACCCATAGTATTTTAATTTGTAAATATTTAAATATCCTTATGGTGCTAAGTAGAGCTTTGAACTACACAAACCGTTTAACGCAACTGTTTAATAGCAAAAAACTTGCTCCTACTTATTACAGGGTAGATAAAAATTTTACGACAAAAAACTATTTGGCCAAAAAACGTGGCTACTTTTTATAAAGATATAACAAGTATTTAAACTGTAAATAGTGAATTTAATGGGTTCTAAGACATCAGTGTCTTTGTATGTCATAAAAAATTCCAGCGTTTTTTATTTAGGGACCACGAGAAATATTTGTTTCTTGTCAACATTACAAAGTATAAAAGGCATGATAAAAGCTATACAGAAACTGAGTGGTATTTCATACGAACCAGGTGTTTTGCTAAAAGGTTTTTCCTAATATTACAAGTTAGTTTCTTTCTAAATTCAAAGAGGTAAGGTATGATACTTTTAATACCTGCATGAGCAACTCCGTTAAGATTGGACAGCAACTATAAATAATTATAATAATATATTATGGACAATGGACATTCTGTAACAGTTTCATCTAAGTAAATATTAAAGTTAAAATAAAGTTTAGTTTCTCACTTTAGTTTCAAAGCTACATAACTAAAATTTCTCATATCGAACATTCTTCTCTAATGTTATAAAACATCACGCAAAATTTCGCTTCTACCAGCCATGTAAAAGAAAAACGAAGCGAATACCTGAGTGAGTCATCGGATGAGTTGTCTCTGGTATATTTTTACCATGATTCAGAATTCACTCTATTATAATGAGATGAGACCATTAAATCCATAATTTATTTGATATGAAAGTTGCGGATACATCAACGATTTTATTCTATAAATTGATATAACATTCAAACGGTAGCGAAGAAAAAGCCTTCACAATTCACACAATAAATTATCACTGATAAATATTTGAATAACAATAAAACTCCTTTTCGGTATCACTTTTGATGATCACAAAACATAAATTGAAACAAAAGCTGTGTTTAGTGTGAACATTAACATCTTCCTCCGGTCGGTTGGCAACAAATAATATATTAAATGTATCACACTATAAAAATTCAAATTGACAAGTTATTATGTAAATGAGCCAACTATATGAATTTCTAGATCATAAAATTGTGATAAAACTTGAAATAATGTTCTCGGGCACGTTAATAAAAACATTATCATGCGCTAAGTTGCAGTAAAGTTGTAAGTTGTAGGACGCGGCGTGTTCTCGCATAATTAGCCGCGACCGAGTTACAGGACATATAGATATTATAAAAGAGACAATATGATTTACGATAAAGAATGGATATTATGGAATATACATCGCTAGTCGTAGTCTCAACTTGACGCAGTCTGGCTTCTTAGGCCGGTATAAATAGTCAGTACTTAAGATGCGACCCGCTCTCAAGACGCGGTTCGGCTCTGTGATTGGTCCAAATTTTGACAGCTAACCAATCACAGAGCCTGAACCGTATCTTGAGACCGAGATGCGTCTTGAGTACTGACTATTTATACCGGCCTTACAGACAAACGGCACTTGTCGACTGACGTTGCTGCCGTCGGCGCGTGTCGTCGATAAGTGCCGTTCGTTTGAAACACTAATTAGTGTAAGGATACATCTGCCGAACGTACGGCGCCGAAATTTCAGCGGATGAAGTGTCAGTCGCAATATTCAGTTGTTATGACAAACCAATCGCCTGGTATCAAAATACATCAAATGCGTTAGCTGAAAAAATCGCCCGACGGAAGGCGCGCTACGCCGAACGCGGCGTATTTTACGCTGATATTGAAATACATTGCGAGCGTATTGAGCCGAACGTTCGGCGCCGTACTTTCCGCAGATATGTCACGACACTTAAGTAGTCGCAACTGGGCGAGTCAACAAAACCTATAGAAGTTTCCAAAACCCAATATCATTGATACCATTGAAAATAAACAATGTAGAGCAAAGCTCTATCAAATTTCGTAGAAGAATAATGCAATTAATTTATTGTTTTTTTTTGTGAACTTTCACTAACTTAAGTTACTGAGTAAGTATCATGTTAACTCTCTCGTTGTTCGTATTAACGAACGAGATCTGTTATTTAATTAACGATAAACTTTAACATGCGTTCGTAAAATTGGTATTTAGTATGTCATATCTGTATCAGCTGATTATGCCTTCGTGACTGCATGTGCACACCCGTCTATCCAAATGTCCAAGAAATTATCAGACTAGAGTTTTACGTTGCAACATATGATTATAGCCAACATAACGAGTATATAGGAAGGAATAATATATGACATAGCAAGCAAAGTCATATTATGCGCTCTATTTTATGCAAGAAATATGTAGAGTTAAATAGGTTTTTGGATTTTCAACTTAAGAGGCCGGGGTACCCTCGAAATTTTCATACATTCTTAATACCAAAATCATTTTCTCATACGAAAATATTTAACATGTTTGAGTTATTTTTCAGATTAAGATAGTAATTACCTAGGGTCCTGAACAATTTTTTTTTACAAAATATTTAAATACTAAAAAAAAATTGTGTTTAAATATTTTTAAGTAAATTTACTACTAAATATTAAAGACAGAAGTGAAAACAAGTAGGCATAAGGGGGGGGGGGGGGTTCCCCGCTCAATAAAAAGAACGAGAGGGTATACCGTGTAACTTCTATCTTCCACCTATTACGCTGCGTCAACGGTCTACTTCCTCTTTGTATTTCCATTTATAAGGTTATGTGTCCTAGCGAGTTTAACACTTCCCATTTCTATCCCAAAAACGCGTACGATGCCGCTAAAGAAGTTTTCATTTCGAAAATTAAAGCGACTAGTTAAAAGCCAAGGCTCTCGGACTACAGTGATTAAATACAATAAATATGCTATAAAAATATGATCGTAAATAAAGAGCATAAACACTATGGAGCTGGGAATCCTATTTATTTTCATTGCTGTCCCCGCAATATGCTATTGTGCAGTGAATACAGCCTACTCGCGGAGGGCCGGCACTCGATTTGTTCGCGTGATGAATGGACTATAACCAACTGAATGGCCATATAAACTGGTTATTACGTTTAATATGGGCACTGGCGATGGAGAAAAGTATAAGTGATGCTCTTTGTATGAACTAATCTGGGCGCTTAGACTACTTGCATTCGAAGCTAAATATATCCATACTTCCATATCCATATATATTATAAATGCGAAAGTGTGTCAGTCTGTCTGTCCGTCCGTATGTCTATCTGTTACCTCTTTACGCCCAAACCTCTGGCCCGATTTTGCTGAAATTTGGTATGAAGAAACCTTGAGTCCCAGGAAAGCACATAGGATACTTTTCATCCCGGAAAAATGTACAATTCCTGCGCAATAAACGAATTTTGGCGCAACGGAGTTGCGGGCGTCATCTAGTAAAAGATAATAATATGTGATTTCACATAAGGTATTTCATTTTAGTCACAAAGTACGCTATATTCTTGGAGAATGCAAAATAAAAATTTTATGGTGACGATTCTATTTCCTTCAGCACTTGAGAAACTCGCGCCTATCGGTGGTTTTAGCTAACACTAGTATAATATTTTACATATTGTGTTATTTTTCTTATGAGGTACCTTTTTTTTTTTTTTTTTTTTTTTTTTTTTTTTTTTTTACATGGGGAAATGCTTTGCGCATCCCCGGCGGATTGGGGCATCGGCCGGGGTATGTGGGACTCTCCGGGAGCTACCCACTAAAACCCCATGGTGCTCCACTCCCCGCTAGGCAAAGTTACGGGCACGATCAACCCACCGCAACTTTGCCAACGGTTGTCTGTGCCAGACTCGTCAAAACATGCAGGCTTTTCTAGGTCGCCACGCGAGGCGGCCTAGAAAAGCCCACACGGGTGCCGCGATGTACAGAAGCACCATGCACATCACGGCTCTCTCTGGAACTCGGTGCAATGGGCAGCAGTGTCCCCACACTGCCACCCCGAGTATCCTGGCTAAAGCAAGGCGCTGCGGCCACTCCGTGGTGCGCGTCTTCTCCTTGGCCGTCTCAAGGGGGCGACCTACTCTTGTTATTCACATAACAGGTATAATTTTTTAACTTAGATTGCGGCTAGCGGTGTTTCCTTAGCTATTTCGTATGCGCCATGTCTAGGTATAGGGCTTTTATAATTTTATACCATTACAATATTTTCAAGGAAAGCGATTAGTTATTCGTATTAGTTTACATAGAGCTATAAAGATGATAATCCACATCGTGACTTTTCAATGTAAAGTATTTAGGTCACTCAATAGTCTATTTTATGTGCTAGTAAATGTACGCCTACATTGATTTTATTTAACGTTGTATAGGATGTTTCTTCAACTACTATCAACTTTCATGAAAGAAAATATGCAACTTTTGTGGCAGTTTCTCCGATTTTAAATACAACGCTTGCTTTATCAGGTTTTATTGCATTGCTTTATCAGGTTTTATTGCAAGTAGAAATATTTTAAAGTAGAAAAATTACTTGCAAGCAAAATCAGTTCAAAATTATAAGGAGGTATCCTCACTTTTGAAAGATACTGTTTTCAGTAGTTTACTTTTCGGTAGAATTTAAATATTCATAAAAAAACAAAAAACAAAATTATTGTGTGTTCTATATTTACTTATATGTTGGTGCTTGTTACATGATAGTTATACATGGCTTAGTGAGTTTAACAGATATATTTTTATAGATATCGAGACAGGGACAAATAGTTTGGAGTGAGAAAGTTCAGTATGGCCGACGCCAACGCCGCACTGTAAAGGCGCTTTCACAATACCAAAGGGACAAATTATTTTATGTAACCACTGACCCAACGAATTAAATTGTACAATCAAATTAGTTTAACAAAGCTATTTCCTAAACACAGTTCAAAATTGAGCGTGGTAAGTAGACTATTGATTTGCACATCAGAGGGCGCAATTTCAGTCCTAGCCGAGCTGATTGCGTATAGCATTGCAATTTTATGAAATCATATTTTTAAATTAAAATAATAAGTTAAGAAGATGTATCAAAAATGACGTTTTTTTTCAAATAATAAGATAAACTACTCAAACAACTCACCGTGAGAAAACCCGCTCATGCAGGCTCTTAGAAAAATCTGCTGACATCTCATTCCCTGCAATCATATCACCAGCTTTGGCGCTACGGTACAATAAACTTTATTTTCTTTGCTTATACAGTCGGGTAAACAGAAAAGCCTAAAAATTAATCCAAGTAAAGGTTTTAACCAATAACCCTACATATCCTAATCCTAGGCTTATATGTAATTTATTACCCATTAGATTTAGACATATTTTATGTCGATTTGCGCTATAGTTTACGTAAGATGGGCCGCGTGGGCGGAGTGCAACTGTGTACTGCCCACTGCCGATGCGAATCTTGATAGTAGATCCGGAGAATGTCCGGACACTGCACGCTCTTTCAGGATATATATCATTGTCTATGTGATCATTCTTTTGTAATCCGATAAAACATAAATTAATAAGAGCGAAGTTAAAGACAAAATAAGTGAGATCTTAATGAGAGTAATATTTATTTAAGTACATTATTATTCTTTTCAATATTATATAATATTAGTTGACCCGGCAAACGTTGTTTTGCCATTTAAAGTATTTCTTCTTCATCAGTTGATACAAAATCTTACCTCCTCTTTTGTCCCCTAAGAGAGGGGGGGGGTTTAACATCAGATGTTAAGTTGGAAAACACAGTTAATAATATGAAGTAAGTCCAAGAAAAAAGTTTGATACAAAATCTGACCCCCTCTTTGGTCCCCTTAGAGGGGTGGGAGGGGGGATTTTTATACACCAGATGTTGAGTTAGAAGAAGACAAATATATCTGCGAAAACCGTATGCAAATCGGATCAGTAGTTTTCGTGTTAAAGAAAAAAGTTTGATACCAAATCTGACCCCTCTTTCGTCCCCTTAGAGGGGTGGGGAGAAAAATTTTTGTACACCAGATGTTAAGTTGGAAGAAGACAAATATATCTGCGAAAACCGCATTCAAATCGGATCAGTAGTTTTCGTGTGATAGTGGAACAAACATACAGACAGACAGACAGACAGACAAAAAACTAACCACATTTTTGGCTTCTATAGCGATCTAGTGACACCCCCCGCTTATTATTTTTTGAATATCTTTAATGTACAGAATTCACATTTCTACAGTTTTATTATATGTATAGATTATTAGTGATTTACAAATTGACCGAAAACCTGCACCAAAACTTGGTCAGTAATTGATTATTAATTATTATGCTCTTCTTAACTCAAACTTAATTTTAATGAGTCAAAATTAAGTACCTGATAAGACATGATATTAAGAGAATAGTAATTTATCTTAAAGTCTACCTTATGAGTACTATAAACTAAGCGATGTAGACAAAACTTCCGAATAAGTTATTAGTCACTTAAAAGACCTTCAATATTTGTTGTACCTGGAGTTTTATGTAATTTTCGTTATATAATATATGGTAGAATATTCACTTTCCAAAACAAGACAGCTTTCTTTATTTACATACAAATTAGATTTAGAGAGCATCTTTATCATGATTTGTAAATTATGACATAATTTACAAATCACATGTATCAAGTATTCGTAGGCGAATTATTGGCAAAGATGACCTACTCATTAGCACACTTTTTGGATACGTGGGTGAGGGATTTACAAATCTTATTTTAAAATAGACTAATTAATTAATATAATGATCAAAACTCGATGGACATAAATCTATCTACCGTTAGTAGGTGAAGTTGGCGATCTAGATCTAAATATTATCACAGATAGCCGCTAAAAATGCTAAAGATGCTCCCTCACCGGGAGTATTCGCTTGTAATGTAACGTTACAGAGACGACATCAGTGAGGGAGGAGAACCGAGCATTACTTATTATATTATACACTTTGTAATGATAACAATTACTTGTAACATCGATGCTACGTGACAGTGAAGTCAGCTTGCTATGGAATGCTCAAAGTCGAATCTATAATGTTACATTACACGCGAATGCTCGTTAGTCAGGGAGGTATTATTGTAATGTAATGCTCAAAGTCGAATCTATAATTTTGACACGTGAATGCTCCCGGTGAGGGAGCACCTTTGTAAATTATATGTAAGTCATTGTTAATAATATTATGTACTACTTGAAGTTTATGTTTAGTTTGAAAAAGTGCCAAAGCATTATTATTTAAAGCAACTTTATAAAGAAGAGTCTGTGCCCTATAGGCTTTTTATTTAAAAATATGTTACTTACCTTATGCATAGGCACAGATGTAGGTTGAAAATTAGGGGGTTGAAAGAAGATTTTAGACCCGGCAGAAAAATGATAATAGTTTGTGTGAGATGCATGTTTTTTGACATCAGGATGTTTTTAACATAGCAACATTGTTTTTTCCTCAACAGCAAATTTACAACTTTTCCTGTCAACACTAATAAGAAATCTTCGATATAAGTTGCGATCGACGCAAGTTTAATCTTTTAATAATTTTTGCAAATATTGATTCGTTTATCGGTTCCCAGTACTGATAGCTTGTCCCAGTCTATCAAATATTTGGCGCAAATCGGCGCACGCGCATGCGAATAAGCAGACGTGGTATTGCGTCATAGCCCATACTTTGACGTATGCCTTTGGTGCTAACTGCTAAAATTTAATCTGTGGCAAACATGCAATCTTTGCTTTTTGCGAGACATTTCTGGGAAGCTAGGAACAACTGTTTCGCCGTTAGGTTGCCTAACGTTGTTATGGCACGTTTTAACTTTTGACTATGATTTTTTATAGAATTTTAAATTTAAGGTTAGGTTGGGCTAATATTATATTATTAAGTTTTACTATTGCTATAATCAGATGATAGAAATATTGATGTTGGTATGCAAAATAATTATATATGATGTACATAAGTAAAGTATTTTAGGCTTTCGTTAACCGCGACTCTCGGAGTGGGTGCAAATTAGGACATTCCAAAACCCCAAAAATTTTCAGCCGTGAGCCGCGTGGGAGAGCTGATGGTGTAAAGTATGGTATAATATCGTTCATGTCACCTTTCAAACAAAAAAAAAACTAGATCAAAATCGATCCCGTTTGGTAGCTACGATGACACTTACAGACAGACATACATAATAACATTATTGGTAAACTTAACGCCTTTAAATTCTGTTTCGTCGGGTTTAAAACCGATATAAATCGAAGTCATGCTACCGATGAGAATCAAAATAATTCGCTATCTTAACCATCAGTATTTAACGGTTGACATTATATGATTAAGTACAAAAAACGGAACCAAAACAAAAAGTCATCTGACCAGGGGCAAAGCTTGTGTCAATTAATTTAGCGACGGTGTCAATCATGGAGCAAAAAGTTGTCATTGAGTAGGGTTTTTATAGTCGTGTATAACTAGTTCAGTATATCACTTAATAATATAATAAGTAGCTTACCACTGTCTGTCCGTCTGTATGGGTAGATCTTTACGCGGTTCGGCTCTGTGATTGATCCAAATTTTGATAGTCAACCAATCACAGAGCCTGTAGGCCTACTACGAAACCGTTTTGATACTCAAACAATCGAATGAGAATGCCGCGTCCTGCTCTAACAACTGTCGTTTCTCGTTTGTTAGAGTAGGACGCAGCATTCTCGTACGATTGTTTGAGTCTCAAAACCGCTTCGTGGTACGGCCCCTGAACCGTGTCTTGAGACCGAGATGACCGAGATGCATCTTGAGTACGGACTATACGGGCTTAAGTATCGGATTTCTAGTGGCGAAATTCGTTTAACACGCGGAAAGCGTAAGTTTAAAAACCGCATCAAAAATATCCTTTGTCTTTTCAGTCTTACAAAGTATCTCCAAGCCACGTGACTAGGTTCAGCCGTTTAAGTGTAAAGAGGTAACAGACAGACACCTTAGCATTAAAACTATAAGTGAAGATAGGAATGGATTATATCAATAAGTTTTAAAGGTTTTGCCCTCGTGCGAAGCCGGGCGGCTCACTAGTATAATATACTAGCTGTCCCGGCAAAATTGTTTTGCCATTTAAAGTATTTCTACTTCATCAGTTGATACAAAATCTTACCCCCTCTTACCCCTAAGAGGGGTGGGGGGAAAAATTTATACACCAGATGTTAAGGTGGAAAACACAGTTAATAATATGAAGTACCTAAGTCCATTAAAGAAAAAAACTTTGATACAAAATCTGACAACTTCTTTGGTCCCCTTAGGGGGGGGGGGGGCAAATTTTTATACACCGGATGAGTTGGAAGAAGACAAATATGTCTGCGAAAACCGTATGCAAATCGGATCAGTAGTTTTCGTGTTAAAGAAAAAAGTTTGATACAAAATCTGACCCCCTCTTTTGCCCCCTTAGAGGGGTGGGGGGATAATGTTTTATACACTAGATGTTAAGTTGGAAGAAGACAAATATATCTGTGAAAACCGCATTCAAATCGGATCAGTAGTTTTCGTGTGATAGTGGAACAAACATACAGACAGACAGACAGACAGACAGACAAAAAACTAACCACATTTTTGGCTTCTATAGCGATGTAGTGACACCCTCCGCTTATTATTTTTTGAATATCTTTAATGTACAGAATTTCCATTTCTACAGTTTTATTATATGTATAGATTTACAGTAGTATATATAGGTGAGATAGATGAGTAACTGATAATATAAATACTCATGACTGTGTCGATAGATTAGCGTTATCGGTAGCGTCGTGACTCGTGACGTAGGTAACAACAAATACCTACTAGTTGTATGAATGGGGGATATACTAATACTAGATTACGCCCGCAACTCCGTTGTACCTTAAGAGCATACGCTAACACTTTTTTTCCATACAAACGTATTCCTCAATTTCCTCCCTGGGTAATGCGTCTAGACAAATGATTTTTTATACATTATTGGGATCTGTGAAAGCTATGCCTCTACGTCCGATTTTTTTTAAATTTACTAATAAATAAAAAAATATGACCCTTCAAAAATCGCAAAAAATGAATGTCCCGTACTCTGCCAATCAACCGACCATAAATTAGGTAAAATAAAAAGGTAGAGGCATAGACTCATCCTTTCTGAAGATATTTAAAAAAAATAATTAGATAGGCTCTATTTTGAAGAAGGAATCAGAGGAATACGTAACCTCGATTTACTATATCTGTCTCTATCACAATACAAGTGCCAGCGCAGGGTGAAGCGTGATGGCAATAGTTTCTTCGTTCAAATTTTACTGTACCCGCGTTCCCTCTTAAATTCGTTTATCGAGCGGGATCCGTACATTTTCAGGATCAAAAGTATCCTATGTTCTTTCCCGGGACTCAAATTATCTTCATATGAAATTTCAGCAAAATCGGCACAGCGGCTTAGGCGTAAAGAGGTTACAGACAGACAGACACACTTTCTAATTTTAGTATGGATTATAGTAGCCGAGAAAACTGCTCACAGTAATTTCCCTATCACCTATACCAGACTGATTTCACTCCAGGGTTTTTTGTGGAACAAAGTTAATCATAGATACTAAAGGAGTGAATACCCTCTATAAGGAAACTATGGTATTGGCAATACTAAGGGCCGGATTACATCGACGTGATAATTGGTATGTATAAACACATTACATTAGTGGTAGGCCAATATAATATACATACCGAGTGCTTGGCGAAGAGCACTGTCTCCCCACTCTAATCGGTAGGTGTAATAGGTCCTTAGGGTCAATTCAGACCGCAACTCGACGCGTAGATGCATTTCTAAATTTGTATGGAATTGACAGATTTGCAAGACGGTTCACGCCATTGAAGTCTGTCAAATCCATACATATTTAGAAATGCATCTATAGGCGTTGCGTTGCGGTCTGAATTGACCCAGGTGCCCAGAGGAGATAGACAGTATTTATAACTAATTACTCTATAATATATTATTATTATCATACGACTCTACTAAAAATTCGGAAACGACTATGTGACGTTTCTTTAAACTTAGTTTTTGTTGCTTTTGACGTAGTTAAATCTACATATGTTTTCAATAATTAAAGCCGAGAGTACTTATAAATTTATATCTATGCGTCCATAAGTATAACGTACGGAAAATTATTAGGGGAAGTATCGTAACCCTATACAAAATGAGAAACAGTTTTCCCCCGTAAATCAAGTTAATTTACCTAGTCGTGATCACCACGGCTGAGTCGAGTCATATTAACTAACTCGTCACCAACATGCTGTCACCAACAATAGTGTCCACTCGTCACCACATTGTCACCATCTTCACCACAAATAACGTCACCACAATTAACCAAAGTAAACAACTTTTACAATGTCGTTAAAACTAAATAAACACCGAATGAATAACTGTAAGCTTCCATAAACATTATCTTATAAAACTTTTAGTACTTTTAAGACTAATTAAATAAGTACGACCACTTTAGTAAAAATTCCGCGACAAAATAATTGCCTAAACTTTATATAACTACAGCTTTATTATATTATTTATCGTTCAAAATGAATTAGTGCGACCGCACACCTGAGACACGACTGTAGTTAGACAGACTATCGCATAGCAAAATGCACCAGATGCGCACATCTGAGACAAGACGTCTAATAGACAAATTTGACTAATGAGAGTCGCGACAAGTCTGACTAACGACTGTCGGCTTCCCTTTGAAATGTATACAAGCGCGCACATCTACGACAAAACTGTCTAACCACAATAGACATAACTACCAGTAGTTCAACTGCAAAGCAAAGAGACGGACGGGACAGGTTTCAATATATTATATCAAATTCGTCGGGTTTCACTAAGATTATGAATGGAATGTGCCTCGCGCTGGCTGACATAATTAATTTTTAAATACTTCTAGATTTCAAAATTGGATTCTGACAATTTTAATCACATGTGTCAAAACATAAACAATAATACGACCAAAAAGAGGAACTCGACCAGCGATCCAAGTACTATACTATACTATCTTTCCCGTCGAGTCTTTCCCGTTTATTTTTGAAGTTATTTTTATCCAAATGAGAACTTTTCTATCTATATCTATAAAATCTTTCAGAATTGCTCGCAATAGACTCAAAATATATTTTTCAGTAAGTATTACGTAATACAACATTTTTTGTGCTTTTTAACAAACTTAAAAAAAGATTTCACGTCAATGCTAGTCGTTCAGAAGCCGGTATAGCTTTGCGAAAATGAGTGTATGATGGGATACTTAAGTAATGTAAGGTTGCAACAATTTCAACAAATTATCAAAGGTACATTCATTCGAAAGTACTTGAAAAACTTTCGGGGATAAAGCCTTAGTTGATCAAACAATAAATAGAACTTTCCTTTTAACAATCTTTCACTGTATATGGGGTGTACCCAATATTTCCGTTGTCTGCGCCGTTTTGCACGCATTACTAGGATGCTTATCACAGCAGCTTCGGTGAACTCCATTCTGCTACTGAATGAATATACAACTGTATGCATTGCGTCATCGTAGTCAAGACAGTCTTGACTTAGGTGTGCGCCACATGATAGACACAACTGTCTTTAGACTGTAGTTAGACTGACTTGTCTATGTGAAACAAGATTGTCTAACTTCAGTCGTGTCTCAGATGTGCGCTCTCTCTTAGAGTGCCTTTAATATCACATTCGATAGTTTCAACTGCAAATGTAGATGTCAAAAATGTATGGGATAATTATTATGATAAATTATAATTTATAACGCATCGGTAATTAGTGTTATGGCGATTGCGATATATCATTCCAATATTTCTAGGTATACTTGCAAAATATGCGATTCGAATAAGTAACTAAACATGATTTAATGTAAGTTGCTCAAAGTTTATAAAATCATATATTATTTCTCACAGGACACTCACTGTACACTGCAATTTATTTTTTCCGATTGGCAAATAAGTGGTTTGATTAGCTAAATGAATTTTAAGACTTCTCACACGTATGTCATCAATCTTACAATTTAATTAAATCGGCACATACTAGCCTAAGTACTTAATTACATAGAGTATTTATTGCTTCCTCCAGCCCGGTCTATATACCTGCCTGGCTAAAGTACGATTTTATGTTAGTTATTTTAGTGGGCGGCGTATCCGTAGTATCTATTACGTCTGATTTATATAAGGTCATTTTAGGGTTATTCCTCCCAAGGATACTGTGCCATTTTGGAACAATGTTGACGAATAAAACATAATATTCAAAGCTTCGATATAAAATACAGTCAGGAAAGATATTCCTTGTAAAATGGACGCCTTAAATACGGCTCTACTTTCTGTCATAAAAATTATGACAACTAAGGCCCACTTGCGCCAATCTGGGTTAAAGTTAACTCTGAGTTAAACATCATGTCATCTCTATCACTGACTTGGTGAGTGACAGATATGACATGATGTTTAACTCAGAGTTAACTTTAACCCAGATTGGCGCAAGTGGGCCTAAGTAACGTAGACGTATGCATATTTTCAGGCGTATATATGACATTTTGTGAAACCATTTTTGACGTTGCTTTTTTGTCGAGCATCATGTTTGTTAAGGTCGTTAAAATTTTATTGAATTATGATCTAAAAAAACATTACATTTAATATTATAAGTAAAGAGTCAAACCAAAGATTTGCAAGATACAAATATTAACACACACATACAACGCGCTGCGCAAACTAAAAGTATTGTCGAACAGTAATATTGCATTTGCTATATCAATACAGTGCGTAATATTTATATTATGTTGAATTTACAAGCATATTTAGTAACTAATTTTATTCAATAACAAAAGACTCAAGAATTTAAGATGATTTATTTTTGTGCGACTACTTGTTATTAGGATTAGCGCTGATATTTTGAAATGCTTGTTAAAGTTGCTTATTCTCATAATTTTTCCCACTCTTATATTTTTCTCACTAAGTATGCTCGATCTCACCAACCGAAACCACTTCCTAACATTTATAGGTGTCCTCTTGTAAGCAAGAGGACACCTATATTATGTGACTTATGTGTTTTAAATACATAATTATATATATTGCTAGGAAACGGACGCTGGATGCTAAAAATGGGAACATCAAAATATGATAAAAGCACATATGTAATTGATTGTACTGTCGGTTCTTGGTGGAAATTCATTTTAGACACAAATAAAACACAGTAATGAAAAAAGTGCAAGTATTACTGTGTTTTATTTGTGTCTATGATAAAAGCATCCCTGATAGTTGAATTACATAAAATAAATAATTTGTGTGAAACAGTTCACTTGTTTTTACAACAGCTTTTAACGAAAATGGCACGCATTTTGACGAGTTCAAATCACTTAATCCGGCCACTGGCATTTATTGAGATTTATTAATCTGGTTTAAATTCATTGACGTGTGACAACTTTGACGTTGAGATTAGTTAATTTGGGTTTGATAGAGACGTCATCCATAAACATTATAATCAAATATAATAAATGCGACAGTGTGTCTGTCTGTCTGTTACATCCACACGTCACGCCCAAGCTGCTGAACAGATTTTGCTGAAGGTATATGTATTACTTTTCAGCAAAATCGTTTCAATAAAGATAATTATACTTTGAGTCCAGCAAGAGACATCTAAGAATACAATTGTTCCCGGAAAATTTCGTGGTTCCCGCGCGATAAACTAATTTTAGTGTTTAGTATGCGTGCCACTAGACGTATCTATACATATAATTAATAAAACTGTAGAAATGAAAATTCTGTACATTAAAGATATTAAAAAAAAATGATAAGCTGTTACTACATCGCTATAGAAGCCAAAAATGTGGTTAGTTTTTTGTCTGTCTGTCTGTCTGTCTATCTGTCTGTCTGTCTGTATGTTTGTTCCAGCATCACACGAAAACTACTGATCCGATTTGAATGCGGTTTTCGCAGATATATTGGTCTTCTTCCAACTTAACATCTGGTGTATAAAAATTTTTCCCTATAAGGGAACCAAAGAGGGGGTAAGATTTTGTATCAAACTTTTTTCTTTAATGGACTTACTTCATAATATTATTTACTGTATTTTCCAACTCAACGTTTGGTGTATAAACCCCCCCCCTTTAGGGGACAAAAGAGGGGGGAAGATTTTGGATCAACTGATGAAGTAGAATTTCTTTATATGGCGAAACAACGTTTGCCGGGACAGCTAGTGCGAAATATAATAATTGCAAACGTTTCTTTTTAGCTGTCATTAGTTTGGAATAATTCGATATTTTTTAATTACGCGGAAGAAGCTGCGCCGGTCAGTTATCATTCCGTAAAATGTTTGTTACATTATGGCTTGTCGGTTTATATTATTTTTTCGCAATATTTTAAGTTGTGCGTTATATACCTAGAGTACGGACGTTGTTTTATTACAATATGTTTACTCGGAACAAATACTTGCAACAAAACAGGCTGTGAGGAAAAAGTAGAGTCGGCAATAGATTTTTCTAAAACATGAGTTACAGAGGTTCATCTCTAGTCTAACCCATGGTAACATATTATATCCCACCAAAAACATAAATGTAAAAAAGGAGAGTCAAGTTCAACATGAAAATTATGCTTGGCTGTGAGCTTCGCTGCAAAAAGAATTGAGATCTAAAGTGCCATTTGCCAAGTTGTATGCAAAATCAAAATATGTATTTTCTATTTATAGGAACAAAATAATATTATGAACAAGTATTAAAGTCTTTTTCTTGGCTTTGTTGGATACCTATAACAGTTTCTGTAATTTCAATTCAATGAAATTTTAATTATTTCATTTGATTTGGCCAGTTTTCAATACATCAGTCATTTCATAAAATTGTTATATCATATTAATTTCGATAAAAACTGTAAACCGTTAAATTTAGCGCAAATATAGTTCACTGGAAAGGAGCTCATTTTAATCGATCGCGAATCGCGAACACAATATACTTTCAATTGTTATGCGACAGCCGGCTGGTGCGGGAGATAGGCTCCCCCTATGCCCGGGGAGCCCCTCGGTGAAGGCAGGCAGCGGCATAGGCTGCTGCAATGATGTGGTGCCGGAAGCGGCAAGCGCTGCGGAGGACGTGGTTGAATGCGTAGCGATCCCGCTCCTTTCGCGTGTAACGTTGACGAGGGCATGGGGGGGTTTTAGTCGGTAAACCTCTGCGGAGGGAGTCCGACATACCCCTGCCATTTCCCCCGAGGGGGCGGGGTGCGTAATGCATTTCCCCTCCTTATAAAAAGTTGTGGGTTAATAGCGGGAAAATTTTACGCATTTGTTTTCTTAACACGAAGTAGCGGGAAATATGTAGTTATTGACAAAAGCTTTGCAAAGTTACAGCATAAGTGTGATAGTGGAAGTGTAGGTTCCGTAAATAATTTCGTCGTACTCAAGGCAATGTTTGACTTAACTCATATGGACATGTGACACCGGTGTCTGGGCTGGTGTCTAAGAACATTAGTTTGAAGGTTAAGACAGCCAACTTAAAGCTGACAACGATAATTTAGCAAATAGATTTTAACAAAATCACTTAAAAATTATATATTTTCTACAAATTATTTAATGATTGATGCCCGCAACCCCGTTGCGCCAAAATTAGTTTATCACGCGAGAACCGTACATTTTTCCGGGATAAAAAGTATCCTATGTCCTTCCCCGGGACTCAAGCTATTTTCATGCCCAATTTCATTAAAATCGGTTCAGCGATTTGTACATGAAGAGGTAACAGGCTGACAGACACACTTTCGCATTTATAATAATTAGGATGGAGATATGGATGGATTTTGAGAAAATTTCCAAAGTACCAATTGTTTTTTATTTACTGCAACCAGATTCAAGAGTATAAATTATTTGCGAGTAGATACAGAAGCAATTATCTCAACAATCTTGTCACTCAAATTATTTAAGTAAATTATCTATTTAACTGCTCATAAAAATTCGAAACCAGTCTTTGGTAGCCAAACATGACAACCAACAATAATTAATGTTGTATCTTCTAATTCATTTGATATTTGCAAATATTAAACTTTTATGTATGGTGGCGTCTATTGGTATATTCTAGTTTACAAATATCTTTAAAACAATTATGTTTTTGAATTTTAAAGACATTTAAAGCATATTTTTTATTACTGGGCTTTTAGACAAGTTGGCTATTAAAATTTTATTATTAAAATCAAATCTTTATAAAGTGACTAATAGATGACGTCCGTATCACTATTGATTATTGTGGCAAAATTCGTTTATCGCGCGGAAACCGTCCATTTTTTCGGGATTAAGTATCCTATCTACTTTCCCGAGACTCAAAGTATAAATTAAAACCCATTTTTGTAGGTTCTATCAGAGAAGTGGATTCCTAGGCAGATGACAGACCTAAGTAATTTGGTCAAACTGATCCGACCACAGATTTTTGAAAGAACATCCGACCGATCACAGCTAAGGGTTGATTCAGACCGCAACGCGACGTGTTGTCGACATTTCTAAATTTGTACTGAATTGACAGATCGCGCAATTAAAATCTGTCAAATCCATACAAATTTATGCCGCGCCGCGCCTCGCCTCGCCTCGTCACCTTGCGATCTGAATTGACACTAACATTGAATTGACATAAGCCGACCAAACGACGTAGGTCTGTCAACTGCCTAGAAATCAATTTCCTCGGGTGTGGGTATAATATTATGGGTATTTATTCTGTGAGACTGGCTCACAACCAAGTCAATGCAAATTCTCTTGTTATGTTGCGCATTATTTTACACTCCGTTATTGAGAAGAATGTCCCTGCAGCTAATATTTATGTTTGTAGTTACTATGTGCTGTTGGAAGTGATTTGAGCATTATTATAGCTTATGGCCACGTTGTATATTCTTCCAATTTGTTTTGTAAATCTTGGAAACTTTATAATATTGTGTTCTATATGCGGAAAATCATATATTGATTTAGAGTTAAATAAAACAGTAAATTGAATGAACACGCAAGTAAATTTAAAAACTTTTTCAAACACGCCATTGCATTTTTTTCAAATTTTAATGACAGAAATGAGGAACCTTATTTTTTTTATGGAATAAGGGGGCAAACGAGCAAACGGGTCACCTGATGGAAAGCAGCTTCCGTCGCCCATGGACACTCGCAGCATCAGAAGAGCTGCAGGTGCGTTGCCGGCCTTCTAAGAGGGAATAGGGTAATAGGGGAGGGTAGGGATGGGAAGGGGTGGATTAGGGGAGGGTAGGGAAGGAAATAGGGTAGGGGATTGGGCCTTCGGTAAACTCACTCACTCGGCGAAACACAGCGCAAGCGCTGTTTCACGCCGGTTTTCTGTGAGAACGTGGTATGTATCCGATCGAGCCTGCCTATTCGTGCCGAAGCATGGCTCTTCCACGTAAAGTTTTGGCCTTAACATAAACAAAATCAAATCAAACACAAATATTAAACTTACAAGAGTATATTCTATTCAGTCCAATGTCCTACTAAGGCAGAAGTAGACGACCAATATCCTACTAAAACTTACTTAGATAATAGCACGATACAAAAAGGAATTTAAATCATAATAGAAGTTGTCTAGAACTCTAGATGTAACATATTTTTAAAAGTATTCAATAATTGCAGCCATGACGTACAATATACAGAAGTTTACAAGAATTATGCATTATTGATCAGTTCTGTTCTAATAACGTAACCTATCTCTGTAACTGGTATTTATGATTTTCCACTTATTATTAAAAATGTTATGTAAGTGGTAAATTTGGAACTCTCTTTTAGAGTTCCGCAGTCCATAGTATAACCGATAAAGACTGTGCCGCTTTCAGCTAGCATGGGGCCTCCTGTTTTTTAAGTTTGGCTGTCAATACAAAAAAAATACGTATGTATTTACATAGTGTACAATAATCATACCAATAAAAGCTGAGCAGTTGAATGAGTAGAGGGTGTATTGGGCAAGCACCTTAACAATATAATATTATTTCTCTACATTTTACTAGCTATAATACGTATATTTTTAAATGTTCAGAAAAACAAACCTTTTTCATTGAATCAAGAATATAAAGAAAATATTATTAGTATTAATGTTACTTTTTAATTAAAAATAATTGAGTCATTTAATTAATTTATCGTAACAAAACACAACGATTATGTAAATCCCGTACCAACCGCAAATACCGTTTGGAAGTTACCCACTGCGGCTATGACACAGTATAAATTAATACAGTAGACCAAGTCCTTTATTAAGTGACAGATGTTTTTGAACTGGCGATATCCTGTTTTGCGTACTCGGTTAGAACACAGAGTATGAAGTAAGTTGCATTGAATTTATAAACGGTTAGAGATTTTTTTTAATGATATAAGACTTCAGAATGATTTAAAATCTACAGAGTTATGTGCAAGCATTTTCCAAATCGTTCCAAGACTACCAATTAGGTAGACTATGCGTATATTTGTTTAATTGTTTAGATAAAAGACTGCAAACAATTAAACAAAATGTTATGTAAGTAAGGGTAGGCAATGACGTAAAATAGTGTGATATCAAGAACATGGCTAAGTTAGTCTACTATATTATTATGATATTTTTACTGTAGCTCTATAATATTCTCGTTGTTCGATGGTTCGAACAGCTACAATTTCTTAACAATTAACAGTAAACGGACACAAGAACGAGCTCATCAACATCAGTCTAATCTCTAAGACAACATAATACAAAATTTGATAGCTTTAATCTATGGATCCCTTCAGGTAAATAAAATTATGTTTTCGGTGCCTATGTTACTAACGTTCTACATTTTACGTTAAAATATTTAGTCACTTTATTTTTAGACTATGCTTCCCCTCCCCCCTCCCCCCCGTCCTATTCGACCTTATACTAATAATATTAAAGTAACGTTCAGGATACTTACGTCACAAGATTACCGACATCGCATCGGAAGTGACCAACTTGACTGTGTCAACATGCTAATCTTATTTGTCATATTAGTCATTTGGCTGTTTTTATATTACTCTACATTTTTATTTACCATGTCTTTCCGCCATTCCACTCCCTCTCCTTCTCCTACTGTATCTTATAGAAAGACAGTTTACACTCCCCGCCGCACTATTCCTACTCCTCAACCAGGGTATGACCGTCTTGCTCATCAAGCTATTATTCAAAATCCCATTTCCGAGTCCCCCAATGGATGTGCTTTCCCAAACAACTCCCTATCCAAGAATGATGATTTCCCAGAACTCCTTTCTTCCCTATTATTAAATTTATTATCCCGCTTCAGTGATACTGGAATGGGCATGTCCGATACTCTCCGCCAAAACTTGACTAAGCTTATAGACATAACTAAGATAAATAGCACACCTAATGATCCAGAGGACACTAGTACAATGGAACTGTCGTAGCATAAGAAATAAACTCAATGATATTTTATATTTTGTAAATAAATTTAAACCTATCATTTTTGCCATTCAGGAGTCTTGGTTGAGGCCGGGTTCTCAATTTAGAGTTCCTGGCTATTCCTGTCTCCGGGATGACAGAAATGATGGAAGAGCTGGTTCAGCTATTTTAGTTTCTATGTCTGTGATGTTTAATTCTATCCCCCTCCCTCCACATAGTGATTTTAACATTACTGCTGTTCGGATCCACAATATTTCCTTTCTGTCTGTTTACCTTCCTGACCCCACTCCATCAGTCCTTTCTGATCTTTTTTCTATAGTCAACCTCATTCCCCCTCCTCTTTTCCTTTTAGGAGACTTCAACCTACAACATCATGCCTGGGGTTCTCATAACCGTGACTCCCTTGCTGACTTATTAATAAGTCACCTTGATGAACTCAATTTGGTTATTTTAAATAATGGAGCTCCTACCCGAAGAGTTCTCCCATCCCAAAATCCTAGATCAGCAGTAGATTTATCTATCTGTTCCCCTTCCTTATCTTCCCAGGTCTCATGGTCCATTGAGTCAAATTCTTGTGGCAGTGATCATTTTCCGATTATCATTACTTGGTATCTTTCCTCTATTCCCAATATAGTTAAGAATCCTCCTAGACTTAAATTTAAAATTTCCGACGCTGATTGGCCTTTATTTAAAATCCGTTCCGAAGACCTTACTTCCTCTTTTCCCCCTGTTAACAGCAGTAATGTACATGAACTATATCCTCGATTAACACAGGCGCTTCTTGAAAGCGCGCACGCTTCTATTCCTACGCGTAGTTCTCATTATAACCGTATCTCCTCTCCTCCGTGGTGGGATCAGGAGTGTACCTCTGCATGTAAAAAACGCAAAGAGGCAGAGAGAACTTTCTCATCCAACATGACCCTGGAAAACTATAATGACTACAAAAGAATAGCAGCAGAAACAAAACGGCTTCTGTCTCACAAGAAGCGTCTGGGTTGGCATAATTTCTGTGAGAGCTTGTCTCCTCAGTCCCTCCCGTCCTTGGTGTGGAGCAATTTAAAAAAGTTTCGTGGCTCCTATTCCTCCAACTCTAATCCTCTATCTAATGATCCTTCTCCTTGGTTACATAAATTTTCCCAAAAACTTGCTCCTCCTTGGGTTCCGACATATGAAGAGTCCCAAAAATTCACATCATCTCCTTCATCTCCTTTCACTGAATTTGATGCCCCATTTTCCTTTGAAGAATTTAAATTAGTTATTAACTCTCTTAAAGATTCGGCTCCTGGAGCTGACGGTATCCCATACTCTTTTATTGTTAATAGCAGTCTTAGTACACAAAAATTAATTCTAGATTTTCTTAATTCCATCTTTGAATCAGAATCCCCGCCAGAAGAATGGAAATGCCAAATTATTCTCCCTATTTTGAAGCCCGGCAAGTCTGTAGATAATCCTAATAGTTACCGTCCCATAGCTCTTTCTTCCACTCTCTCAAAAATACTGGAGCATTTAATTAAAAACAGACTTGATTGGTTCATAGAGAGTAAAGGAATTCTTTCTGGAAATCAATTCGGGTTTCGTAAAGGCTTTTGTACCATGGATAACGTGTGTACATTAGTCTCAGACATACGAATTGCTTTCTCGAATGAAGAGACTCTGGTGGGAGTGTTTTTGGATGTGTCGTCCGCATATGATAACGTCCTACTTCCGGTGCTCAGACAGACCATGTTGGAGCTGAGTATTCCTGTGAAGATAGTTAACTACGTTTGTAATTCCCTCTCCGGTCGATCCATAGTTATTTCCCATGAAAATTTTCCTCTTCTTTTCAGATTGGTTTGGAAAGGTCTCCCTCAAGGTTGGGTCCTTAGTCCCACCCTGTATAACCTTTACTCCTATAATTTACATTTATCCGTCTTGTCCTTTTGCAAAATCTCTCAATATGCGGACGACATAACCATTTATGCTTCTTCCAAAGTTGTTTCAGAGGCGGAGGCACGTCTTAATTCTGCCCTTTTTTACCTTTGCGAGTGGCTGACTGATCATGGTCTTAGCATTTCCGTGGAGAAGAGCAGCGTCGTTGTTTTTTCTAGGCGTAGATCTATCCCTGACGTTTGCATATCTTTTGATGGTATGGTTTTTCCAGTTTCTAATAACATCAAATTCCTTGGGGTCTACTTAGATTCCAAAATGACAGGGATCCATCATGTAAACCATATCATCAAAAAATGTGAAAAAAACATTAATATCATCAGATGTCTCTCTGGTGTCTGGTGGGGCTCTCACCCTTACACTCAGAAATTAATTTATAACGCGTTAATTAGAAGTCACTTAGATTACGGATCTATAATTCTAGAGCCTTGTAATAAGTCTGCTCTGAAAGAATTGGACAAAATCCAATCTAAGTGCCTCCGTCTGATAGTTGGGGCGATGAAATCAACCTCAAATAATGCCCTGCAGGTTGAGTGTGCAGATCCTCCCCTAAGCTTGCGACGTCAATATCTATCGGATAGATACTTCTTCAAGGCCCTTCAATTTGCACATCACCCTCTCATTCCTAAGTTACATACCCTATCCCAACTGTTCCACTCTTCATCTTACTGGAATCATAAAGACCCTCCCTGTTTACTTAAAAGTTACCAAAAATTCACTAGTTTACCCTGTCCCGTGTACCAAAATAAATTGCTCCCTATTTATGAAGTTCCTTATAAATCCCTTGTTAATCCTCCTTGTATTTCCCTTAGCTCTGGCATCCCTAAGAACTCTCCATCTGCCAACAGTCAATTTAAAGAGATACTTAATTCTGTATATAAAAACTGGTATCACATCTACACTGATGCGTCTAAACTTGATAATCAAGGTTGTGTGGGTTCAGCAGTGTGGATACCAAAAGTCAATGTTATCTTAAATTTCAAACTACCTGCTACATCTTCTGTGTTTTCGGGGGAAGCTGTAGCAATTCTTGAAGCTCTATCATTTATAGAATCTCACCGCCTTAATAATTCTGTCATCTTTTCTGACTCACAAAGCTGCCTTCAGGCTATTTTGGCCAACCCTTTTCGCTCTAAATTTAAATACCCTTTTATAGTAAAAATTAGACATATTCTTTTTAAATGCCACTCGCAAAATATACGGGTTGAGATGGTTTGGATCCCCGGGCACAGCGGTATAGTTGGCAATGAAAGCGCTGACTTTTATGCAAAACAGGCTATTCACACGGGTGGTCCTGGCCACTCCAAAATTTACTGTAACGATCTTATCCCATTAGCTAAAGAACATTTGCTGACTGATTGGAATGTATATTGGACTGCATCAGGAAGGATTAAGGGTAAATTTTATTTTTCATTGCAAAGTGAGGTACCTGTAAAGCCTTGGTTTTTTAAATACAGGAAGGCTAAAAAGTCTGTAACCTCCACAGTTTGCCGATTACGTTTAGGCCACTCCTGTACTCCCGTCTTCCTCAACAAAATTAGGGTTAGAGATTCGTCGCTATGTGAGTGCGGACTCGACGAAGGCTCTACCGAACATATTTTCTTTAGTTGTCCAATCCGTCTGTCTTCACTATATGACTCACTTCCCCCTAATATCCCTCGTCCTTCTGATTTCCGTTCCCTTTTATCCTTAGTTCATACTCCTTTTGTAGATATTCTATGTAATTTTATTAACAATAATAATATTAAATTGTAAAATTGTGTGTGTTATACTAATAAACTAATTTTTGCATGTTTTGTATTGTTTCAGATTTATTATAATAAGGAAATTGATTCACAAATCACGAGTACCCGGGATTTTGAGGGTTTTTAAATGTATTTTTTTTTTCTACCTTGTACATTCACAAACGCCAGTATAGTGCAAAGTTTTCACCATCGACAATAGTCTCTCTTTTTACGTCACCAATTCACTGACATTGGCTATTCCTCTAGGGAGGCCATTTTTAAAGAAGAAGAAGAAGACTCTTGACGTCAACAAAGATTTATTATACATACCCGTTATAATATGATATTGAGTGTATTACTTTCAGCGCTGCTACTTTCTCAGTGAACTCTCTACAAGGAACACATACAAAGTACAAACCCTAAAGTATATCACTCAGTTTTTTATACCCTGTGTATTAATGTATTGCAAGAAGGTAGACAAAAATTTAAACTCGTTTTTTTTATGAAATCTCCAAAATGTAGGCTTTTAAAGTTTTTATAATGAAAATGCTATTTTGTTTAACAGCATCCACCTGTACTAAGAAGAATCGCGTACTTGTAAAACCCAGGTATATTTACTGGTAATAAAAACTAGCTCAACACATTACTATGACAAATGTATGTCGTAAAACGCCTAGGTCATACTAGGTCTGTGTGAATCTAAGATCTGCGATAGGAGGGCATTGACCGCTACCGGATCTCATTGTGTCATTACTGTGATCGATGAACATAGTGTTCTGATCACCGAAAATGTATGTAGGTGGAATACTGAGTAATATGTATATGTACTATGTTTAACAGCAGTATTGCCGCCGCCCAAGGCACTGAAGAAAAGCGGGGGTAGAGAAGAAAAAAAAACGGGCCTTAGCCACTGTATCCTCCTATCCATCGCACGGATCGACAGCGGCATCCAACCACGAAAACCTTTGATATTATTATGATCTCAGGAGAAATGCTAAAGCTGCCTTGGGTCCCACAAAGAAATTAATCATAAAAAGATAGGAGTAGGAAGGATCGAATTTTTCCTCCCCTTAAAAAGAGAAGAAGTTACTAAGAGTTACTTACTACTTAAGACTCTTTCGTCTCTCTTCTTCTCCCCGAGGTTTTAGTCGGGGATACGTCGAACTAGCCCCAGTTCAGCATGTTATCCCTGCTGCCATCCTCTGGAAGCAGGGAAGGGCAGAAACTTTATAATTTACACCACCGCGCTGTACTCAGAGACATTTAATTATGATTTTTAATGAAGAGTTTGACAGCTGATAATAATGTATGGGGCTTATGTTAAAATTTTGAATTAATTACATAATATTTTAAGTAAATGTTCCACTCTGAGTGCAGCAGTAAATGAACTTTTTTGTCAACGTTATTGGAAGTGAGATAGTTACTATTACCTTTGATTTAATTTGTATTATAAGTTATAACCAAGGACTAAGCAACAATTCAAAATCAATTCTGCCTCCTCAAATATATTAGTACATAGCCTTTAACTAGGTAAATGAATCGATCAAGATCGATCCATCGACGTTGATAGGCCTGAGGCGGATAACGAGGCAGTATGAGGCAGTCTCGTAATAACTGAAGACATGAATGGAAGAAGCGGGTAACAACAAGACTGACGTTTTTTGTAAAAATTATGGCTTTGGGACCGGAAAATGATTTGAAATAAAAAAATGTGGATTCTATATTAGACAGATGATGAAGTAGGTAAGTTAAATAAGGCTTGTCCAAATTATAAGGGAATAACACCCCTCTTTTTGTCAGGGGTTGAAAAATTAGTAGATAATTGCTCTTAAGTTGTAAAATGTTAGTTACCCGGTTCATCCACTCTTGTCCTCAACTAATAAACGGTAATTTGACACGACAAGTCAATTATGAGCCGACATAACCGCGGCCCGCGCGCCGACAGAAATTCGCTCGCCTCGCTCGAGAGGTACAGTCTACAACATTTTCTAACGTAATGAAGATAAAAGAAGTTTTTTATAGTATATGTATTATAATAAATTTATTACCTATAACGCTTTAAATATCTTTGAAGTAAGTTTTGGGCTGATAAGACTGCCACCCGCGAGCCTACCAAAAGAATTACCTCGCATAACTCGCTCTGTAAAGTCAATAATTCTGGCTTAACCTATATAGACTTTATTTCATGAGTTCCATTTCATGAGTTCTGCCTTTTATTGGTTTGTCAAATTAAATTGCAAAATATTTTACGGGTAGTAGTTGTAAACCTTTTTAAGCTCTTATGAACTTGACTGAAAAAGACGAACTAAATGTTAAAATTTTAAAATTAAGTAACTGATAATGTTTATGCCCGGTTGAGGATTTTTTGGTAATTAAAACCGTTTATAAAGTTTCCATATTCTTTGCTCATTTAGTTAATTTTAACAACTCTTATTTATTAACCTGGATTTTAAAAAAAATTAATTTAACAATAAAATATTTAATAAATTAGAATCTATTTAATGTTTTATTTCCATCATTTATTTTGTAAACTACAAAAACTTTAAAAAATACGTACAATCAGTAAATATATCCCCGTCTTTCATCACCTCGGTATCAACACATGCAAATTATGCACATTATTTAAATTGCATGACAAATTATACGTCGCACACGGCTGCATGTCGGCGATTCACTTTTAACTTCTTGTTTTAACGGTCAGGTTTTTAGCACTTTTATGCAAAACTGTACATTCTTTGTCATCGAAAAAGTTAACCTAATTATTAGGTTCTTGGGAGAAGATTTTCTGCATTACAGTAATTATATCGGTTTTTTGATGGTCACGTCATGATATAAATTCACATTGAATCTGTATCTTGAGTTCTAGAGATCGTTGTTTGCAATAAATTGTTTTGTGATGACATGTATTGTGAAATTTTTAGCCAGCTATGTCAGAAAGTTGGTTAGGTTTTTTGAGCAAGAGCCAAAACGGCTTGTCGTGTAGCTTAGGGATATCATTAGATCTGTTATCTAATAGTTACACAATATAAAGGAGCAGGGGGGCTATTACGACCTCTTATATCCAGCCAGTTTAAAAAAAGCCTGGATAAAAGAGCTCGTAATAGCCCCCCCATAACTGTTTTTTCGCCGAAATTAAATCGATTATTGACTAGACATAACTGTTGGCCAAAGTGTCAATGACATAAATGTTACACATAAAATCACTTATCGATACAATACAATTATGAATTCCAAATGAGGTGACGAATGTGACCTGTTTAGTACTCGGCACTGATTCTATCATAATGGCAATTGTAAGCTTACCGTTCGCAGGTGGGCGTGGAAGCATCTTGATTTATTATCTGTATCAGATGGTTTAATGACACAGATACTAATATTATAAATGCGAAAGTGTGTCTGTCTGTCTGTTACCTCTTCACGCCCAAATCGCTGAACCGATTTGACTGGGTGTGGAGATACTTTGAGTACCGGTAAAGGACATAGGATACTTTTGGTCCCGAAAAAATGTACGGTTCCCCGAGATAAACGAATTTTGGCACAACGGAGTTGCGGGCGTCATGTAGCAGTCAATAAACACAGTACTCGTCTAAGGGCCCGTTCCACCACTTTCTCATAAGTGCCGGATAGGCTATCCACCACATAATTTGACAGATGAAGTATGGAGAATCTGTCAAAAAAGTTGTGGATAGCCTATCCGGCACTTATCAAGAAGTGGTGAAACAGGCCCTCAATGTAGTAAAGTAAATGTCTTACATCATGCCCATTGTCTAAATAGGACTTAGGCTCTAATTTAGGTGTTAGTTGTAGATCACAGATAATAAAGGTGCAGGCACAAACTTCCAACAACAATTAATTTGCCCGATTGAAATGTCTTGACATTTTGATTTTTGCTACAATTTTGTGCAAGACACAAAACTTGATAAATTATTAAAGTGGAGATCAGGGGATACATTAATGTATTTTAAAATAATAATTAATTAAATTGTTATACAGAACATGCGCAATTATAGTACTCCTAATTAGCGTCACCAAATTGTTTTTCTTCATTATTACATTCAACTCCTTAAAGGGCCATGAACTCAAGTAGCCGACCAACGAAAAAACTGTCATTTTACGATAAATACATTGTTGGGATAATCCATTTCCTATAAAGAATTCTCTCCTTCTTTTTTACTTCTAACCTTGGATATTATTAACCTAAAGTTTTGTTACAATAGAACCTGAAAGCACCAGAACCACAGAATAGATAATAGTACAAGTACCAGAACTTCTAATATCGTTACAACTATCAACATTTTATAAATGCTAAGTATCAAGACGTATGTATCGCGCTGCAAGTCTGGCAGTCACAACTCACAAGTACGTTGTTAGTGAGTTAATAATACGTAAGGCTTATAAATCACGCGCAGATAAGTGAAATTCAACACAATAAACCGTCAAAATGTCAGCGCAACGACAGTAGGCTGTAAATGTCAGCGCTTTGCTGCCTGGGAGGGAGATACTTTGGAATGCTTTAGGCTGCATTTCTACCAGAGATGTGTTGCGAGGAACGTGTTTTTAAGATCCAATAGAATCGCTGCGCTGAGCGAGGTCACGTCAACAAAGCGATTCTATTGGTTCTCAAAAACAAATTCCTCGCAACACATCTCTGGTGGAAACGCAGCCTTAACATTTCTTAACCAAAACATTTTAAAAGTGTTGATTTTATTTGTAAAGGGTCAGTTTTCAATAATCAGATAATTTTTACCTGGGGATTCAATTTTCTTGTCGTTGCCTTGTTGTAGTTCCCCTTGTTGTGTCCCAAAGCAGTACCGGACTTAAATTTTTTACGAGTGAAGGCTAATTTATTTCTGCCGCCCCCTGTACGAAATCTGCGCGCCCCCTAGGACGCTGCCGCGGCTGCCCCCTAGGATTCTGTCGCCCTAGGATGCTGTGGCCCCATAGGCAGCGGCATATACGGCCTATTTATAAATCAAGGGCTGACCATAAGTTTTGCTAAAAACAACCATCGACTAAGAGAAAGAACTAGATAACGCAGACTCAGACAGTCGCTACTTTTCATACATTTTAGATTTATAATTTACGCTATTAATTATATTATTAGTAATTAATGGTATTGCCAAGCTGAAAATGAATCTCTCTTGTCTCCGAAATTGAATATCAGTCAAATTCAAATCAGTCACAAAACCATGCCAAATAAAACAAAATAATGAAAGGGTTTCGAGACTAATAAAAAAAGTGGTGAAATCATATTTCTGAGCCTCTCTATATCCGGTCTCCCTATATTGAAGGAAATAGTTAGCATATTTTGACCGCACAATCTTTTGGCTCATCTCGATCAATATGCTGACGGGTTGGGATTGATGTCAGTATTACATCATCTGACGTCACTTCATAACTATTCATAAACGATATTCGATATAATATACGATCCAAACCAAAGTTACGAGGGTTAAAAAATTCGACGAATCGTTTCGAGAAAAGGTAGGTATTTAAGTGCCCTTGCGCTTTACTTAGCTCGTCTAGGCGGGGGCACTACCGTGCAACCAGATTTTTCCTTCATAATTAAAGAAGTTCCTAAACTTCGTTAATTATGAAGGCAAGATAGGATTGTCTGTTCTTGACTATTACAATTTTTTTTAATCTCCTAATAAAATTAATGTCTTTTTTTAAGAAGGATGAAATCTTTGCCTCCTTACACACATAATCCCATTTGTTAGTCTCAGATCCCTAAGTCAAAAGTCTACTACAATAGCTTTGTACGCACCTTGCATAATATAGCCTTGGCTATTTAGTAACGAAAAGTCATAAAATAAATATTATTACTTGTATTATCTCAGTATCAGTGTAAGCGCAAATCAATTGTCAGGGCCCTATGCAGATTTTATTTCAATATGGATGCAGATTCATGTCCAATGAGATCAGTTTGAGGGTATTAATCAATCGCTGACTTAACACTATCATTTACATCGCGATAAATAAACTCAGTTAACAGCTATTGTGAACCTCGGTTAGGGTTGCCAGGACGATAAAGAAAAAATACGAGGCTTTTTGGTTGGTGACCGGACCAGAAATCGGAGGTTGTCCCGCCAATTTGTGTTAGGATTTTTAGTCCAAATAAAGTTTTACTTCGTTAAGCTTTCTTTGGATTTTGATATATTATAATTTTAGTACAGGGCGATGTTTTTTTGGTTAGTTATCATCAAAACGTCGCATGTTATTACACCATAGCTTAAACTTGAGAAATAGCAAGACTTATAGTGACAATGATATCTTTGAGATTTTTATTTGTTATTATGCTCTTCTAGCAAAGAAATATGAATTTTCGACAAGAGCTGTGTCCTGAAAAACTACTAACTACTCTGTTGCTTTTTGGTTTTCTGTCAACCCTACTGAAGATATACTCAGATAGGAAATAATGACTCCATTAGACCTCAACGATCGTGTTAATCGTGTTCGCCAATTATAAATTTGTAGATAACCTTTAAATTCTCAATCTTTAGGTAATTCCGATTGTTACTAATTTTATCGCGCTAAAGTTAATTTAGATGTAGACTTTCATAAATATACACCTTAATATCTATCTTCTATATATATAAAACTCAAAGGTGACTGACTGACATGGTGATCTATCAACGCACAGCCCAAACCACTGGACGGATCGGGCTGAAATTTGGCATGCAGGTAGGTGTTATGACGTAGGCATCCGCTAAGAAATGATTTTGATAACTTCCCACCCCAAGAGGTTCAAATAGGGGATGAAAGTTTGTATATAATAATACTTTTTAGCGCGACCGAAGCCGCGGGCAAAAGCTCGTTAATTATAATGTTGAAGATGTTTGAAATTACTATTACCTGAGTTAACATATTAAAGTCTCAGACCCTCTAATATTTGAGATTTAGAGAAATAAAACAAAGTTTTTCTTCTTACTTTGACAGTTATTATAATATCTAGAACAAAATAAAATTAATAAATAGTAAGACTATAAAGACTTTTCTATTCATAAATTCGTAAGTATTGGTAGGTAATGCATATCTCACAAGTCATTACTTTTATAAATTATAACAATTAATTACTAGAATTACATGCTAAACAGCTGAGTATTGTATAAAGCGATGTAACCGCACGTGGTTGCGGTGGGCACTAGGACTATCGGGTTGCCGGTTGCGGCAAAATAAGGTTAACTTTGGTTATTATCCTATTGTTTTGGTTACGTAATAACATAGCTCAGAGAAATTGTAAAAACAATATTCTCGATTTCTCAGAGCTCGCGCGATAATAAGTGGAAAATAAATAACCAAAGCTTTAAAGAATTTTATACTTACCAATAGACAATTTCTTTGAAATATATTTTGTGCCTCGATTCACCGTCTCTATTAAAAAAAAATGCGACACTCTACGTAAACAATGCGAGCTTACTGGAATGTATACTCATTATTCACACATCCTTTAAGCATACCGAAAAGTTATTATAGACATGCGATATATCTTTCATGCAAGTTTTACAAACGTTGTAGGTACGATGGTACGAATCTACGAAAGTAGTCACAAAATTTATCGTATTTTCAAAGTGTCATGACTAGCTTGATTTCAATAACAATCTTAACCATAAGGTGCGTCGTCAGAGCTAAAATAGAGAAGCTGAAGATAATATAATGCTTATCATTTATAAGCTTATGCGGATTTTACTTTGATTTTGCTCAGAGCCTACTTGTCGTGTGCTTTAGGTTTAAACGCAAAATTGCATTTATCCCAATTCAACATATCAATATTCAAATGTCACGGGCATGCCTAGAGTCTAGGGACAAGCCTACGTGTGACAACAATGCTCCCGCTTAGAATAAATCATTTCGACACAATTAATGGCTGCCTGTCGCCCGCACGCCTTTGCTTAATTACTGGCACTCGCTGTGCACGATAACGCCAAAACACCGCCTTTCGCAATATTAATGCCGGATATATAGGTCCTCTATAAACTGAAAATATCGCAATGCTACAGAGAAGTGAGAACTAACCCGGCTACGCCCATGTTTAAAAGTTAAATGGAGTTTTTCTACTACTTATACACATAAACCGTCTTTTAGGATCACTCTATCTACTTATATATAAAAGACCGCTTAATCTGTTGCGTATTTTTACACTGCAAGATTATTCACTATCATAATATTATGTATCCCATTAATTAAGCTCTAGCAAAATCACTTAAGTATTGGATGGCATATTGTGCAGGTAAACAAGGGTTTACCCACAAAACATAAGTATGTTTTGTAACTTGTAAAACAGAAAGAAGTGCTACTGCTCTCCATTCTTCGACTTTAACTTTGGTAAGCTTTAGTTGTCATAACTTATAATAATCTACAAAACTTGCGTTCATTGATAGCACTCAGGTTAGGTTAGTATCTTTTGGTCACACAATCATCTGATGAATATTCCACATTAAAATCCCAACTAATAATTTATGTAGGCTTTAGGTAAGTGCGCGTAAGTGTAGAGTAATTGTTTGAGTTGGCTCTTAAGCGCTTTCACTGATACCTTGTAACTGTTTAACTGTTCAAATTGCTTATTTAATTCAATAAGCCCTATCGACGTTGACTATTTAAGGTGCTACCTTTTTACGTTATCTTACTCGAAGTGTAGAATAGTGTTACACTTATCTAGACAATTTTGCATAAAATGCTTTTCATTATAACTTAATTAAAATTAAACTTCATCGACATTAAGCAGGATATAATACTGCAATGTTTTCTCGCTAGAGTGCAGCACCAGCACAGTTAGTAAATAAAAAAGTTTGTTCGACGTTTGACGATGTTTCTGTCAATATGGTACGACCTGTGCATCATGTCGGCTCTTGGTCGGATTATTTACTGTATGTAGTCTCTGATCCGACCTTTGCATAATATTTCCTATTAATAATTCTAGGTTCATATTATTGATCTTTATTCATAATTCGTTTATTGCCAAAATGAAGTATAGGTTGGTCTTAATTCTATAATCTATATATTATACAATTGAATCTTTCATTCTACCATAATATCAAAATGGTGTGCAATACAAAATTAAATCCTAATTAATATCTGGGCATTTTAAAGTTTGTAGTATGGGAGCCCCCCATAAATATTAATTTTATTTCGTTTTTAGTATTTGTTGTTATAGCGGCACCGTTTTTGAGTTACAGCCTGGAGACAGACAGACAGACAGAGAGACGGACAGATGGACAGACAACGAAGTCTTAGTAATAGGGTCCCGTTTTTACCCTTTGGGTACGGAACCCTAAAAATGGCACACCGAGAATGAGCTGTCCACCAACTTTGATAGTATTATTAGATATAGTCTGTTAAACTTAGCATTATTTACTTCTATACATTTACGTAACACCGGACCTCCCATATACATTATTTTTATCACGAAAACCACATACATTAACCATCGTATGAAAATATACCAACAATTTCATTACAAAGGTCTGTATTTTCTATGAATGAAAGCGTAGGCTCTATCCTACATCAACGACGGAAATCGTAGACTCGTCTTATGGGAAAATTGACCTTATATCTACACAGATAAATTAGAATTTCTTTTAACTGAAATATCTTGGTCGTTCAAAGCTAAATTAAATTCTTTGTCTTCGGAATAAAGTTTAGATTCACCTGAATTTGTAATCAAAGGGAAATATTAAGAATATTATAGTGAGAACAGGTGGCTTTAGTGGGTTTTGTTCCATGTAATTGTTCACTACTGGGATATGTCGCGATAGCGGTCGAGAGACGCCTGTGAATTATGAAGCTCCGACTTCGCCTACCATATCAAATCAACTGCAAAAGAATTTAAACAATAACACGTTGAGCTAGAGTTGTGATTCGGGTAGATGAGAGAGTATGACCCAAATGTATTGCACAATATCTACGTAACACTGATAGCAATACTTTTGATATCAATTTGAATTATATATTGGTTTAAAGAGAAAAACCAGTGATATTTGATATTATCATGAAGATAATATTTAGGATTATTTTGGTTACCTTGTTTGTAAAGTTTTCTGGCAGGAGTTTATGTATTTACCAGAGCCTTTGATTTGGCTGACGTGAAAACGCTAACAGACAACTTTGTTGAATTGATAAAAAGTAAAGAAAAACTCAGAAAATGGGCATTCTGAATTGAGTCAAACCTGAGTGGATTCGACTTCAAAGGTTTGGGCACACCACCAACCAATTTGTATCTGGCACCTTGCTTACATTATTATGTTTTGTTTTATTGTTATTTTTTTTTCTTCCATTGTTGTTTTTTGTGTTTCTGTTTACATGTTACTTGTATTGTCTGGTGTTTTTAATTTTAAATGTACAGAACTTTGTGTAATGTCCAGATTACGGAATAAACGTTTATTTATTTATTTATTTTCATATTAGACCACGAGTAAAAACTGTTAAAAACCACTTAGCAATAATATTAACTTATCTAAAATGTAAACACAAGTATTTTGAAACTTATCAAGTCTAGAACACAATGTGAAATGCTAATATTGCGGTTTAAAATAGACGGGCCGCTTTCCGCGAGTATTTGAGTTCAACGCGTTGACAATTTGCATCGCTACGAATTTTGTGTGCTACGAATGTTGAATGAATTACATGAATGTACGGTTTTTGTTAATCGGTTAATGTTTTGGTGTTGGCCGCCCTGTACGTCTACCTGTTTTTGGGTTTGGATTAAATTGGTTATTAAATTATAGCGTACAGTAAAACCCAGACTATATACATATTTTTAGTCGTAGATTTAAATTACGCCTGCACTTTAAAATCGCAAGGGAGTGTCGGACATAATGTAGTCTTATTGTACTTATAAACTTCCTTATACTAAATATTTTACTAACCAATATTAACAACGCCAAACCTTAATTTTATGGCAAAAGCGTGTAAATTTCAGCTCTACGACGTAGGCGGGGCTCTGCCCATTTCCGCCAGTAATGTGGGTATAATGAGAAAACTGTTTACAATTACACGGTCTGAACATAATGGCCAAGCTAATAGGCAAGTACCTACTAGTGACAATGTATTGTCGAATATTCAATTAAACAAATGTATATAAAAATATATGTTATACATACTAATATTATAAGCGCGAAAGTCTGTCTCTCTGTTACCACTTCACGCCTAAACCGCTGGACGTGATTTTGCTCGGTATGGAGATACTTTGAATCCCGGGAAAGGACATAAAATACTTTTTATCCCGGAAATATGTACGGTTTTCGCGCGATAAACGAACTTTGGCGCAGCGGAGTTGCAGGCATCATCTAGTTTTTTTATGAGATGCTTTCCGGTCGTTATTGTGGCTTCTGATGAACTAAAGACTGACCGTGTAACCCCAGTTTAAGTTTTCGTGTCTCATCGGCGCGGCGTATATTAATCCCTGTGGGATACTTTTGGCCGCGGGCATTATTTGCCCATAATGAACGTAACTTTCCATCCGTTTATGATTACATCATACCTATTTAGATATTTTTAAAGGAATACTTATGTTCAAAGTTTAAATAATTTTGTGTTTTTGTCTTTAAGTTGCGATTTAAGTGAGGTGAGGATCCAAACGGTGTTCCCAGGCACAAAAAACTTCTTATAAAATGTCTAGTCTACGTTATTATGTGACTTTGTAATTAACTCTTGATATAATTCTTAGTACTTATTATTCAAAAAATATTCATGAGCATTAACCGTCCAAATTCCATCCTTTTTTTCTTCTTCAACGTGAGTGCAGGCTGCACCTATTAATAGCAATAAATTATGTTTATGTATAATAAAATGTACGTGTGTGTATGTTAATCCCGCGTTTTCCCAGACGCCGGTAGATCAGCCCATCTCGCCGCTATCGCACGTCAATCACGGGCATGCATAGAGCTAAGAATTACAGTTAAGGCCGTTTAAAAAGTTTTTAAGGTTTGGGCAAATTTCGATGCAGCGCAGCGCGTTGGACGGAATTTTTTATAACAGTTACCCATGGCGTACTTTTTCATAAAACTTTCATAGTACTATCAGATAACTTAATTCCTAGGCAGAGAATTTTGTCGCGTTAAGTCAAACCCATCAGACCGACACAGCTGACATTGAATTGACATTTAAAGCTGACCAACTGACGTAGGTCGTACGTTCGTCACAATGTGCTCAGACCTCAACAAATCTTTTTAAAATTCGTCGTTCGTCGAAGCACGTACCTTACCTTTTCAGAGACTGAATTTTCAGTAAGTACAGCTATAATAATAGATTTGATAGTTTTAGCAGTTTCTTTCAAGGAGCATTTGGTATTATTGTGAACAAGTAAGGAAGCTTCAATTTGAATCCGAATTTCTAAATGACAAGACGTTAAATAATTATTAGTTGATAGTTGGTATATAATTATTGACATTTATTACACTGTCTATATTAGTATCTTAAGGTAATATTTTTATTCTGTAGACATTGATATATTGATATTTTTTTTGTATTTTTTGTATTTTTAATTGATGTGACAATGTAATTAATTCCATTCTAATTGTTATTAATTTTGTATATGAATTTTGTGTTATTTTTTAAATTTTTTATGCTAATGAATTATGACATTTAATTTGAGTATTATTTATTATTTTTATTGTTATTGACTAGATATTAACTTAACTTAAATCGCATGTTTTATGGTGAATTGATTTTTAAAATGTTTTTAACTGCTATTGATGTGACTTTTAGACAAGGAAATCATGAATAGGGAATAAGGAACTCATAAATCGCATGTTTTTCTTTTACACTCATACTATTTACTTAATGTTAACATATAATTTATAGACTGAAGTTTAAAATAATTTGTGATAACTTAAATAATTAGACAATGATAAAAATTTTGCATGCCGCAAGGCAGAATGTATAAGGCTCTGAAAAATACTGTAACATCCTATTATTGTACCTGCATTCTAAGCAAATAAACGATCTATCTATCTATCTATCTATCTATCTATCTATCTATCTATCACCAGGCCAAGTAGGAGATAAAAAAATGTACAGGTTGTGAAAATAAAGTATGAAGAATGTAAAAGTAAAGTAATTTAAATGATGAAAAGAAAAGACTAACGTAACCTATTAATAGAAAAAATTGCCTTTCGCCATATCTCATAAATATCTACATCTATGGTAAGCTACGAAATATAATACAATCACACGGATTAAATGCTTCCTATGAACGTGTGATGCACCTTAAGGTAAACTTTCGTTCTCATTATTTAGAATCATATAATATTAATAAAATTATTTGTAAGGCTAGTTTGAGTTACATAATATTATTAATCGTACATGTTCAAACACTGAAAAAAAATTTCGAAAGCTTTGTTTATTTAGTAATTACGAAATTATCACACAAGATTAATCTTAATTAATACAGGACAGTTAAAACATAAGCTCTTAGCTTAAGCATATAATGTAATAAGTCTTTCACTGATTTACAATATAAATATACTTAATAAACCATATCATCAATAATGTTTCAACTACAAATAAGCAGCAGTAGGTACAAAATGATACATGAACATTTACGATATTATAGGAAGAAACTGACAATTTATGTGGTCGAGTGAAACCTAAATGGTAACAAACACTACACACCATAAACAGCGTCGGATTATTCACCACGCCGCTACAATATGTTGTTTATATTACGTGGGGTGTAGTAAATCAATGGCAGGGCTGTCAAAAATATGCTTTCTACTTTCTGAGTGTTTTTGATGAGAATAAAATAGACATAATACGAGTGGATCCATCAGGTTTATCAAAATGCGTGATATTGTTTTAATTTCACGTCAATGTATAAAATAAGAAACTATAATTATTATCATTATTGCAAAATATTTTAAAAACGAATTATTAATATTGGTGTGGACTGTGGACTGTGGAGTATCGACTACTGTCTCAGATCAAAAGGTCTCTCAGATCTTACCTTTTTGTATCAGCGTCTATGGTTAATGTTACAATACTTTTTATCCCCGAACAATATTCACCATAATTACCTAACTCTAATTCAGCTGAATTCTTAAAACAGTATTTTAACATAAGCAAACAATAACTCTTTACTAATCAAAAACACAATGTACAAGATATTATACAACGTCTATCAAGCAAGATTCCTAACGTATTAGACAGAAGTTGATACTTTTATTGAAGGGTAATTTATTGTTAATAATTTTTACATAATATGAGACAACCCTACAGTTAGACCATAGACCACCTCAGCATTCGCAACAAAGAACACAAAGGTCCAGTTCGCGTATAAAATAATAAAAGTTCATAAAGAAATAAAGTTTTATGAGCAATAAGAAAATCTGTCGAGACATAGACCGCATGTGCTAAATGTAACTCGAGCATTAATTTATACCTCACACACAGGGTGTTGCAGAAGTAATTTAAGTACACCGGTTATGCAAGGTAAGTAAAAGTAGCCGACTTTTTTTACACATAAAAATGATAATTTATTGATTGAATACATTTATATTTAACACAATTAGAAATGTAAACTTTAATAGCATGATTTATCTTAATTTCTACGCCTATTTTTCTATCGCCACTTACTTATCTGAAAAAAAAGATAATCAAATTTTGTATGAAAAAATGTAAACGTAAAAAAACGTCGACCCGCTATTCTCCCTTATTCTTACGATTTTTCGATCAGGCCACGTGTTAATTCCAACTAAAAGTTTTTTTACCCATCCCCAAAATGCAAAACGCCGCTAAAAAGTTTTCACTACAATTTATTACTTAACCCATATTACTCACAGTTCAATTCAGTTGCAAAAGTAAAAATAATCTAAATAAATAATGATCTGTCATTATTGTAATTTATGAATGCCGTAACTTGAGGCACTAAACGTTTCTTAATAACACTCACTTCACGTTCAAACACTCCAACACACGAGTTACAGCTACTAAATATTCAAGGGGGCGAGAAGATTAGATACTTAACCTGTCCATGGGCGACGATAGCTGCTTTCCATCTGCTGTTTGTTCGTTTGCCCACTAATTCTATAAAAAAATACTTAACCCTAAGCCCCCTAACCCTAACAGTAGGTAGCGTTGGGTCTTTGAAAGCTCAAAAATTAAGTGACACAAAAATGGCATATTTTTTTTTAAATTAAATTAGGGACAAAAGAGCAAACGGGTCACTTGATTGAAAGCAACTACCGTCGCGTCGCCCAACAACACTCGCAACATCAGTAAATTTGCAGGCTTTTTAAGAAGGAAAACGCTCTCTTTTTTTTTTTTTTTGGTTTGCTGGGCGTATTGGTCCGGAAATTGTGCTGCTTCGTTTTTCTTTGCGTAGATGGATAGATATGTTACTTACCTTTAAGCTCGATTATTGTTATTATGACATATTAAATCAGATCCAATCAACGAATTTAAATATATTTTTTGCGTTAGGCTGCGTTTCCACCGGAGCTGAGCTAATATGCGTTGCGAGGAATCTGTTTTTTAAGAACCAATAGAAACGCTTCATTTGCCTGACCACGTTCAGCGCAACGATTCTATTGGTTCTTGTAAAACACATTCCTCCCAACGAGGCTTAGCTTAGCTCCGGTGGAAACTCAGCCTTACAATCCAAAATATAAGTCAATTTTCATTTTGATGTTCTCAAAAATAATATTTTCAGTACCAACGTAATTTTACAAGCCCGACCAACCGAGGGTTAACGAAGTGGCCAGCTTTCCCATGAATGGCACTGAATGAAACCAGCTACGCGACATCTAGATAGCTCTTGCGAAATATAAACTGCGGAATAATATGAGATTTGTATGATTTATGTATAATGCGATTATTATTTATGATTGTGTGATTAATAATTTTATATTATGAGTAAATTTTGTATATGGGTTTTAATTAATCGATAAATCTTATAGACTTTGAGTTTATATATTTAGTATCTAAATACTAGCCGTGATTTGTAGGCTTTTGCATTAATACCTAATATCACACGTAGATATTATAGTATTAATGTTTAAGATTTATAAAATTAAAGTATATCTGTAAGTAGTAACAGTATGTAAATTTTTTATTAGATAGAGCATGTCTAATTTGTAATGACGCTATAGTTGATATAATAGATTTTTTAACTGTGAATACGAGGGAGGGGCGCGTCATTTTAAGTTAGACAAGCTCTACCAAAATTCTTTACTATGAAATAATGACACCTCACCCAATAGACTTTCCATAAAATACTTACTTCTCTTCTAAGACTTAATTATTCATATTTTTATATTAAGATCTTAATAACGTCATAAAGTTCGAATATCTAATTTTCTTTGCACATAATATTTTGTCTATGATAATATAGACATTTACGTAATTCAGCATTAAAATAGAATTTATGTTAATACAAGCCGCGAAGTGAAATGAACCAATCGGGGATTGTCGCATTAAAATGGAAAATACGTTTATTGAGTGGTACAAAACTTTATGACTCGAGTCCTGTACGGAATAACACTTTCCTCGGTCTATCGACATTAAAAGACAGCGCAGACGGGCCACTCGCGATTATATTATAATAATTATTATTATCTGTCCCGATTACTCTTAACACAATAGAGAATCAAATCAACTCTATCTTAGAAGGTATTAACTACAGCTACACTAGCGCACGATTGTGAGGACAGTGGCACAAATTATAACTAACTAAGATCGAGAAGATTGGCGTTTGGGCTGTGTGCGATGATTTTGAGTCGTGTGAGTACGGATCATGACCAAAGCTGAATCAAAATCGACATCGAATCATACTCATAATTTAATATAAATGGTACTACATTGTTTCAGAAGTTTGGCCCAAGATGCCGGTCAAAGAAGCCTTCTCAAGATAATACATGATGTGCGGGTAATACATTTTTCTGGCATAAAAACTATTCTATTAATTATACACGTTTTTTGCCTGTCATGACATAACGTCTTCTCAGTGCAGGCTGGTCACATGATTGTCGGACAAGAAAGATCATCCATGTGTCAGACAGTGATATAAAGTAGGTCCTACGCCCGATTTCTCGCCAGTCGTAACTCGTAAGTCGTGACGGTAATAATTTCCACTGAGTTATGAGACTAATTCTTGTGTATGCGTTCAAATCACTCTTGCGTTTTAGTAAAACTGGCCACCGTCAACGAAACCGGTGCAGACATCTATGACAAACTCAGTAGCGCGACAGGGCTCTAGCATCCCGTCTGCGCGTTTATATCTACAGGCAGTGGGGTCGCGGTCATTGTGTTGCACAACGCGCGTATCTCCTAGTTCCGCGCATAAACATCCATGACGACTTTATATTTTAACCTTATCTCCCAGTGTGGGTATAAGATATTTCACTTGGTGAGCTTGCAATTATTTTTATTCAGACGGTAGCTATAGTACACCTACGTTTTAGATTCAACGTATCCACATGCAACTGTGCAGGTCATGGAGAGGTAGGATAGTATTCAAAAAGGCTTGACATAGGTAGGCGAGCGAGTAGAAGTATCAAAATGTTATGTGACGCAATGTATGGTTGGCCCCTTATAGGGTAAGTACACAATGTCAACGTCACGTTGTGGTGCATTTTGCAAACTTATTATTTGAATAAAATGCAAATGTAGTCAATTTGATGCATATCTTTTTCTGAAGTAAATAAAAGTTAGTTTTGACTGAATCACTTACAACGTCCCATCGTATCGTTGTATCGCATGCGGCATGACGCATCGCATGTGAACTGACCCTTATGTGGCCTCTCTCCGTTATATCCTTTTTGCCATGACATAATCCAACAAAATAACGTAGGTCCTGTATCTGCCAATAAAATATAAATTTTTTTGGTAGTACATTGTTTTGTGATCAGCCTGTTTGTGAGTGACTTACTTTATTGTTCACTAGCTGTCCCGGCAAACGTTGTTTTGCCATTTAAAGTATATTAATTTATCATCAGTTGATACATGTTTTACCCCCTCTTTTGTCCCCTAAGAGGGTGTGGGAGGGGAAGGTCATACACCAGATGTTAAGTTGAAAAACACAGTTAATACCTAATATGAAGTAAGTCCACTAAAGAAAAAAGTTGTATACAAAATCTGACCCCTCTTTGGTCCCCAGAGAGGGTTGAGAGGGGAGGGGGGGGAGGATTTTTATACACCAGATGTTGAGTTGGAAGAAGACAAATATAATATATCTGTGAAAACCGTATGCAAATCCGTGAAAACCGTATGCAAATCGGATCAGTAGTTTTCGTGTTAAAGAAAAAAGTTTGATACAAAATCTGACCCCCTCTTTTGTCCCCTTAGAGGGGTGGGGGGAAAAAATTTTATACACCAGATGTTAAGTTGGAAGAAGATAAATATATCTGCGAAAACCACATTCAAATCGGATCAGTATTTTTCGTGTGATGCTGGAACAAACATACAGACAGACAGAAAGAGTGACAGACAGACAGACAGACAAAAAACTAACCACATTTTTGGCTTCTATAGCGATGTAGTGACAAAGGTGTAATTTCGGGTGTCATTTCATATCTTTTATGTACAGAATATTCATTTCTACAACAGAATATTGTCTTCCTCCCGCACGCGCTTTGGTGACGCTCACTATCGTAATATTTTAATTTCGCCATATTTTCAAAACCAAACGTCCAATTTTAATCATTCAAAGACCAAATATTATCTACATAAACTGTACTTAGTGATAAAATAATTTATTTTGATAAGGATTAATAGCGTCAGTAAAATATATCCGTTTAAATTTATTCCAAAAAAAATTTAGGATTTTTAAATAAATAAATGGTTATTGTGCCTCACTCGACATAGATAGGTATAGTGTGTCGCGGACTTTTTTGTAGATATTTATAAGATCTACAATTACTTAGAACATTTTATGGTTCTATCTTTTATAGTTTAGGCAGCGTACGCAAAATAAGTAACTTTTCTAGCTGATTTTTTACACCTTGCGTCCGAAAAACTCAAATATCTTACGGAACCCTACTTTTTTCCAAAATAAAATGTAGCCTATGTTCAGCAGAAATAATGTAGGATTCCAATGGTGAAAGAATTTTTCAAATCGGTCCAGTAGTTTCGGAGCCTATTCGACTCAAACAAACAAATCTTTCCTCTTTATAATAGTAGTGTAGATAAATGTCAATATTGAGTATATAATGAGGTACATGGCGTATAATAATTAATAATATTAACATAATAAGTACCAAGTGGCTGTGTGTTAATCTAATAAAATTATTATTTACAAATTACAAGCAATTATCATTTTAGTGTCCTACATTATAATTAATGCTAATTAGTACTGAAATTAATGTGGAATACATTATTTATTTAGTCGTTTATTATTATGTTGTTGTCGTATGTTGTTTTTTGTTGCTACGTTATTTGATTGGTTTATATCAAGTTAATGTACTTAGCTCTGATATTCTGTCGGTTGGACTTGATATAACCCGACCAAATAACGCAGTTCCGCCGTCTGTATTAAATTAATTCATAATATGAATTAATTTCTCTGGTAGTATAGCAGCTACAGCTACATTCCGTCAGATCGCAGCAAGGCGTGCATTTTCTACACATTTTTATCCTATCGCAAAAATTTATAGTCATACTAGACTAGCTGTCCCGGCAAAAGTTGTTTTACCATTTAAAGTATTTCTACTTCATCAGTTGATACAAAATCCTTCCCCCTCTTTTGTCCCCTAAGAGGGGTGGGGGGAAAATCTTTATGTGAAAGGGGGGAAAATCCAAATGTCTGTACACACTTTCGGATTTATAATAATAGTATGGATTATGCAGTAGGAAAATTACTATCATCGCTATAGGACAATGTGCTGGTACCTTTAATTAATCTGTATAATGTATAAGCATTACTGTCCTTTAAGAAGCACAGTTAAGCAAAATGACAGATAATAAAGGTTTGGTAGAAAATTTGGGTAAATTGAGTACGAGTAATCGCGTGAGAAAAATTGCACGCAAAAAAGTAAAAGTAAACGTACTCTCGGCCCTCGGGACGCGACGCGGCGCGGGGGCACGAATTGAGACGCGCTTTTCGCTGAGTTGCTTCGGTGACTACACCAGACGTTGACAGTGTAATATATTATTCTGATAGGGATCTGATATTCTTTAATGTGTGTTATCGCCCGCGCGCGGATCTGATCCGCATGCGGTTGACAACATGCTATCTTCACCGTGCGCGTGTTGCCTGCATTATAATAATTCTTACCCACATTTCTAGCTGGTAAGTATTTTTACTTTTCTACTATTTTATTAATATTTATTTTATAATAAGAAATATTAATTAATGATCTTAATATCTAAGATTGTATTGAAAATTCATTTTTCTTTATAATTTGTACTAGTGCGTTTAAGCGATTGTAAAATAAACGTAATGTTAACAGGGAAACGTAGCATAAAGTAGATCATAATATTATGCACTGATGCAGTATGTACTAAATTTCGAAACTTCTCATTTGTATCATAATGAGTGTTAATATTTACATTTAATTTCACTTTCTGTATAATTGAAATTATATACCAATATTATCCCAAAAACTCAAGCAATCTTCAAAATAAGTCTTGTATAGTAATAAGATCAACAACTGTGTCGTTAACATCAATGGTTATTTCTTTTCGAGAGGCTTGAAATTTAAGATAGCATGTTGAAAATTTTCGATTAGCATGAATGATGCAACGCTAACGGTACTGAGCATGTGAATCAATTTTGTTTGCAATTATGTCAATGGTCATTTACTTTATCCTTATTTTCAACAATTTACTGTGCACAATACACTTAAATATGACTTATATTATAACGTCATTACAAATTAATGACATGGACACGCGCCTGTTCAGTCCCAGCATCCTACAGAATTACCTATACGTATAGGAGAACTATTTTTTCAAGAATATGTATGTAAGTTTGAATAATTTTTGGGCATGCTCTGCAGCCTTAATGCCTTGTTGGATTCACTTTAAGAGGTAACATTTGTGTTTAATAAGTATGATATTGGCACTCATCAAAATAAAATCCGGTTTATTAGAAAGAATATTCTTACTTGTTCCAAAAATGATGATCACAGTAAAACAATTGAACACACGATTGTTATCGGTGCAAATGTCATCTTCCACCCCAATACATCACGGCAATACGGCCGCGTGCGTCACGTTCACCGTTGGCTGTAATTAACGGTACCGGTAACGGACGCAGGGCGACATGATTAAGGACGATGTTTCTCAAATTTTTGACATCGCTTATGACATCATTATTTAGGGACTGCGCGTGCGCACATTACCTACTTAGGCTGAAGTCTCGTAATCAGCGGGCAGCGAGGCGGAAGCGGCGCGGCGCGTGACAATGTATACATGGGGTGCAATTAAACCTACCGGTCAAATTTTTTCTAGGGCTTTGGTATCATTAGGAGAGTCCATTTAACAAAAAAAATTGGGATATTGTATCCTATTTAAAATCGTTGCAGAACGGTCACTTCGCGACGGTGGGTAAGTATAAGCGGGGGTGACCCATACACTACTTGTGGTATTTTTAGGATAACAGCTATCGGAAATGTGTGTGTGTGTGTGAGTGATTGATTATAAATGAAATTTACGTGTATTTTTATTTTTAATAAGGATCAATATATTAAATTTGGCCGGAATGTTTTATAATTGCATCCTGTAGATGACATAATATAGATAAGCAGTCTAGCACTCCGCGCGCCGCTCGGTTTTCGGGGCCTGTGCATATAAATCTATGCACATGGTTTCGAGACTTTAGCCTTAGGCTCCTTAAGGCGCTATATTGATAGTAATTTTACCGCAAGGGAAATTTTATACTTAATTTGCATGACTATAAAGTCGTGAATACGCTGCGGCCAGAAGCTATCGGCTCGCTCGAAAAACATGCGAAAAAACGTAATTTTGTTTATTTAAACAATAACTAGGAGCATTTAAGCAAAATGCTTCTATACGATTTTGGATTGCTAAGGTGTCTATTAATTAGACTAATTTCCTACAATACATCTATTCTCGTTTAAAAATAATCTTCAAATTTCGTATTTTTAAGAGGTCATTTCGATCGAGAAATGTATCGAGGCAAAATACATTAATCGTGTTTCTGGTTCTTCGCAAACCTAGGTAAGGCTATGAAGATATGTATTTATATATCTCATTACCAGATTTGTAACATTCCTGAGGGTCCTATAGTATTACTTCAAAAAGGACGTTATTATCAATATAGCGTCTTAATGCTGAAATAGATCCGGTCGAATTGATCGCAGACCGACCTGGACGAACTCCTTCCTGCGTCAGTCCAAAGTCCAAACGGCAGGTCGATATTTAATTGCGACAAGGGCTTCTTACAGACTAACGGCACGCGTCGACGGCAGTTTTTTTTCGTATATTTTTTTACACTACGATGGCAGAAGGCGGCACTGCCGTTGACAATTGCCGAGCCCTACTTGTCAAACAACTTACAATTACAGGCGTTTGGCAAATGGCAGGAGAAGCACAATATTGTCTGCTATCGTATATCGGTCGGAAATATTGTATACGAAATTTTTAACTCGATGACTCAGTTGCATCTTGTGCAATTGGTTTATTGAGTGGGAACCGTGCATTTTTTCGCATCAAAAACTATCTCAAAGTGATATCTTCATAACAAATTTTATTGAAATCGGTTCAGCCGTATATGCGTAAAGATGTAACATACAGACACGACTTGCGCATTTACAATATTAGTAAGACGTACATGAATCTACCAAAGGCATTTCCTTCTCAAACTCGAAATACTCTGTTCAAAATAGCATCTCAGTAGCATTATATTTGCACAAGTGCTTAAGGATAAAATTAATCATTTTTATTACTTCTACTCGTTCTAAAATGAACCGAAATTGTCTGTATGGAATTCATATTGTGATATCCGACTGCAGTTGAGAATAAGTATACTAATATCCATATTCCATAATATACAATTGCGTCTGTCTATTTGCTCTTATGTCGGAAAAGAGGTTTTTCACGTAACGAATTTCGGTTTTTAACGAAGTTGTGAGCAAATTTTAGTGAGTTATACAATTTCTAAGTTAAACTTTTTCATTCAAAACACAACAGCTAAGGATCTCCTGTCTCCAAGATTATCATTATTGTATTAATATGAGAATATTATAAACAATTGCTTGGCATCTATTATACTGAGCATGTAAATTCGTAGAAAGTTATTCTAGTCGTAGAATTACTTTAATAATAGCTTTCGTTGCGTATTTTCAATGCACTCGTATTTATGATTATTACAAGACGTAAATTATTTCAATATTATTTAATAACGACGCTGCACAAATTGAGGGAACTTTCGAATCGTGCGAATTAAGAATTCCGACGATATTATGAACTCCAGTCCTATTATAGAATAATGCGTTCTGATTGTTATAAAAATATGCATAGGTTTCTCTGATATGATTTACCTATAAGTTATAATTATTATTATTCGATCACAGATCCCATATTATCCATCTTCGCATGGTCAGTTTGAATGTATTTTATGCTGAAACATTTGAAATAGTTTGTTAGAAATTCGGCGGATCCTTTTTTCTATGAAATGTACTCTACATTTAGGAAAACATTAAGTACCTGTTTCACCACTTCCTGATAAGTGCCAAATAGGCTATCCACCAGTTAACTTGACAGATGAAGTATGGAGAATTTGTCAAAAAAGTTGTGTATAGCCTATTCGGCACTTTATCAGAATGTGGTGAAACGAGGGTGAAACAGGCCCTAAGTCTTATAATATAAAAGTAGTAGTAAACCACAAATTTACGATCAATAATTGGTGGCTTTTAATGAAGATTTCTTAAATATGCTTTGAAGAAATTAGTTCACACGTCCAGTTTATTTGCGATGAATCGTTACGATCGAAGCCACCTTAGAAAATCATTCAATATCAATATTTTAGTCAGATTAGGCACTTTTAGCAAACTTTTACTTTGATTTGTGAGATATTATCTAGGGTAGAGGTGATAAGGTGACAGGTGTGACGTCATCAGATTACTCGGCGATCAACTTTCAAATGACATCACTGTTGTTGAACTATTAGTTACAATCATACTTAACATTAACACTAAAACTAAACCCAGACTTACGTCTACTATTAGTAACGGAGAATGAATAATTCGTCACCAAACATTACAGGACTCAGACATTTATCCTTGACCATTAATTATTTGATCCCAGCCAAGTCTATCACAAAGGCAATATTTCACAAACGCCCAACAATATAAATTTCGTATTGACACACGTGGCTTAGCGATAAATTTGACTCGTTTTGTTCGCTGCCAACATTTTTATGCTCGAGAATACTTCCCAAATAACTCTGGCGGAGAATAAATAAAGCGGTGTGGTAGTAAACGTCAATAATATGCAAAATGGATGGTAATCTCTGGATTTGTGGTCGGCCATCAAAGGTTTTGGCGGCTTTTTTGAGAGGTTTTTTGGTTGGATGGATGGGATTCAAGGTTGAGGTTCACGAGAGGTCGATTTAGGAGTGTTAAGAGTTAAGCTTCGGCCAAACCTGCGCGACCAAAGCGACTGCGAAGCGGGAACATCTACCGCGCGGCGGACGCTGCCCATGTAATCTTATGGCGTTATGCACACCTGTGCGACCGCAATCAGCAATGTGGGACGTTCGCGTCGGCAGAGCGGGAAATCTATATTTTTTTCAATCCACACGCACGTGTGCACGCCATTTTCGCTTTGCAGACGCTCCCGCATCGCTTCCCGCTTTACTAACGCGCAGGTTCGGCCGAAGCTTTAGTCCATAACGTATTATGTATATTATACTTTACTGAATACGATTGCATATCGTCGGCCAAAAAAATATTGGTACTTTTAAATTACTAATATTATAATTACTAAATTTGCTTTTCCAGTGTTAATCATCAGGGCTGTTTCATACAAAAGCCTGCCTTAACATTTTGTATGAAAATTGAAAACACGTAGCTTTCCAGCTTCCAGCCTAATACAAGGACATATTCTATATTGTACGGTTTACTATGTTGGCTTTATTTTTACAGGAATAACGGACATCTGTAAAAAAATACTACACAAAACATAGAGACATGGTCTATTCTGTAATCTGTATTGAGACTTGAGTGCGAAGAGATAAAGTATATTAAAAATTAGTTTGTGTACGTTAAAACAAGTTTTGGAAGATAAACAGTTTAGGTAAATGTCAGAGAATATTTCTACTTATTTTTTATAATATTATATAATAGCATCCAAGATAAATCAGTAATGTCAGTAATCGGGATGTTATTTAAGTCTTTATTTGATTGAAATATTGTATATTGTAGTATGATAATATTATAATCTATATTACACGGCCAGTCTATCATCATATTTTGACTTTATTAATCTGAGACTATCGCAGGAATTATGTCTAAAAATAATAAAGTTAATATTTTGACAATAGAATATTAATAGAAAAGAGATGAAAAAAACTTTTATCTTAATTTTTTATTCAAGATCGAATTTTGACCATTGAGCGATCTCTAGTAATAATAAATATTTGACATCTCCGTGGTCTAGTGGTTTAGAGCGTGGCTCTTGAGTCGGATATCGTGGGTTCGATTCGAATAAATAAATATTATATTTCCTCTGAAAAAGAAAAATGTGCAAAAGTAAAAACATGTCGCTAAAAACCTATTTCTTCGCTCGTGGACACCTACGGCCGACCCAATGACATTGTTTATTATTATCGTTAAGCTCTGTGCGGTGTTTACTCTGTAATTAATCCTACACACTTTCTATCGCCTTCGATCACTGTGAACACGGTCACTGGCTCGTCTGCCTACTTCGAAGGACCTGGGTACTTAGACAAATTGTACTAGACAGTTTGACAATGAAGTTGGAAAGGGATATTTGGCATAGCACAACGCTTGTTACTAATATGTATTCTGTGACAACTCTAAGTCACATAATATCGCTTTCAATAATATCTTCATCTTGGTGTTCGCTTAATTTTCTATAAAAAATCCCGGCAACGGCCAAAGGAAGAGTAATATTGGCTGTCTATAAGTATGTGTTTGTCTCACAAAAGTCTTTCAGCCATTTTAGTGAAGAAGGTGTCAATTCATCCGTAAATAAAAAAGTATATATATGATAATTGATAGTGCCATTCAATACTTTTATGCATTGTTAATGGACTTGAATTTAATGCATAATCGAATACGTGACACTGATCAGTGATCACGTTCGCAAAATGTCTGACACCTACATTTAGTGTAAGATATCTATGACTTAAGATGAACTCACATTTAACTGCCAGACCGCAGGTAAGTGTTATGTAGAGTTTGAAAAATCCTTTCTTTCAAAAGGCTCTGAAACCACACTGACACAATAACTATGTTACCGTTGTTGATGATTAAAGAGATAATTTATACCTGTTAGGTACTTGATATCACAAGTGATAATTATTTACAGATGATTAAGTACCTAATATGGTACCAAAGTTGAAGTTGCAGACGTAGTATAATAAGTAATAGTTAAAAAAACTAAAAACACGCTTTTTATATAAAGGGTTACAAACAAAAATACAAACATACAAATTGAAAAATGGAATAATTATATCAAATTAGTGTATTGTCATCGGTCCTCGATAAATCTACAAAGTTTGAACGAAATCTGGCCGTTTAAAGTGGGTCAAAATCGCGCCCAAAGAAGTCGGTTACAAACATGTTACAAACAAATATACAGGTGAAGCTAATAAAAAGCGTATTAAAATGTAACTTCGCCCGTGCAGAAATTGCAGCATTAAAAACTACAAATACTCGTACCTACTTGTCTGATACTCAAAGATTGCCAAATTTTATCCAAATCGGTTCGCTAAACGTATCACGTAATACTTCCCCGCATTTATAACATTATTAAGTACGGATAGCGGAAACGGAAAAATACATGACTTCTTTTGATCACTTCGTTCGGTTTCACACGTGTAGTTTAACATAAGAAATGAAATCAAATATTTCATTAATTGGAAGGTGCAGTCCGCCCACGTGGCGCAGGACGAGCGCAGTGTGTAATCGCCCTAATTGTCAGCCGTGGGTGTGGATTTAGCATTACAATTGCACTCCATTCTTTTGTCCTGTTGTTTTCAATGAAGATGTCCGCATTGTATTAACGAAATGTCAGATTTTTAATCCTTGACGGCGCTATCAATAAAAGAACAAGACAGAAATAAAATGGTTTGAGGTACACCACTAAACAAATATAAATTAGAAGCAAAGTAGTATTTTAAAAATGTTAAAAATTGCCCAGCCACGCGTTTACTACATCGGGTCTCGGGATCGAGCTGAGTTTAGACTCAGCATTTCGTTACAATTTGTAATTCTGTCGCAAATCGCGTATCTTCAGAAACCATCAGCACTTTGAGAGTACTGATAGGAAAGAGCCGATTCATTCACTTCATCGCGCGACATACAATAAACGTTCACCGCGCTAGGCTACACGGTACACCAATGACCACGCGGTAAAGCTTCCGAATCCGAGTCGAACGGAAATCGTGAATCGCCCTGCAGTGGACGTGCAATTTAGGCATAATACATCTCATTTATCTTTATTGTAAATTAATGTTGCAGAGAGATTAGAGTTTTTATCAGAGCGATGCATACCGTGATGCATTTTCATTTCGGCAGCGCTCATTAGCGAGGTATGCGAGGCAATACGACACTTTTAGTGAGACATAAAAAATGTTGTTAGGTACAAATTACTCGAGTGGACACACAGACGTAAATGGAGAAATAATTGATTGTGGTGATGAGGCGCGCTAAGTCGTTTTAAACTGCTAATACGTCGCGCGGGTTAATGTATGTATGATGTCACAAAAAATGAGAACAAATAATTTGTCATTTCCAACGTATGCTCGTAAACATTTTAATGATGAGAGGCCGGCGCATGCTGCATTTGCAAAGAATAATATAGGAATATGTGTTTCACAATCGTTTATTAAGTGACGAATATTATCTTATGTTTTGTCTCTATCTTCCGATGTAAGCGGGGAAAAATTTTCTAATTGACATAATCGAAAGAAAAATGTGATAGTTTTATCACCAAAACAATATGCAAAGTGATAAACGAATTATTATGATTGCACTAAAAAGTTGCGGGAAACTAAGTAGTAAGTATCATGACAAGTAGCAATACAATTGAAGACGTGAGTAGAAGAACACAATAACCAAAAAAAAAATTACATACTGTTTTTTGCGTAAACGGAGGTTCAGGACCGGAAAAATGATTTGAATTAAAAAAATGTGCATATTATATGTACCCAGATATATAAGCCAGCTGATGAAGTAGATAAGTTAGTAGTTACAAGGTTTCTTCAAATTATTATACGGGAAAAAATGAGTAAGTTAATGTCCGTATTTTACAAAATGTTAGTAATTATCATGTTCTTCAAGTCACGTCTGCAATTATTAATGCGGTCATCAATCTACATTTTCAATATCTTTCAGTAAAATTATTTAATGCGTTTACTGAAAGATAATAAAGACGACGATCGACATCCGTTGTTCTCAATGAACGCAAAACCAAAAAATTCCAGAGAATTCTCTCATAATTCCCAAAAGGGTTTTGAGTCGCACGAGAATTCCAATTAGTGTTGATTTATATCGGAGCCCATTCACAACAGATCGTATCTGCGGTCTACGATAATCCGTTCTTACATGTGTTCATTTTGTTTAACAAAATGTTCATAAAGTTTCGCCGATTTTGTTAGTCATTTGATTTATGATATGTTCGACAGACTAATCTAGCTTTTGCCGACCCCACAACTTGTCTTGCGGTTGCTTTACACGAATTCAAAAGTCGGCAGGATCTTAGGTATGGGTCTATGTTTTCCTTATACCTAAAGTTGCTTAATTTGTATTTTGTTGTATTGCTAAAAATTTGTGGTTGAAATATTTTGTCACTGACATGTTTATGGAAATTAATCTTTTATTAAACGTGAAATTTTAGTGGTTGTTTTACCGCAGTATATTTAGGGCCTGTTTCACCACTTTCTGATAAAGTGCCGAATAGGCTATTCACATTTTTTTTTACAGATTTTCCACACTTCATCTGTCAAATTAAGTGGTGGATAGCCTATTCGGCACTTACCAGGAAGTGGTGAAACAACCCCTTAGTATTCTTTCGACTTTCGTTATCATAATTATAAATCCAGCATTTGTTGCAAATTATTTACACATAAGTAATAAGTATAATAATTTCATTATCATTTTCGTTTCTTAATTAATGAAAGTACACACAAACATAGGTGCTATTTGTACTGTAAAAAGTATTTCAGCGATTAACATTTCATGCAAAAAAATTCTTCTGAGACTTTTTTCATGAGTCAGACTTTTTTTTTCTTATAAAATAAAATATTGTATGTATGTACATATTATATGCAGATTGCGAACTCGTAGACGCGAACGGCGAAGGTGTATAAATTAGAAGCTTCTACGGCGACCGAGCCCGCCGCGCTGAATATCTCTCCAATCTAGGCGGCTTTACATCTTACGATATTTCAATCGTGGGACAATTTTTAATGTCGTATGGTTCAAGGAAAACTAACATTAGGTAAAAGTAACTTAGTCACTTCTCTTGCTAATTATCTACGTGTACTTGATTACTCTCGTAGCTAAATTTGCTAACCTAAAATTGTGTACAACAGTAATTATGTCAGTCCATGGGCGACGGTAGTTGCTTACCATCAGGCGACCCGTTTGCTCGTTTGCCCCCTTATTTAATAAAAAAAATAAAAAATTATGTCTGTTGAGAAAGTACACATCTTATAAATACATTACAGTTTTTCACAATTATTCAGGCATTACTTTTGGTAATTTGGTAAACTAAAAGATTTTTCGTAGCGGTCTACGCTTCGAAAGCTCCCTTCTAAATAAATACGACACACAACAATATAAATAATAATCACACAGCTTTCACGAATTTTGTCATTTTCTCTGAATGCTTAAATTGTATAGTCGTTTCATTGAAATCGTGTGATGTAAATGCGATCGCATTCACAGACGCCGCCGCAGCAGCCGCTAGGCGCCGCTCGGTAACCAAAACTCCTTGTCGTTTTTCAATCTTTTGGGGGTCTAGAGGCGTCGTTTTTTTAATAAATCGGTGTTAACCTTCGCGTGGAACGAGTAACAGGGTGCCGATGGGAGATAAACACGCGTTTGATTTCTTTTTTAAAAAGTTTAAACGGTCGAAATGACAGGATATTGGCGCTCCTCCGCCCGACGATAGCTATCGCTTTTATGTTCTTATTAAGGATTAAGGATGTTTCAATGGGATTTATCCTTGTATCCTTGTATCGTTTGTCCATTTATTGTGTTTATTAATGTTTATTTCATTCACATTTTGTGATCGTTTTCATGTAACTTTAGATAATTTTTTAAAATATACATTTTTAGGCGTTTTTATTTCATTTTGAAAGAAAAATAGTCATACGAGTTATAATATGTACCAATAGATTATAGAATATTGGATTGATATTATACAAAATGGTGATCCTTTATTGAGGTACTTAAATAATAAATTTATGTCGGTACTCGGAAGCGCCAAATGAAATTTTGTTAAAAGATGGTCCAGTCGAGTTTTTACTTTTATTTTCTATTTCCCAACGTAAGATTTTATTAAACTCGTATGATTCCCAAACTTTTTGCAGCGGTTGTTATTTTATTATTAAAAATTGCGTGCGTTTAGTAAAATACTAAAGTACCTACTGCATGACAAACTATTGTTTAAATATAATTTCGTCATTTTATATATAGCTGAAAGTTTTCTTGATTTTTACGATCTCTGTAGAGTTAGGAACCACCAGAAACTATGGACTTTCGGTCGCGACTACCAGATACCCCTAAAGTTATCTCTGAGGTGGTCTGGCAGTGTGAAGCAACTGTCGTAAGTATCCGGCAGTGGGAAAAGAAATAATTCTTACAGTTATACCCAAGAAAATAAGATGAAAAATTGAGCTTTTAAATACTTTGTCGAAGGTCAGGTAGACCTTCAGAACAGGAAACTTCCTAAAGTAACCGCGACCGAAACTTCATAGCTTCTGGACCTTTCTTACCTCTATAGAGAACTCTTCTATGGACTGTCTCAGCTGTCTCTAACTCTTGGGTTCATACATTTTTAAAAGAATTATGCTGAGTCTGACACCACCTAGCGCCATCTCTTGCTTCATACGAAAACCTTACATAAATACATGCAAAGCCTACTTCATACCACTCCATTGCTGACTGCGTAGTTACGTATTGTATCAAAAATCATCAGAGTAAGAATCGTGTTAAAATTATTGAAATTACCTTATAATTTATGGTTTTTGACGATGAATGAGATTGATTTTAGTTAATCGTTTTGCTACTCGACGCTAGATGGCGCCGCAACTCACAATATTTTAATAAAGCACCGCAGAGTAAATTAATATTATTTGGACATTGTAACCTGAGCAAAAGAATTATTTAATATTTTTTGGTAGAAAACAAAAATCAAAGTAATATTGTATAATATTACCATAAAATATAATAAATACTTAATTATCATTACATACGGTCGCGGTATTATTATAAGCGAAGCCATAAATAACACCAATATCCATGTACCTAACTTTTTAAACTTCTTATTATCTTTAGCTTTGGCTGTCGGCAGTAAAAAGCTTTTAAATTACTAATTAAATTGCTTTTTGAATTTTAATCTAATAAGAAGTAAAATTAACTATTTCAACTTAGAATCAAAATCGCTGTCTTTTAAAACATTTCTTTACTGGTCCTATAGTTTTTTGCATTATTTCAGCTTGAATCCCCTGTAATATGTACCTAAGTATTAGACAGCAGAAAAAAATGTTTTTATGTATAGGTAGAAAGATAAGAGTTACGTTCTAGAGCGCAATAATTAAATTATTTTTAGCATTGGCATTGCTGTTTTATGTTGTAAATTTTAAGATAAAACCAAAACCCAGTGTAATTCAATCGGCCAAATCAAAACAACGAAAGTTCGACAGTACAATTTTTACGACATTTAGTTTTTAAGGAGATGCAGTTATACAGTCAGGGTAAAAGCGATGCCTTAAAAATATCATCTTGTTTTTAATCCACTTGCCGACCTGCATGAAGAGAGCGTTTTTACTCTTAAAAAACCGGCAACGCACCTGCAACTTTTCTGATGCTGCGAATGTCCATGGGCGACGGTAGTTGCTTTCGATCAGGTGACCCGTTTGCTTGTTTGCCCCTTAATTAAAAAAATATTTGGATAAGGAACCCTAAAAATTAGCATCCAATAACAAAAGTATACAGTCCTATAACAAAAGTATTATCCACGCTCATCCCGCGGCGCCTTTCATCCCGGATTATAAACTACTCGTTAGTCGTCAGCGGATTATTAGTGGCGCCACCGGATGTGGGCGGATTTTATACAAATTGCCCGTTCTTATTTCGAATATTTTCCCAGTGTTGCCAACTTAGTGATAATTTTGGTCGTTTTTCATCTTTTTTATCAAAATGTTTGATGGATCGATTCGATTAACCCTAAAAAACATATTTTGCGTTTTTATTAAGTAATTACATTTGTCATTAGCCAGTAGTGAGCCGAATTTTTACTATATTTAGTGCGTTATATGGTTTTAATAAACAGTTGGCAACACTGGCCCTTTTAGCGTCGCGTTCCAAGAAGGCTTCATTGATACGCCGTCGTCAATGGACATTGTAATGAAGGTATTTTGACACCAGGAGGTACTTTTTAGTTTCGGGATTATGGTAGAAAAGGCCTTAGAGACTGTTTGTGAATTAGCGACGTTTTAAGAATGTGCTGGAACAGTTTTAACTGTAAGTAGTTACGGTATTAAGATAAATTGAAATGATCTCAAATGCTTAAGCGGTTTAAGCTTATTTGAATGCCGAAGAAATATAATAAACTAGATAACGTCCGCAATTCCGTTGCGCTAAAATTCGGTTACCGCGCGGGATTTTTCCGCATTTTTCCGGGATAAAAAGTATCTCCATTACCATGCAAATCGGTTTAGCGATTAAGGCCTAAAGTGGTATCTAACAGACATACTTAGAGTTATAATATAACCTTATTTCTGACGCGTGAAATACCTGAAATAGTTGCCAAAATTTTTTGTACCTAACCTTTCTTGTGTATGAATGAACACAAGAATGGTTACAAAAATTAAACACAAAATACAAGTATTTAATAATTCTGTTGCTAATTTCCATTTAAACTATGATTGAATCACAAATAAAATAGTAATAATAAGTCAGCGATCGCAAATACATGAGACTATTACATTTTTTTAATTATAAGTATAAAAGTTGGCTGTCCAGATATTATGAGGTTGGTATTTTTTTATACAACTTCATCATAATAATATTAATTTTGTCTGCCTTAGTATTCTATATAACTTATAACATACTTATTTTATGTAAGCAAAAACGTGATTGTATATAGATTATCTTAAAATATGACTTAATTTCGGCATTTTCGGTCCCAGGTCCCTACAAATTATCGAATGCAAATTCGGCGGTCATTAAACGCTAATGCCCAATACATTTTAATTACCTGAGGCCATTTATATCCCAAATCGTCGTATCTTCACGCAAACATATTGTGTCACTTAATATGCAAGACCCAAACGCCTACAAGATAAGGACCCTTGTTAACAAATAGCTTATATACAGGATGTAATAAAACAATGTGATAGTACTTTAGGATCTGTATGAGTCCCATGTATTATCACTGTAAAAGTGCAGCGCTTCACTTTTTCTGGCTTTTCTATGGGGCGAACTAATGACGCTGCACACTTGACCGCTTTTTTTTTTTATACGGGCTTTGGCCCACCACACATTCCCACCACTGTATCTCCTGTGTCGCCAGGATCGACAGCGGTATCCAACCACGAAAACCCTTTGATATGATCTCAGGGAGCCCGAGGGACATGCTAAAACTGTCTTGGGACCCGCAACGAAATTAATCAGAAGAAGAATAGGAGGAGTAGGAAGAATTCCAGATTCCCTCCCCATACAAAGCGGGAGACAGCACAAAGTTACAATGACCGAAAGTCAAAGAACTGAAGGGGAAGCACCACGGGAATAAAAGTTAATAATTTGACTACTACGCAATAGCTAAATTAATATTGGATTTGGTTGTGTTAGATTGTTGCCAATAATAATTGTGACAAAAACGCTTGAAGGCACGGAAGTTCCTAGCGCTGTCCACGAGATCACCGTAGTATGCGACTCCAGATGTACAGAGTAGGTTGTTTAGCATTGTAGTTCTTTCGTCCTGCCAGAGACCACACTCCCAGAGAACATGATGAGCGGTTTGTTCAAACATGTTGCCTTCGGTCGAGCACTCGCACATAGGTGATGCTACTAGTTTAAATGCATAAAGTTTAGCCTTAAAATTTCCATGACCGGTCAGGAATTGAGAAACGCAGTGGTCAATATCCATCCAATGTTTGGATAGCCGTTCTCGAATATTGGGGAAAAAGTTATATAGATGCCGCTCTTTGGTGGAACAGTCCCATCGCGTCTGCCATTCGGAGATGAGGCTCTGCACAGAGTCATCTAAAGGTTCAAACAATCTTGCTATTTTAATTTTGTCGCGAGCGCTTAAAAAGAACGGGTTGTCAATGTTTTTATTATGATAATATATAGTCGCACGACGCTGTATCTCAAGGTCAACGGGTAAAACTCCGGCTAACACGGGCAAGGCTTCGGTGCTTGTGGTCCTATAAGCTTTGCATAAGAATATGAGTGCCAGCCGTTGGCTTTGCAGCAGCTTGCGACGAGCCGCGCCGATAGTTGCTCTGACACTTGACCGCTTGCCCAAATCACAAAAAATTGCTCTTTCAGCGCTGCTACTTTTGCAGTTAGTTCTATATAAGGAACACAATATACACAGTACACACCCTAAAGTATTATCACTTAGTTTTGTTACACTCTGTATACACTATACAGGCTGTACAGTGTTACACATTTAAGAGTCTCGTGTGTTAGAGTTGGCTGTAAAAGTAGTAGCGCTTAAAGAGTAATTTTTTAGCGTTTGTATGGGCAAACTCAAGATGCTGGGCCGCTTGACCATAATATAAATCACACAAAATGCTCTTTCTTAGCTGCTACTTTCACAGTAAACTCTATACAAGAGATTCGTACAGACCCTAAAGTTTTATCACTTTTTTTTACACTCTGTATAAGGAACACAAAATTTACACACCCTAAAGTATTATCACTTTGTTTTGTTGCACCCTATGTAAGGAACACATACACACCCTAAAGAATTATCATTTTGTTACATTCTGTTTAAGGAACACAACACACGCAAAAGTATTATCACTTTGTTTTGTCACCCTGTATAGCGGCCCATCAAACCGTAGATTGCTGATAAACGTTCGCAAAAACATTGTTTCGATAACATCGCGACTGTACCCGAAAGTGTTGAATGTACATGCGATCACAAAAGCGTTAATCTGTTAAAGTAGCCGACCGCTAATCTCGGTCACAATTGCTCGGACGAGCTATTGTGAGCAATATTCGAGCATTGTGAGCAATATTCAAGCATTGTGAGCAATCTTCAAGCATTGTGAGCAATATTTGAAAACTGTAAGCAAGCAGGCATGCTTTGACGCCTCACAATGGACTCCCTGATGCAAATAATGTATTAATTTTTGATGTTCGGTGATTTAAATAGTTTTTATGTAACGCTAAATAACGGTATATAGTATACGGTACGTAGCTGACGTAGCGCGACTACGTGCTAACGTAGACCGGCACGTAGACGGCACGTAGACATTGTATCTATTGAGTATATATTCAACTAGCTGTTGCCCGCGACTTCGTCCGCGTTAACATAGTAAAATAACAAAGATGGATAGTTTTCCCCTTTTTGTGAATCCTTATACAAAGGGTAAAAACGGGACATATTTAAGCAAACGTCAAACGCAAACGTCAATAAACTTTCATGTTTCTAACTCAAGAAATGACGGACTTTCATTCAAACTGTCAACCCCAATTTCACCCCCTTGGGGGTAGAATTTCCAAAAATGCTTAAATACGTATCTACTCATTTTTAATCAGTAGCCCAAAAATAAAGTTTCATGTTTCTAACTCAAGAAATAACGGACTTTCATTCAAACTTTCAACCCCAATTTCACCCCTTTGGGGATAGAATTTCCAAAAACGCTTAAATACGTATTCATTCATTTTTATTTAGTAGGCCAAAAATAAAGTTTCATGTTTCTAACTTAAGAAATGACGGACTTTCATACAAACTTTCAACCCCTTTTTCACCCCCTTCGAGGTAAAATTTCCCAAATTCCTTCCTTAGTGGGTGTCTACTTTATAAAACAACCCTGCTCACCAAATTTTGTGGCTGTAACTTTAACATTTTTTGCTCAGCGATGATGAATCAGTCAGTCAGGACTTGTAATTTTATATAATACTAGCTGTTGCCCGCGACTTCGTCCGCGTTAGCATAATATAATAACGGAGATGGATAATTTTCTCCTTTTAAGGTCCCTTACTCAAAGGGTAAAAACGGGACCCGCAGCCAAGTAGGCACATATTATTAATCAAATGACACTCGAAAATTGTATGTTTAGTTTAGGTTACAATCTTTAATAATTTCAGTTCAATCAGTCGAAAGTCTAAGAAAATTGGTAGAATTGGGGGGTAGAATTTCCAAAAACGCGTAAATATACTTCCATTTAATTTTCATTAGTAACAAAATAATAAAGTTTCATGTTTCTAACTTAATAAATGACTGACTTTCATTCACACTTTCAACCCCAATTTCACCCCCTTGGGTGTAGAATTTTCAAAAACGCTTAAACACGTATTTATTCATTTTTAATCAATAGCCCAAAAACAAAGTTTCATGTTTCTAACTCAAAAAATGACGGTCTTTCATTCAAACTTTCAACCCCAATTTCACCCCCTTGGGGGTAGAATTTCCAAAAATGCTTAAATACTTATTTATTTATTTTTATTCAGTAGCCCAAAAATAAAGTTTCATGTTTCTAAATTAAGAAATGACGGACTTTTATACAAACTTTCAACCCCTATTTCACCCCCTTCGGGTTGAAATTTCCAAAATTCCTTCCTTAGTGGGCGTCTACTTAATAAAACAACCCTGCTCACCAAATTTCGTGGCTGTAACTTTAACAGTTTTTGCTCTGCGATGATGAATCAGTCAGTCAGTCAATAAGTCAGGACTTGTAATTTTATATATAAAATATAGATATAGATAGGTATGTCTACAGGTCATGAATAATTTGTAACAATAATACAAAATGATTATTATATTTTATCTTGTTAGTTGTTCTAAAACTTAAAACGCTTCTGAGTCACTTTATACATCTTTAATAAATTAGTGCATCTTTTATTTTTCTCGAAAAGGGTCACCTGACCTACCGCTGGGTAAAAGTTATCATGCAAAATACATAAAGATGTGCAAGCCAACAATAACGCCAACATTCCGCACGCGAAGTAACACCATATCCTTGGGAATGTATCGCTCTCCCACCGAAATATTTCAAAAGTCGATCACTATCTCGGCGACTACGCGACTTATTGAATAAGACGTGAAAAATGATGAGCACGGCCCAAAGGATCGCCGACTGTGTTCTATCCCGCTCACTCTTACAGCAAAACTCTAGTGGAAAGAGACGGCGAATTTGGGTTACCGAAGCCGGTGTGATGTGACATAACCAGACTCGGTGAGGTCCGCCGCAGCGGGGGGCTACTCTCCGATTTTCGTACCCACTGCGCGATCTCACACGGTTTTGTTGTCACATAATTAAATAATTTATTGCGCATAGCCTGGCAGCGGGGGAGGTACAGAAGGCGGTATATTTACGTAGACTGTGGAGGTCCGTTCTTGAAATTGAGACATTAGCGGCTCTTCAGTGGGCTCTTTATTAGTCACTATGTCAATTGGTCGTGACAGCCTATGTCTGCTCCTTCATTTGTAGCAGGTACTGGACTGCCCTGGACGACTGAAACAAGGAATATTAAAATTAAAACCGAATAAAAATTTATTCACATAGGTCACACAGTAACACCTATAAACGTGATAAAAAGTAGTAATATCTAGACACGCGGTAGTGTCCAGTCAAGTTCAAGTACAACAGAACAGCACCGTATAAGTACGTATTAGAGTATACAAAGCATTTTCAAGATTTAACTGTCTATAGTTATAAAAAGGTTGTGTCAAGATAGATGTCGTTTTGTTGAAGCTAGCTAGAAATTTAAATTGTTTGGTAATTGGCGCAAGTTATCGCAAAATGCTTGTAAGTCAAAACATCACTTGATTTTTGACTAAATGCGCTTATCTGAATGTCGAATGTTGACCACTGTTTTTCATTAAAACGTAACTACCAACACATTAAACATGACCAAAATAGTTTAGGTACTGCTTATCAGAGATTCGCTATGTACTCTATATCAGCTAAATTTTAAGTGCCTTTAAGTTATGAAAGCAAGCAACCAACTGTTTCCTTTCCGGCAACATTGGACTCCGCAACTATTATTTGCATAAAATAGATTACGATCCACGAATAATAATTATTGTACACACTCAGTTACAATAATATATGTACATTGTACAATGTACATACATGGCAAAACGGTGGTACAAGTTTGACCGTATAGACCTATCATCCTATGAATAACTAATGAAATGTGAGACTAATCAAGAAATAACGTAATTCTAAAGTTAAAAGAATAATGAAGAAGTCCTTATTACGAAAAATATTTGTATGTCTCTATATGATATCAATCATCATACAAGTATAATGTACATGGATATTCATAAAAATCTGCATAAGCTACGATAAAAATTTTTAAAAGTAATTAATTATCAATTATCATCAATCTAATCTAGTAACTAAAATGTTTTCAAACAGTCGCATAATGTTGATTTAATAGTCATAAAATTCACAAGCACCAAAAGTCAAAATTGCACAAAATGTTAATTTAATAATCGTAAAAACCACAAGCGCTAAACTGAGATTCGGCAATTCTAGTTTATTGCTTTGTGAAGATGTGTTGCTCGTAAAACGATTATTTATTCGATATAGAGCCTTTTGCCTTACTTTGTTAGTCTTTGACACGCCGGCTGGCATATTATAAATCAGATCATTTGGTTGTTTCCCTGATTAAAGGGTATAATAATTAATTCATTATTTTGTGAAGCGTTTCAATTTAGTAGTTTTTAAGATGTTTTCCGATTCGCTGCGCCGAAATTCTTTTATCGCGCATTCATTTTTCCTGACCTTTCCCGGGACTCTAAGTATTCATACCTAATTTTATAAAAATTGATTTAGAGCAGTCTTAGGGTCTAGCAAAAAATTCTGTTGTCCAAAATTTTTATTCACCAATTTTTTTTCTCGTAAAACTTTTGTCAAGTAGCCGAATCGAATCACCTAACACAAAATAAATCTTCACTCGAGATACCCGATAAAAACCCCAAGTATCTGCTAATAAAATTGTCCACGGTTACCGTAAATATTGACTCGGAATTGACATGCGTGTAATATCAAATTAACAAAGGCTCAGGAATGTTGTAGCGCGATGACTATCGCCGTGATAGATGGACCGTGTCGCGGCTTACTATTGTCTCAATGAATACTTTTTTATTGTCATAACATGGCTTTGACAAGTGGCGTTAGGGAGTTGTGGGTTTGTGGCGTTGGGGAGTTGTGGCTTGGCGTTAGTCGATTCCTTTTGATCGTAAATTGATTTTGATGCCCCTTTTATGTTCGATAGTAATCGAGTGGACCTTTTTATTGGCGAGGCGTTTTCATATGTTAATATTTAGATTGACTCGCTGATGGATAACGTAATGTGAACTTGATAATGTTATGGTATATTTTATCATCATCCGAATAGGATTGGAAAAATAAGTGGGTAGGTACATTATATTATTTGTTACTGTTTTTATAATAGTTTACTTGAAAGTAGTAAATTTTTACCAGTCAGAATAGTATGTTAAGCTAATATTTATCGTAAATCATGAGTCATGACATTTGGCCCCATTATTTATCTACTGTTTCAACACGCAAAAAAAATCTTGCCATAAAATCATACATCTCGACGGAATATTTAATATGGAGATAAATTTTACGTCAAAACAGAATCTAATTTACACTTTCCACGTCGTGGCCGCAGAGCATTAAATGTTTGTTATAATTTATTGGAGACGAATCATGTACGTGATACGGCGGCAGAACGTCTTTTGTTCGAGACAAAAATACACCTAAACGACATAAAATTTTTGTAAGGGCCCTTCCACGCGGTGCGGTGTACCGTGTACGGTGTAGGTAACGCGACGCGATTATAGGGCGAGGACAATTATTATTATTAATATCCAAAATTCATAAAATTAAATTTTATTGTGGAACTATGTGACACCAACTTTCAAAAATTGTTTTATGTGTGAAGCTGGGGCGAGCAGTAAGTACCGCAATATCGAATTTGAGGTGAAAAAAATAATTAATTACGGAATACAAATATATTCACTAGGTAGAAAGATAATTATTATTGTTCTCTATCTCTCGTATTATTGTCGTCCAACTCGAAAAATATTAAATGATCAAGTTTTAGTTTATGGGAAAGTCACTAATAGATATTTTGATGAAGATTTCACTTTGATAATGACATTATGACAATAAGATTCTCTTTGTCTAAACGTATATTATTCGTATGCCTGAAATATTCGTAATTATGTGTATATATTATATTTGCAGTTTAGTTCACACGTGGCGCCATGACAAGACTATATTATCGCGCCGTATGAAAGTGCCCTAACGCGTCGTGGACGGCGGAATACTAATGTCGGCTGATTGCGCTATATATTACCCCCAAATTGGTTTTATGATAGTAAATATTTAGACGTGGATGTTATCGTCTGTAATTTGATACTTTGGGACTTTCGGTCGTTTTACGATTGTTACACTATGTGAAATGACTGCTAAATTCTAAATTAATTTACGGTCTTTATACAAAACATTAATATTATTATAAAGGTACGATTTACATATTTTGATATAGACATACTTCGAGCCGCGAAAAAAGGACATAGGACAGTTTTAATTCAAAATAAAGCATAATTCCAAAAAGTTGAAGTTAACATTAAAATATAAAATTAAATTTTAAACAATATTGTTTAATTCTTATTTTAAAATCGATTATACGCAAACATAATTAATATGAACCATTAAACGTGCAGTCTGTTTATATAGACGATAATTAAATAGATCGCTATTATTTGTATTTATGTAATAAAACATTTATTGTACTTTAACTGACGTGGAAAATTATTTAAGTGCTAAATTAGTAATAAATCAATTATTAATTCCTACTGTCCGTATCTACTACAATAATAATTATGTCTGGGACCTTGATTCTTTATTGTAAGGTGATTCTGTAAAAACAAATAAAACATGTTAGAGACCTATACAGTAGCACTAATGTGTTCCCACAATCGGATCAATGCAATTGACTCATTGAAATCTGGCCACCATTGGACCTTCATGCCTAAATCACTCAACCGAATTCGATGAAATTTTGTGTCCCGAATTTTTTTATTATACATATTTATTACCGCAGAAGGTCCTGTGGTATTAACTTGAGTGTATGGAGTTTTGACAACATCTTAATAAAAACCAAACGTCACTTCTAACTAGATGTTGCGCATAATATTCAAAATTACTCTTCTATTTTTTATTTCAGGTAAAGATATCCAATATCCATATTATAAAATTTCATCAAAATTGGTTGAGCTATTAAACTATGACATAATCATGACATGACCTGTTTTTCTGTTATACATGAAGACAGACTAACAGTATTTAAAAAAAACCAGAATGACATACTTTCGCATTTGTTAAGTATAGAATGGATACAGAAATATGAAAATAGAACTAAGATAATATGGTAGTTCTATAATATTACCTTACTTTCATATTATCCGACTGCGAAAAGCAGGTGCTATGTGCAGTATGGCGTGTGCAGTGGCGGCTGCAGCTGCGGCGTGCGCCACCGACAGGTGGGCCGACAATCCGCCCCTGATATCATCACTGATTTATCTCAAATTTTGGTGATTTTTGTAAGAAATACTTAGATGCTATTCCTCATAAAGCACTGTCAGAGATTTATCAGCAGATGGCGGACCTATGTTACTAAGGGCCTATTTCACTACTTCCTGATAAGTGCCGAATAAGCTATCACTTAACATGACAGATAAAGTATGGAGAATCTGTCAAAAAACTTGTGATTCTTAAGCTTGTGAGCGGCCTATTCGGCACTTTATCAGGAAGTAGTGAAACAGGCCCTTAGTCTGGTACAAGTCAATATTATTAGTCGTAATATTATGGATTTGACATAGCCTATGAAAAAAAATCTATTAGTATATCAAACAATATTTTCTGGTGTTCTATTTATTGTTTATTGTTATAAAACAGGATATATTAAACTAATTTCTTTACACAGCAAATTAAAACAATAAAAATAATGTAAACGAACTAAAATATTATTAAAATTTTATACTCAGTATAAAAATAGTTAAATCAATGACAAACATTTTGCATCTCACGTCTTGTGCAGTTGCGCGGCGAGCGTTGATGTCTTTTGTTCGCCGCTCTGACTTTGTACGCGTCGTCGTAAGTTTGTCTATTTTTTAACCGACTTCCAAAAAGGAGGAGGTTATTCGGCGGTATATATTTTTTATTGCTACATAAATATTGATATTTCATTGAAGAAATAAGTTATTTTGTACTTTTTTACTCTAATATAATTTTTATGATAGCAGTCTGTGCGAAATATAATATACCCTCTAGTCAAGTTGCTACATGTTTGTTTCAATGAGGCTTCTTTTACATTAGTTTACAATCTGTACTTGAACACGGTCGCAAACACGGTCGATTTGTTTACGTGCTCATTGAACGAGTTCACTATGGTGTCACCAATTATGTAGCAAATAAGATAATATTAGGTTTATACCTGCAATGATAAGTTGTAAGTTGTAAATTTATAAAAATATCCACTCTCTACCTAATATTATAAACACAATACATAATAATTATTATTAATGTGTAGTGGTTTTAAAAGCATATTGACCTTATTACAAAATAAATCAAGAGAACATTATGTACGGTTATACAAAATGTTATTAGCAAACATCGTGTAAATAAACGATTAAAACATAATCGAAGCGAGACAAGAGCGAGCATGACGAGACAAGTTTTTGCGTGAATCATGAAGCTTTGAGCTACTAAAACAACAAAATTTAGCATCGAGGAACCGTACTAAATATAAAAATATTGTACTATTAGAGAAATTGGTTCATTGGCATTTGGTAGACCTACGTAATTTGGTGTCATTATGACCCCAACCAAAAATATCCCGAGCCCGACCGAATAATGTAAGTCCATCAATTACCTATGAATCTATTTCTTCGATGGTAGGTACATCTGTCTTCCTTGTTTTATCTGCTTGTTACCTCAAGTCTCTTTCGGTGAACCGATTTCGTACAGAGATACTTGGAGTCCCAGGGAAATATGTACATAGGATATTCTTTAAGCAGGTAAATGTAATATTTGCTGTGATAAATAGACTTTGGACTTTGGCGTAACAAGAGGTAAAGGCTTAGGTTACAAACAAGTATTGGTAAAAAAGTTTTTGCATTAAGAGATAGGTACATGACCTTAAAATAATGCTTAACGTTGGATGGAGGTCCCTGAAAACGGGCTAGTTAAGCTGACTTATTCTATAAAGAAAATAAAAGACCTAAGTTTCTAATTCTTACAACAATTATAGTCTTATAACATAACTTTTCTTGTCAGCAAACATCCGAGCGAATATACGTGTAATCTCGACTGAAACGATCGTCAGAATGTTAAGTGACACTAATCCAAAGAAGTATAGCGCTGATTACATGAAAACACGTCAGTTCACGCATTGCGGTGCGGCCGGCTACATTACGGGGCAAAAAGCCCGCTACATCAGCGGAAATGCCACCGGCGACTGCGCGGGCGCATCAAAGCCGCCGCGAATTCCTCCACACAACAGACCCAGCGAAACCCCGTCAAACTCATAAATAAACCCTGAAACGATCGACGCAAAAACTACCTATTTGACATCTAAATTATTGGCAGTTTCAGCAGCAGATGAGCGGTGACAAAGGGAAACGAATAATGCATTGAATTTTCAAAACAAACTCAAAATACTGAGGCGTTTGACGCGCGCATCCGTCGAAAAAAACGGGCGTGATCGAATGTGGACCTTACCGCAGTACCACGAGGGGCCACGCCGCCCCGCTCAATAGCGGTGATTAAAGGCGCCTGCGATTTCGGTTCGATGTTTTTTTTCTCGCCTTCATCGGCTATACAAAACGGGACACTACTGTAAAAGAATATACAATTATTGGGCTTTGAATGGCTTCAGCGGGGGTGAAGTGGTCATAAATTGTTATTTTTTGGGTGCACGTCGAAACCTTTTAAACGTGGACCGCATTGTGCGAACGGGAGGTGTGTGAGGGTATGTGAGAGTGTCAGGGGGTGTTCTATTTAATAATTACACGGCTCGAGGCTGCTGTATGGGACGAGTCAGCCGTGGAAATCGCTGGACGGGACTGACAGGTTGTTGGTGTAACATAATTATATTCAAAAAGGTTTGTATTTCATTCATAGTTTGGCACTTTAAATCTGTGTTCAACTATTATAGTTACATGGATATTATAAAATTTCACAGTCTAAAGACCGCAAAGTCATGTTATTTTACATTTTAGTTTGAAAATAAGATTAGACTCTTATGTTTGTGATCTAATAAAAAAATAATTGGAAATGTTTTTCCATTATTACAAAAAATGGGGTTGTCAATTATTATGAAACAAATATCATACCAGTGTAACCTAATGTTTAATCTTAATAATGAATTTAAAAATAATATTTATTCAAAGGCTAATTATAAATTGAAATTATTATTTATCTTACTTAGTCATGGAAAGTCTTAAATTACCATGCTAGATTTTAACGAAACTTTTCATGTTTTGTCTTCGAATGTTTAGCCTTATTTTTTAAAAATAAGCTTATTAGCACATACATAATATTATAATTGTAGGGTTGATACTAGGTACATAGTTGAAACGCATGGTCATTGAGTTTGGACGTGTTAATATCGGTGTGACGGTCGTAAATCCCAGCCAAGGACACGGCCTAACAAAAGGACCAAGTGTCGTAGAATTCCCGAGTCGATTTTACAAGAGGCTGTCTGGCCGCGTGTGGCCGCGTTAGATATGTGTGGATATACCTTTGATGCTCGGTTTGTAAGTGAATTTATAGGCAGTTTATGAAATAAATACCGTATTAAAGTGCTATTAAAAGATAATGATTGACAAATTCGCACACAAAAAAAAACTCAAAAATCAATTATTCTGCTGCAGTCGATATGACATCCATACATAATAATTAATGATAAGCATAGTGAACTATTACTGCAACTTTTTTAGCTCACAGCATCTGTAAAGTCTTAAAAAAGAATTAGCCCGTATTGTACACATACAATATTCTTATTTCCGGAGATAACCTTAGTCTCCTTTAAGTTATAGGAACATTTTAGTTAAATATCCTATTAAGTTACTAAGTAACAACATCGTTACCGCAGTGACTTTAAGGTCATTTTTATGTACAATATTTCCAGATTTTATTGAGGAATATCCACACAAATTTATCCTAAATGATTATTTTCAATAGGTCACCACTGTCCTTATGAATGGGTGGTATCGTCGGGTGCTCTTTACAACGCGCGTTTTGTCCGGAATGTTGTAACAAAAAAGCTTTAGATACACACCATAATGGCTATCGTTATACCGATCAAAAACTTCACGTATTCAACAATGGTCTTTATTACTTTGAATTAAGAGTGCGTGTGTTGGCTTTGAAGGGATTTTTGTTGTCCGAAGGTATAACAAATAAAACAATTCGTTTATGTTGGGAGCTGGGTGGAGTTTGTTTTAGATTCTTTATTAATCATGTCTAATTAATTGTGAACGGTCGATCTGATGCGGTCATGTTGCTTATTAATATGTGATATGTTCATCAACATATTTTGTATTTTATGAATGTATTAGTAAGTGCGATGTGCTTTTTGTGAGACGTGGTGTGTTTTGGGTTTTGTTTCAAAGATTTTAGTTACCGTGAATTATTATTATTAAAGTTATATTTTTTTGTTTGAGAAAACTAATATTCTCTTCGCTTATTCTCGTGTCTTTGCCAAATAACAAAATTAGGATGTCAAAAACATAGCCCATTCTAACACTACAAAACTCACTAACGCTGGATTTTTATGCGGTTTGGCCGCTTTATCACAAGCAGATGTATGTAACGATTTATATTATAAATAGCGGAGCAGTCGCGCTGTCATTTACTACATACTTGTGTTTGTAATCTCGTGGTGTAGCGGCTAAGCCACGCGTTTGGGCGGACGCATATAAATCCAGCCTTATATATTATTATGTAGTAGCTGTCCCGGCAAACGTTGTTTTGCCATTTAAAGTATTTCTACTTCATCAGTTGATACAAAATCTTACCCCTTTTTTGTCCCCTAAGAGGGGTGTGGGGAAAATTTTATACACCGGATGTTAAGTTGGAAAACACAGTTAATAATATGAAGTAAGTTCATTAAAGAAAATGTTTGATACAAAATCTGACCCCCTTTTTGGTCCCCTTAGAGGGGTGGGGGAAAATTTTTATACACCAGATGGTGAGTTGGAGGAAGACAAATATATCTGCTAAGGTTTTCACCTTATGCAAATCGGATCAGCAGTTTTCGTGTTAAAGGAAAAAGTTTGATACAAAATCTGCCCCCTCTTTCGTCCCCTTAGAGGGGTGAGGGGGAAAATTTTATACACCAGATGTTAAATTGGAAGAAGACAAATATATCTGCGAAAACCGCATTCAAATCAGATCAGTAGTTTTCGTGTGATAGTGGAACAAACATACAGACAGACAGACAGACAAAAAACTAACCACATTTTTGGCTTCTATAGCGATAAAATGACACCCCCTCATATTATTTTTTGAATATCTTTAATGTACAGAATTTTCATTTCTACAGTTTTATTATAAATGTATAGATTACAATTATACTATAACCAGATGACGCCCGCAACTCCGCTGCACCCAAAACTCGTTTACCGCGTGGGAACCAAAATAATTTTCGGGAAAAAATATCCTATAAGTATCCTTTCCCGGGACTCAAAGTATCTCCATGACAAACAGCAAAAATCGGTGCAGCGGTTTGGGTATGAATAGGTAACAGACAAACAGACAGACAGATACACTTTCGCGTTTATAATATTTGTATGGATAGCATTAGCATGGAAGTATGGATTTGTGGTAAATTCAATAATTGAACCGAAGTAATTGATCAATTAAATTAATACAAACTTTACACAGGTACGGCCCTTTGAAACCGTACACCATGCGCATAGGTCATTTAGCTGTCGCTTACCATTTGTACGCAAAGAGGAGTAAGCATAAAATATCGTTTTACCTTCCGGTAGCGCGGCGGATAGAGAGGCAAACCGATTTTTTTGCAAAAACTTTTTTTTTTATTTGTTACTTTTGTACTTGAAAAATTGGATTGTTAGATAATAGGATAATTATATTATAATATAGTTCAAATAAGTATTCCTATAATTTATCAGATATAATATTATACTTGTAGTATAACAGTTGGAAAAGTGTGCCTGCACTGCATTTATTTGTTACATTTTCACGAATCACGCCTAAATTGCTAAAGGTTATACCAAGGCAAAATGTACGGTTTCAAAGGATTATACGAATGGCGAAAGAAGTTTTAATGATGATTTACATCAATAACTATTTATTATGTACCAAAAACCAACAAACACTAAATACAAAAACCTTCACAAAAGACGGGATTACTCGAGATTTCTGCTCGACTAACACATTATAAGGTCAAATAATATCAAAACCAGTTGCCAACTCACATAATAGGACCACCACGGCATAGTAAAAGGAGAGCAAGTAGGTTAACTCCGGCCCAATGGTTCTCTCGCCCACTGATACACATCTTCAAAAATAAAGAAAAGGCATGGGTTAGGTGGAAAAAATATAAAAATTGTTCTGATTATGAACAATTTTCCTTATATCGTAAGAGATTTAAGTCATTGTCTATTGAATGTTTTAACAAATATCTACAATCAATTGAAAGCAGTCTAAAAAATGATATTAAACAGTTCTGGTCATTTATAAAAAGCCGTTCTGCTTCTCCTGGTATACCTAATACTATGCATTACAACGAAGAGGAGGGTAGCGGCCCAGAGGATATATGTAGGCTGTTCTCAAAATTTTTCAGCTCAGTTTATGAATCTAATGAGACTAATGATGTATGTGTTGAACCACCAATTACTAATAGTCACATAACTCTAAATGACATATCATTTACAAGCGATAAGGTGGCTTCTACGTTGAAATCTCTGGATATAACTAAGGGATTTGGTCCGGACGGAATATCTCCTCTTTTTCTTAAACATACCGCTGACTCCTTGAGTATCCCACTGTCAGTGTTGTTTAACCGTAGCCTCAAAGAAGGTACTGTGCCTCGGGTATGGAAGACCGCTAACATCACACCTGTATTTAAAGCTGGCAATAAAAATCAAATTAATAATTACCGGCCAATTTCATTGCTGTCAGCCTTGTCTAAGGTCTTGGAGAGGTTGGTTCATGATGCGATTTATCCTTCATTGCATAGTATGCTGATTCCCGAGCAACATGGATTTGTTCGAAATCGCTCCACAGTAAGTAATCTAGTCTTGTACTCAAATTTTTTATTTGAATGCATGGATAACAAACTACAGGTTGACTCAATTTATACCGACTTCTGTAAGGCCTTTGACAAGGTTGATCATAAGATGCTTTTGAAAAAGTTAGAATATAATGGTATCCGTGGTAATTTACTTCGCTGGTTTGTGTCCTATGTTACAAACAGGACCCAAAAGGTAGTGGTTCAGGGGTTTTCTTCGGATGCGATCACTGTCACATCGGGCGTGCCGCAGGGCTCCATATTAGGACCTTTGCTTTTTGTCCTATTCATTAACGACATAAAAAAATGTTTTTTAAACAGTATTTTCCTCCTTTATGCTGACGACTTAAAAATATTTAGAATAATAAGATCGCTAGAAGATAGTGTAAAATTGCAAGAGGATCTGGATAGGTTATCTGAATATTGCATAGCTAACAAGCTACATTTAAGTCTGGCCAAGTGTAAATCAATCTCATTTACAAAAAAAAGTAATGTTATAAATTTCTCATACTCTCTTTGTGGTTCCGCTTTAGAAAAAGTCTCGTTGATTAGAGATCTTGGTATTAATTTTGACTCTAAACTACACTTCGATACTCATGTAGCCCATATCACTGCCAAGGCTTTTAAACTTTCTGGTTTCGTGAGACGCACTTGCACTTTGTTCAAGAAACCCGCCACTTTGTTGATGTTATATAAGACGCTCATCCGATCGCAACTAGAATACGCCACATGCATTTGGAGTCCAATCTATGAGAAATATAATGTTCAAATAGAATCAGTGCAACGTAAATATTTAAAATATTTAAATTATAAAATAGAGCGAAAGCGATTACCGTACAACACACTTTTGGAAAAATTCTCTCTTCAAACTCTTAAACAGAGAAGAATATACTTTGATCAAATGTTTCTCTACAAGATCTGTCACAATCTAGTTGATTGTAATAATTTGATAAATCAAATTTACCTTCGCATACCTAGCCGCTCACAACGAATCCGTGATAATTACACTCATAAGCTGTTTGCTCCCACACCGAGCAGAACGAATGCTGGTGATAGGGCGCCATTAAAGCGAATCATGAAAGGCTATAATGATAATTTCACGGACATCGATATATTTGCATTATCTTTATATCAATTCAGAAAACGGTTGTTTGAAAAGATTAATTAAATTCTAGCAAAAATAGTTGATAAGTACACAAATTTTATAAATTCTAAGTTAAGTATTATATTGCTGTCGATGCTCTTAGCTATCTCTGTTACGTTAAGATGTTACCGGTTTGCCAATCTGCTTTGTAATCAATATTATTGTTTATTCATAAAATATTATGTTGTGGATAATGGTGTTGGTTGCGTAAGTACCTTAATGTTATTGTTTACATAAGTGTTAGAATTAAGCTTGTACGCAATTGTTTGTTATCCCAAATAAAATAAAATAAAATAAAATAAAATCCGCGAGATAATTACCTACTGTCTTAGGGTTGTCAATTTTAGGCAACGGCGCGGCGGCGGCGGCGCGGGCGGGGTGGTGTGATGTGGACGCGACTGACTGCGCTTCGTTCGCAAATCGCACCGCATGAACAGCGGCAACGTCGCGTCGCGGTCTCCCGATTTCTATCTCGAAACTATAAACTATAAAGTTATAAACAAATCCGTTGAGCTATGGTTCGAACTTTGCTTCATGTGTATATGTATTACAATTAGTCAATTAAGTACTTATTTTTAATTACGATTTAAAATAAGTACTTAATTGACTGTAAGTAGTTAGTAAATAGTAATATACCTACAATACAGAGAAATGGCATTACTAAACGTAAACAAAGCAATAGCGGCAAATTAGTCGACGGATCAAAAGTACCTAAAACATTCCCTTATTTACCTATACTTACTATGTTCTAGTGGGAAAGTAGACCTACCTACTTCCTCTGTGTCATAGAAAATTACTAATACAATAATAAAGAAGTAGGTAGGTATCTCATCATCAAGTAAAAATTATAATATGCTAGAATAAGTGAGTAGTAAGTACGTTTCCTGTTCAATAGATAGATAATCTGAACAGAGATAATTATGGAATTGTTGAATTATTATTATTAAAACACCCAAGCGCAGCAATAGTTTCTACTGCGATTATTATCAGTTTTTGATTCGTGTCGCGACGCCGAAAAGCCGTGAACGCGCGAGCCACGTACAGTGTTTAGCCCCGACTGGTACACCCCGAATCCACCCGAGATTTTTATATGTGTGCGTGCGGCGACGCATTGATACTATGACGCACACATACAAGCCGCGCGCCGTGCCTTTGTATGAAGATAACTTACTTCCCCTCTTTATACTATGACCACGGTTTCGAAATAAAAACATCTCCTAACAAAACATTATGAATCTGTAATTTGTCCCGCGAACTTGGACAAATAGAAGGTGTTTTCTTTAAACATTCACACTTTGACATATTACGAAACAATTAACGCCGAACAAACTTTTGTGTCTGGGAACTTTCGTCTGGTATTTTTAACCGACTTAAAAAAAGTGGTCCTTTGTGTTTGTAGAGTCCTTCCCAGACCGCAAAGACTGCTACTAATCTGCTACCTAAAAACCCATAAAAACTTATCTACCCAATACAAATTGGTAGATAAGACGATTTTCTAGCTAGTTTGTTTTTTGTCACTGACACGTCTTAATGAATTGGTTTGTAAAGAATACCTGTAATCCGTAGATAAGAGGTAGTTTGGTTAGCCACAGGTTTGTTGGGTTTGAGTTGTTTGATTCATAACTGTTTTAGATTTTTTTTATGTTCGAGTCACCTTAAACGTGAAAATAGGGACAATGACTATGCTAATAATTATTATGTTTTAAGATAATATGTATGTAGGTATTTTATACTAAACACATTCGGTCTTACCACAAAAGATTTTTAACACCTGTTGAACAGTTGATTAGAGAAAAATTCAGTACAAAATGATCTCAAAACAACTGTTCAACAGGTGTTTAAATCTTTTGTGGTAAGACCGATTTTTTTTTCTTGAGTACGCATTTGATTTTATTAATAAGTAGAATATTAAAATTTTTATTTGATGTGTCCGCTGTAAGTCTTTGTGTAGAAACATTTTTTTTGGGCGAGGGAACGTTCATATTTCCGCATATCCTATCCAGGAACCAAAACTATTTTCATATTAGTTTGATTAATGATTAATTAATTTTAAGCTTTTAAAATTAATTTAGAATAGGTCACGGTCAGCCTGGCGCGAGAGTGAAGACAAACTAACAATGGTTAGTAAACTGATTGTTAGCACCGTGAGTCACGCGTAATTGGGGACATTTTGATAGTCTGATATAATCTGTGACAAATATTGTAAAACCTGTTGTACATTTTTCTGAAAAAAATATTTATTTGAGAGTAAGAAGCATTCAAAATTTCGAAAAAAGACGATAATCCTCATCTTCAATAGGTTCACCGTTATATTTGTGCCAATTTCTTCATAATCGGTGGTATATTTATACAACATCTCATCACAATCTGTTCAGTGACTTAAGAGCTAAGACCGTGAAAGTAAATTTACACTTTTGCATATAAATGCATATAACTTTGCACTTATATTTTGCACCTTGACTAGTCATGACTGTTCCTATGCATTAGAGTTTAGACAGTATAAAAATTAAAAACACCTTTCGAGGTAAACATACGAATATGGACCACTCTTTACAGAGAGGTTAATGTAATCACAATGAATCATTGGCGATTCCTATGAATCACGAACGAGTGAATGAATGCAAAAAATGTAATGGAGGTAGATACCATAACATTTTTTACGGTCTTTGCTCACCGACAGAGGAATTTTACGATGGTATCGTTTAATGTAATTAGGATTACTAATTATTACGATTTTAGGTCAGGTCGTGGCCGATTATGAGTTTATGAACTTACTCATTGCGATTTTAGAGCCGGATAATCATAGCAATTCTGCTTGTGGTACGGGCGCCCCGTTTTGGGAGGTCCTGCCCTCGCTAACATTGCTACGGGCCCCGTGATAGCTGAATGCGTCACTACTGTGCTAGCATAACAACAGTTTACATTAGACATGGGAAATACTCGACATACTGACAGATTTTATCGACAAAATGGCGGATTTCCATTGTCTAACTGTCACTTTGCCTATTCTTCCGTAGAAAGAAACCGTTTCTTGGTGACCATGCTGCGCCTGCTGGTCGCATTAAACCCTTTCGAGATTTTACTGATGCGATTCAAATGTTGCTATCACAAATGACTTTATAATACTTCGCGTCTTTCACTTTTAAATTAAGGAACCGTAATGAACTTAAAAATGTATGAATCAGAAGCTCGGTATCAAGCGGAAGGCACAATCACACTCACCGATACGTGATGAGTATTGATAATGTGTAATTGACGTGGGAGATCGGACCGTGTAAATGCGAACGATCATCGGTCGTGACGACGATAAAAATAATGGACCAGGGTACTTAGACTACTTACACTCGACAATTTCAAAAACGGAAAAATTTAAAATATTGTAATATGGTATTTAGCGTAAATCCTGGCGCTTACGATACTCTATTTTGAATTCCATATTTTTTAAGGTAATTTTGTTCTTGAAGTAATCGAATGCAACTTGACTAAGTTCTCTGATAATTATCTATATGGCTCAATACAGAGAGCGGAATAATTTTGGCATTAACGACAAAATGTCGAGCATCAAACGCGGGCCGTTAAAAGCGGCCCTCGTTGAAGATTGTGCGCCCATTTGAGACCTTGTTGCGATTTGCGAATCATGTAGATATCACCCAATGATATTAAAAAAAGCGGCCAAGTGCGAGTTGGACTCGCCCATGGAGGGTTCCGCAGCAGCAATAAGGTTTATTTTTATGAAATTAAAATATTTTTGATTTATTTTTATATTTCAGTCGATTTAATGAAATTTAGATTAAGGTTTACTATTTATGACGTATAAAAAAAACTACTGGCTAGATCTCGTTCAAACCAATTTTCGTTGGTAGTTTTTATAGTAATATACATCATATATTTTTTTTTAGAATTATCATGCCTCTACTTTAGAAATTAGAGGGGGGGGGGACACACATTTTTCCACTTTGGAAGAGTCTCTCTCGCAAACTATTCAGGTTAGAAAAAAATGATATGAGAAACCTCAATATGATTTTTGGAGACCTATCCATAGATACCCCACACGCATAGGTTAGATGAAAAAAAAAATTTTTTGTTTCAGTTGTACTTTACTATATTTTATGACGTATAAAAAAACTACTGGCTAGATCTCGTTCAAACCAATTTTCGTTGGTAGTTTTTATAGTAATCTACATCATATATTTTTTTTAGAATTATCATGCCTCTACTTTAGAAATTAGAGGGGGGGGGGGGGGACACACATTTTTCCACTTTGGAAGAGTCTCTCTCGCAAACTATTCAGGTTAGAAAAAAATGATATGAAAAACCTCAATATGATTTTTGGAGACCTATCCATAGATACCCCACACGCATAGGTTAGATGAAAAAAATAAATTTTTGTTTCAGTTGTACCTATGGGGACCCCTAAAATTTTTAATATTTTTTCAATTTTTGCATCAAAATCTTAATGCGGTTTACAGACTACATCTGTTTACCAAGTTTCAATAGTATAGCTCTAATAGTTTCGGAGAAAAGTGGCTGTGACATACGGACGGACGGACAGACAGACAGACAGACAGACAGACAGACATGACGAATCTATAAGGGTTCCTTTTTTGCCATTTTGGCTACGGAACCCTAAAAAAGGGTTTTTTTAATATTGATATCACCATCATAATACTTCATTCGATTTGGAATGATCTGTGTAGTTTAAAGTTTATATGTTAAACTTAGAATATTACCAATATTCTAATTTAAATAATTCTTTATTAAAAAACATAACGCTAAAATTTTAGATCGAAAAAGAATAATATGCTGAACAGAGGAAATATTATTAAATCATCGTCTTGATATAAATATCAAGATGGTGTGTTACTCTGGACTGAAGTTATAGCAAATGTATACTTCCTACTCCTCCTATCTTCTGATTAATTTCGTTCCTGGTCCCAAGAAAGCTCCAGCATGTTCCTCGGGCTCTCTGAGATCATGAGAGTGGTGAGAATGTGTGGTGGCTAAAGCCCGTTAAAAAAAAGTTTTAAGAGTACGGAAAAGCGTTACTATGAAAATTTGAGACATTTTCCGAAGTTATTCATACTATACCAAATTGATGATGAAAATTGTAAATCAATTTTTCTAATTTATTGAATGTCAGATGATTTAACAACCATAATTTATGATAATTAATATCACACGTGGCACTTAAACACAGCTATATTTCTATTTACTCTCAGCGTATATTTTATTACTACTGTAATAATTGTCCAACTTAACGCCATCTTTAATTTATCTTAACCTTTAACCGCCTGTCTTAGGTGTTGCAGACTTTGTCGCTTCGCGCGTTGTCATTGATATAATGATTATGTCACTCGAACTCTAGACCAGCCTTTCTCAAAATGTCATTCTGAAAGCCATTATGAAAACACTAAAGCCTGGAGCTCCGCAGAGGGGAGGCCTTTGCGATACACAATACATATAAATTGTTATTAGAAATGGTGTCATCAGACACCAGCATGGAGAAAATCAAAAATATTTTTCTTTTAGGTCCGCTAATAATTTCACTTCCTAATAGGGCCACCAAAAAATTGAGAACCGCTGCTCTAGGAAAACAGCATGTTCCATCATCCTTAGTAGCGTAACTCCTGCAGTGGTGGTGGATTCTTGATAGTGATTTTCCGCGTAACTAAGGATAATAATTATTTGTAACGGTAGTAGTTTTTAAATTTTGATTAGACTATACCATTCTTCATAAATTTTTTATTTCAATTGTAGGTATAATAATAATATCTGTAAGATATTCATAATAATATGGCCCATCGAAGCGTGCAATAAATGATATTATTTAACATGCTATGGTCCTAACTAATCTAAGTCACAAAATTCTATACAAACATTTAATGGGCCTCGCGCTCGGTCGGATGATCTTTCTTTACGAATACTAATTATTTCGATCCCGGATATTTCAATTGTCGTAAAGGACAAAACAGAGGTATTCAGGCAAGCTAAAAAACAAAAAAAATCACAAGTTTTGAGCCTCCCGGCTTGAACCAAACAGATTAACATATTTGAGTAAAATTGTGTGGTTATGTCAAGTTGTGTGAATCATAGGTCACTTGACGCCGTGAGAAAGAAAGCCTTATCTGCGTACTCTCTAAAGAATGCTCTGGACGTATCCGGAGCGGGATCTTAATGAATAAACATTTTATTGAGGGCAAGCATCAAACATTTAGGTCCAACGTTTTTGTCTTAGGGGCCGTCCAGAAATTACGAGAGACGTTTTTGGAGAATTTATTGTATATTTGTAAGATTTGCCTTGAGGCTGGAGTACGAAAGATTACGCGTAAGATTTTTTAAAACTTACACTAATATTGACGGTAAAAGTATTTTCATTAAAATAAAACATTTTACAGAATTACTTTTATTCTTTTTAGTGAGTAAAACCATTGTTAATATTTTAGTTGTAAAATTTAATTATATATAGCCATTATTTTCACATTTTAAAACAAAAAATTGCTAGTAAAATTTATATGGTATTTTGCTGACACCCTTTCTTTAAAAATTTCTGTTAAAATTGAGATGCAGCTGGATGGCATCTTGCCCTTTATACTTTGCGTAATTCATGGACGCCTCTTTATTAGTAACTTTCAAAATGAGTAACCAACGGAGGCTTCCTAAGATGTTTGGAGCGTTACTAAGACATCCGAATTTCATTGCCGAAATTGTTACCGGAACTGAAGCCTTAGTGATTCGCTCGACATTATGTAAAGGCTTGCTTCACAATCGCAAATCAAAGTATTGATTATCCGAAAGTTTTGTCTTTATCGTGTATTAAGTAGTAACTGGTGATAAAGCTTCCGGACAATCTATTCGACTGGCGTTTATTTACCGAAGAGCCAGCGACAGCCTGCAGGGCTTCGTTTTTTTATAAAAGCTGAAAGTTTGCCGGTATATAACCCCTATAGAAGTAAAAACGACCAGCAAGTAGCAACTGTGGAGTTAAAGTCGCGACTACTTTAGGAGTTCCAGTTCTGAAAATCTTCCCAACCTTCGATAAGTGCACAGTTAATATTAGGAAAATGCCAATTTTCATAATTACTAGCTAAAAGCCGAGTTTTGTAAGGGCTCGCGTCGTCACACCTTCTGCCTTGACAGACCGATGAAAACACATCTACATATAAATAACAATTACTATGTTAAATCACAAATCAATATGCGTGATTATTTTTCCGTAAGGTGTACCACAAAATGTAAAGGTTGTGGGCACTTGTAGGATATACTATGGTTCGCTTCGCTCGCCATGATTATTTTTCATATTATTTATGACGCATATAATATTATATATCACCTAAAACATTTGTACCTATCCCTAAAAGGCATGTACAAGTAAAGAGAAAAAGTCCTGACTTAAAGCAAATTAATGATGCTTCATCTCAACTTATTAGATCACGTCTAGGTCGATCTGTGGTCCGTTCAGCGTAATTCCCAAGATCCTTTCGTACCTAGGTCCTAGGTCATACACGTCAGGTTAACCTTTTAATACCTCGAAACGCTAGAAAATATTGTTTTTGTATATTAACATTGAAAAGGTATTAGATAATAATGGCACCAACCGGAACATATTGGCAGGAATAACCAACTGTTATAATTGTGATACTCAATATTAATTATTTTCAAAATTTTGAAGAATGCTTATTGCTTATGCAGGCGTCCAGGGTGAGAAAGTTGACTGGGATCGATATGCTACTCCCTATAAATCTAATTATCTGAAAGTGTAGGTACCTGTGTATATTTTACTTGGTATTAGCTTTTGCCCGCGGCTTCATCTGCGTGGAATTCTGAGAACGACATAATTTTGGAAAAAAAAAAACAACTTTTTTACACGAACATATCAGCTTTCTATCGGTGTTAAAATTTTTGCAATCGGACCGGTAGTTTCAGAGATTACCTCCTACAAAGAAAATCAAACCTTACCTCTTTATTATAATATTTAAGTGTATTTTTATACATCCATGGTGTAGACATGGTGTAGACTATCAAAAGTCGTAAAGCTATAAAACGAAACAAAGTCATAGGAAGTGTCTAACGAATGACAATGAAATGCAAGTACAATAACAATAACAATGAGTTGCCAAAAACTTTGAACTATCTTAACTTAGAGACAGGTGAAAACCAACCCGTATGCCAAATATTTTTTTAATTTAATTTTATTGTTTTAGTTTATTCTAATCTATTATAAACAATTTTTCCTTATCTCATGATTTTCTTTCATTTAATGCATTTTACACGAAAGAAAATCATTTTGGCAAAATGTTTTTTCATGTGTCTCTAATACAATTTACCACACGATATGCGCGTTACATTTTCTCACTTCAGAATATTAATAATGACATTTATAATTTAAAATAAACAAGCTTAATATAGTATTACTCAATTTGTTACCTAATTTCATAAAAAGTTTTTATTGACCCGAGAGACTAGTTATCGACCTCTGGAGATTGGCACGCGCCGCGCTTCCGTTCGTAGTTTCGTCATCGGTTGTTCACTAAACGTCGTATGTCTCTACGTAGACGACGTCACTTACGACCTTTTTGTGGGAACAGCACTTACGACCTTTTGGCACATCGCACACAAGGACACTTTTGAGATCGTGTGACCTCAGTAGACGGTAATTATCGCAATTGAGTCTGGCTTTTAGATTAATTTGACTTTATGATATTTTGGTTGGTACTGCATCCGGAGCATGAGCAATTAGTATTGGGAGTAAGTACCATATTTGATTGCGTGATTTCAATGTATTTCATAGATTCGAATTACTAGTGGTTGATCTTAATTTATTTTCTGATAATGCAATGCCTCGTGACATTTCCATCCAGCCAACTTTAGGGTAATTCGTGAGCAGCGTAGAGTAGTTAGCTATAGAGACAAAATCGCTAAGGAGATCTAGAAGGTAAAAATAGTATCAAAGACGCACATGCATTAAACTTCGTAGATTTGCTTTGGGCAAAGTACTCGCCCAAAGTGATCTATCCAATAGAAGTAAGCGCCATTACCTCATAAAAGGCTGAAATAAAACTACGATGAGTTCATCAAGAGTTCCTGTATCATAATTACTCACAGCACAAACCAGAAACAGTATCTAATAGCTATAATTTCTCAACCATTTTTACAGACAGGAAAGTACGGTTCGGCTTTGTGACATACCGCTGTGGAGACACCAGATAATATCTCTTTAGGGGACCGATTCTGGCATACCTCAAGTGTCGTTTTGATCTCAAGCAAGGGTGTAAGGGACAGTCAACTCGATCTCAGCAGGACTTCGTACAATCTACATCTACGATTCGAGTTATTTCGGAAGTACGAATCGAGGTCAAAACTAAATCAAAGCGACATTGTTAATTTAGACTCGTAATTGAAATCGAATCAGTATATTAATTCGATTTCAATTCCTTCCGCCCCTAGGAATCCCCTGAGCCTCGCGATCGAAGTGATATTCGAAGGATAAGAATCGGTCCTAGGATTGCCAGCGTTCCCTCCTAATGGCCTAGCGACTCTCACTTCATTTAGTTTTACTTAATGATTCCCTGGTGCCCAGTGAGCTGTTTTTTCTAAGGCCAATTAGACGGTAGTCATGTCATCTCGCCTGCGCTTTTTGCGGCCATTCCGCGCTGTCATTGGCAGAAAATTCATATGACAAAGTACAGTTTCTATGTTCTCACGTAATAGATGCTCGCATTCTGCCAGTCAATAATTGTTTCGTTCTTCAACTACCATCATCAACGTGTGATTGGCATGTAAAAAGTCGGTTCTGTACCTAATCTCTAACGGCCGTTCCCAATATTTGATCTATCTCTTACTTGAGATATGAATAGCTCACATTAGACATTAGCTCCATATATTTTATGTTAATTCTATGTCAGCTGCGATCGGTTGTATGTCAAACTAGAGATAGATTGAATATAGGGAACGGCCATAATAGTCGTGTCGGTCTTCCGTCCCAATAGGTTATGAGAGTAAAAGGAATAGAGAGTGCTCTTTTGTACTGCGTACACACTTGGGCACTACTCTTGCGTAACCGGCCTGGTTTCAATGAAACTGGCCATCGTCTTGTTAGATTTTAAATTAGGTACTTTAAATAATATTTGATTTTGCTTTTGACTTAACCTTATAAGTTATACTTGAAGATTAATAATTGAAACTTGCAACCATAAAAATATATTTATCATACTGTTAATATCAATATTCAATTAACATACATAAAAACGTACAAGCTTATTCGCTTTCCGATTTTTATTATTAGTATTCACCAAGTTTATGACTTTAGTGCATTAATCATAACACAATTGAGTGGTAAAAATAAAAAATATATAATTGATTTCCTTATAGCAATCGTACATTTTCAAGCACAAATAAATTTAATCAGCTTGAATCCTTATTAATGTGAGAAGTAAATAGTCTTCAATTTAATAAAGAGTAACTGCCGCACTCAGAGTTAAACATTAATTACTTAAATATAATTAATTTAAAATTTTGACATAAGCTCTATACATTATCTGTCAAACTCTTCATTAAATTAAAGGTTAGACATAATTAAGAGGAGTCCACACAGCCGTTTTTCCATACAAAAGTTGTCCCCTGTTTGTTTGTGTTGTGTTGAGAAGGAATCAGGGGACAACGAATTTACTGTATGAGCTAGTAAGTAGGAGCACCCTCTTCTCTGACTCTGACCTCTGAATTATTCCTTACTCGAAAAGTACCATCGAGGAAGTACCAACTTCCTAGGCAGCTGTTGACAGACCAACGTCATTTGGTCGGATCATGTCAATTCAATGATAATTATTGTAATATTATATCGGCTGGATTTGACGTAACGCGACCAAACTACGTAGATCCCCCATCTGCCTAGGAATCAACTTCTCTGATTGTACAAACAGTGTTGTTTGTCACAGGTTTGTGTTTGTGCTCGGCCATTATACGCAGGTCAAGTACGAATGCAATTTGTTTACACTTTTTAAGTGCAAGTGATGTTTTTAAAGATATTTCGAGAATAAAATCAAAGTAATGCCACACACAAGCTTAAGATAGCTGGGCAATTAAACTGAAGGATAAATAGTGCATTTGCTATTTAACTACCAATCACGTATCTCCGATGGCTACTCCCTTTTCACTCCTCACGGACCAAAGAGTCCTACAAACAAAAACTGAGCCTACGTCAACCATTTTTGTCAAGCGATTTGTAACTTGTGTGCGGCTTTCGAATTATGCTATTGCTTCCTTTTCTATTAAGTATTTCCCAGTTATATTGATGATGAGGTCAAACTTGCTAAAATCAGCTACCAAAAACTCATTTAAGTTTTCTACACCAAAGTTAATTTCTTAGCTTTTGCAATAACTCAATTCTTTTTAGGTCAACCCGATAATCCAAGTAATTAAACTCCGCTAATAAGATAACAATTTACTGACAAATTGATACAAAATATAAATTCTATTTCTGTAAGGTCACGGCCTTAATAACAAGTATACTTAACAAGTACCTATACATACGTTTATGTCCCGTCTCCAGTGTTCTAATCACTCGTTACTTTACATCCATAAACATTAAATTAATAAGTCTTCGCGCGATAATTGTTTTATGCGACCCAAGGCCCCTGGGATCGTTTACAAGTGCTTACAATCTCCATGTATACTGTAGGTACAGTTCAGAAACTCTGATAGTAAAGTTGTAGTGATGAATGTCATATTTTTTGTTTTTCAGATGATGTATAGGTACTTTAATGAACACGAATTGAATTTTTTTACTCTGCAAATCTTAGAACTAAACAAAATGTTTTTTTCAGGACCCAATTCTTTTATTAAACACGTAGGATCATTGTTCGCTACTTTTCAAACATAACATTTTATTTACTTTTATCACGTGCTTTTTCGACGATCGACGTATGATCCTCTTACCTCCATCTTTTCAGGAAGTAAAGAGCTAATTACTGGAGCGAAGCGCAAAAAAAAATGGTCACGCGCGGACCTCGCATTAAAATACCCCTTTTCGTCCACATTCGTGACACATCGTGTGTGTGCCGCTGTAAATAATAAATCTTTCTAATAAATAAAACAAGGGAACGTGAGGCAGATAAAGCGCATGCGCGGCCGGTCCGCCCAAACGTCATTGTGGCGAGCCGACAGATCGTTAAGCGTAAATGTGAAAACATTCTGACCCATAAGGGGGTCGTAAAAGATCCGTGTAAGAATTGTAGCGAGGAACGAGGATTTTTTTTGGGTCCAAATATTAGATTAAGCAAACGCCTCCGTGGTTTAGAGATAAGAGACTTGGATCGGATCGGTTGGATTGACGGATCAGTCGAGGGTTCGATTCCCGTGTTGGAACTACAAAAATATATAGTGCAAGAATATAATGGAAGAAAAAATATGTGATTGACAATTATTATAAAGGTGATCCATGCGTCGGACGAGCATGTAGAAAGACGGTCCTGCACCTGAGCCTGTAGACAAGTGGCGAAACGCTAACGCTAACGCTATCTCTAACGTTACAAAATGTATGCGATTTGACATAAGTCATCGCTTCGCTAGCGAATACTAATGTCAAATCATGGGATTTCATTTTGTGGCGTTAGCGTTAGCGCTTACGATAATCGCTTGCCACTTGTCTACTAGGGCTGATCTCTCGCCAGTTGTGTTGGTCGTCCGTTATACAGGATACGTCTTATGGAAGAGAGAGTGTTCTTGTGTACTTGTACTACGCATAAGTACACTTGGGCACTAAGTTAATCCTTCGTATCTGGTTGATGTCAATTAACTAGCTACTGCTTTGAGCACCTCTTACATGAATTTAAATCTCATTCTAAATGTAATAGGAACCATCGTCCTTCCCCGAGACTCAATTAAAGTCAAAGTATTTCCATGCCTCAACAAAACCAGTTCAGTGGTTTGGGCGTGAAGAAAGATTAGTATGGATTGTCTACTGACCAAAATATGTATACATGAGCGCTTTATAATATGTGATATATTATATACATGAATGCAAATGACTGCCAGTAATGTCGACTCGAACGTTATAAAACTTAAAGACAAGTTACGCGCTAGCATCGCCATTCACAACACAATAAAATAAACTACGGCATGATTGAGGAACTGACATATTTTGTTACATAATACAGAATTATAGACATGATGGTACATATCATATAATATTTTATGCGCTCAAACTCAAAATATAATGGATGATTTTACAAAAACTTATATTTTAGTAACCAATAAAATAATAGCTGACCAATCAATAATTGAAACTTATAATAATATTAAATGAAGAATGAAAATAAATAAGAATGGATCCAATTTATTTTACAAGTATCTAAGCACAAACTGTTCTAAAATTTAAGTACAGTATCGTGACTCCCGACACAAAGGGATGAATACCTACCACAGTATAGCAATATAATATCCCTACAGTAGTGAAACGAATGTACTTGCGCAGAGCAACGGAGGGGTACCCGCGGGGAAGCGGGCGGCGCGGGCCCAGTCCGCCAAACTCGCGGAGTTTGAACGACTTCGCGCGCTGGTGTGACGTTGGCGCGTTTTGTGTTTTGTGTTGTAAAACGATAGCCTGTAACATCTTATTTTATAAACAATGGGATATAACAAGTGTTCAGTGTACAGAATATGTAAATCTGATTCAAAAAACAAAAAGGGTTTAATTGTCATAAAATATAATATCGACTCACAGTTCACACTAAATTGTGTTGGCCTTGGTGGCATTTATTTGCAATTTGCATCTCTGTTTTATTGTTTACGTTGTAAGAAGTGTAACAAGGAGAGAAACAATTTATAGAATAAAAATAAAAAAAACTGTCAAATACCCTGTTACATGGGCGTTTTTCAAATAAAATGTCACGTTACTTAAGTGGAAGCAAAAATTACGATACACGAAATCTGCACAATATTGATGATAAACCTGAAGTTAATTAAATATATTAACTGAATTTAATAAGAAAAATATGCAAATATAGTAAAATAAAATGAAAAAATGTATTTATTTTCAAAATTGGTAACTGATTCTTTCCATTAAGTAACTTTTTGACTTGGGTTTTATACAAAGAATACATTGTTTATTTTATAATAATTTATGTTTTTATCAAAGTAATCAAACATATTTTAAAAAAAACAATGCATCGTAAGATAATATCAAAAACATTGTCGATATTTTTTAGGTGAAACATCCATTACGTCACTTTTGTGCGAGTAACAGTACGCAAAATATCTTATTATGATTTTAATAGCCAAGTTAACAAAGTTTTAAGGTATCAAAAAGTAAAAATTTATATAGTTTTAACAATATTGTAGCGCTTAGCCTGCTATAAACTAATATAACTTGAAGAAAACTTACATTTTAAATCAAATTTTTATAGGACAGTTACTTAGGTGGAACACAATGTTACTAATAGGAATATACAAGGCTATGTGTACAATGTACATAATTTTGCATAGTTTATTGCAAATAAAATATGTACATTAAAATTGTCAATTTAAAAGTATTTTTTTGCAATAAATTGCAGTGTTTAAATTTTCTAATACACTCACAGTCTATTCTACATGAATTTTTTTAAAATAAAAACAAAAATAATAATATTGCATCCACCCCATTAAAAAAAAACTTCCTTACAGACACGTCCTTATCATTCCATTAAGTAACGTCCATGATCCGCTTATATGTAACGTTCCTTAATGGATGTTACGAATCCTGACCTTAAACTATTACAAGTTATTAACGGACAATTAAATAGCAAAATATTCCTACTCACTTATTTAAAATATAATCGAGGATAACTAAACTGCAAGTAAACGATAAGTACACACAACTAAATTCTTTACTTACCAATTAATGGGCAGTTCTTAATGGAACAATTTTTTGGCACTATGTAACCCCAAGAAACAACGTAACGAAATGCGTAAAAACAAGCCGGAACAAGAAGGCGTGATTATTTGAAATAGAATCAATGTTGTTCCGGCTAAAAAATAGCACAGACAGTGCGTTTTTAAGCCACGTCCTTTAATTTTTATAGCCAATTTTTTATCGTTCTTAGCAGGAAATTCCGCCACTCCTGTTTTAGTGGACAAACTTTTAACTCATTTTATATATATTCAATTATTTATTAAAACATAATTAATTAATAATTACTTAAAAGAAGAAACAATTCTGTTTGGACCGAAAATCATAAATTATATTCAAGGGTTTTTGGGACATTATAATTCACTGTAAATATAGCAAAGTGTTAGGGGGACATCTAAATTTGAGTGTACCTTTGATACATTTTTGCCAATATTTTATTCTAACAAGGAACTTTAAAATTTTATGGTATTTAATTATAATAATTAATGCTTTGTCTATTAGAAATATATATGTTATTGGTAAAATGTGAAAAGGTTGCTGAGATATTAACTATCAAAGTTGGTGGACAGCTCATTTTCAACGTGACATTTTTTTTGAAAACCGCCCACATACTAATTAGTACCTACCTAGCTAGGTACACAGGGCCACACATCAAGTGTAACATTTTGACCTTTGGACCGCCCTTACCGCGCACGTAATAAGAGCGAGTTTTGAAGTGCTTCTGTTACACCTGACGTGTGGCCTACCGTACCTACCAATTGTTATAATATGATTAATTATTGTTGGATATTTTATATATCTGTAGTGTACATAGCTAAACTTCTTTTATAAAACCTATTTTATTTTGTACTCTTTACTTTATGATATTTTGACTTGTTTACTTTTTGATAGATTTTGTCATTATATTAAAAGAATTTAGCTTGAACCAACGCTTGAACATCGCGTACTATTTTTCCTTTGCACCTTCAATCTAAAAGTTTGGGCAAGTTAGCACCCTCGCACGCCTGCGAGGACCTTGCTCACTTCACTGGTGACCCCGGAAGGAACACAGGATGGAAAAAGAGAATTTTAGCAGCGATCGAAGAGACGGCGCAAGACATCGGTGACCCTCGACAAAACACGCCATCTCCATCACTCCGCGCCCTCCGCATCACGCCAGCCAGCATCGCCACATCGGGCACATCGGTCCACTAGCCGCAACGTACCGCGGCCAGGGCAACTCCACATCGGCATCAACGGGCAATCTCACTACACCGACCGGTCAGCAAGCAGAGCACATCTCTCCTGGTCGGCACGTAGCATCGGCCCCGCACGGCAGCTATCCGACTCACTGGATCCCGTGCAGCAGCATCACAGTTCCGACTCACTGGGACTACACTGCAGCCAACGCTGGTACTAGCGACGCAAGTGGCAAGATTTCACGGTTCGACCTTCGGTAGTTTTAAAACCGGTTATTATCGCCCTTGACGGTCTCTGGAGGGGGGTGATGTAGTGTACATAGCTAAACTTCTTTTATAAAACCTATTTTATTTTGTACTCTTTACTTTATGATATTTTGACTTGTTTACTTTTTGATAGATTTTGTCATTATATTAAAAGAATTTAGCTTGAACCAACGCTTGAACATCGCGTACTATTTTTCCTTTGCACCTTCAATCTAAAAGTTTGGGCAAGTTAGCACCCTCGCACGCCTGCGAGGACCTTGCTCACTTCATATCCGAATGCGTCTTCATTATTTTAATCCTTCGATCGTGGGTTCTTGGAAATTTATTGTTATTCTATTGTGTCTTGCTCACCGGTGAGCTTATGGGGCTTGATAGGTTAATAAAATTTTTAAATCCATACTAATTAGTAATTACTAATATTATAAATGCGAAAGTGTGTATGTCTGTCTGTCTGTCTGTTACCTCTTCACGCCCAAACCGCTGGACAGATTTTGCTGAAATTTGGCATGGAGATACTTTGAGTCCCGGGAAAAGACAAAGGATACTTTTTGTCCTGGAAAAATGTACGGTTCCCGTGCGATTAACGAGTTTTGGCACAACGGAGTTGCGCGCATCATCTAGTAAAGAACTCAAATCATCTAAAAATAAAGTTTCACGTAAATATCTGGCAGTACGACATAATATGTAAATATAACACGCTGATTAATTACAAGCACAATATTTTATTTTTATTTTATTTCCCGTTTCGTGGCAAGTGGCAACCCTGGCATATCTGCTTGGTACTTACACCGGTGGCGGCATCGTGCGACATCAAAGGCGTTTCGTTACTGTAGGGATATTATATTGCTATACTGTGATACCTACCGAACAGGCGCCGCCCCTTGATAAACAGGTGGTTGTTCTTATTACCATAGCGATAAGCAACAAATTACTTTAAACTCGACAAGTAGAGAACCTCAGATGTGTAATAAATGCATAATCTATTACACATTTAATAAGCACTATTAGCTGTTGTTATTTGTGCACATAATATAAAGGGCAAGACTCCGTTCGGGTATAAACATGGTTAAAAGTTAGAAAAGTTGTCTATATCCTTCATCGTGATCTACTTTATGTGTATGCCATATTGCATTAAAAACGATACAGACTTAGTTTCCTAGGCTATTCTATGAACTGGTAGAGTTGCGGTAGGTTCTATCGTACCCGCAACTCTGCCTTAAGCGATAAGTGGAGTACCATGGGGTTTTAGTCAAAGACTTCTTTTGGTTTTAGTGGGTAGTCTACCAGGAGTCCCACATACCCCGGCTGATATCCCAGTCTGCCGGGATGCGTAAAGCATTTCCCCATGCTAAAAAAAGGCTATTCTATGAAACTTAACAAACTCCCCTCTTTATAATAATTAGTCTATACTATAATAATAAAGATATTATAAAGAGTGTAACAAAATTAAGTGGTAATACTTTAGGGTGTGTACTATGTACGTGTCCCCTGATCCCTATAAATAGAGTTCACTGGGAAAGTAACAGCGCTGAAAGAGCAAAACTTTTTTTGTGATTTGTATGGGCAAGCGCCCCAGCGTCATGAATTTATATAATATGGTGTGAGAGTTGAGGATATTAGTACAATAATTAGAAATTCCATAAAATATTATTTATATGAAGAAACAATAATACGTAATGAAAACGTTAAGCTACTATGTGATAAATCCAGTTTTTTGTACATTCGTGATCGTTTACGTCCACCGCGAGGTAGGGGGTCAATTTAAAAAAGTTTTATTGATTTAAACTAACACACTGAACAAATTTTACACCCGGACTCCCGGCGACAACTCGCTACTGCTAATCGCTGAACAAACTGTCGGTGACTTTTTTGATAGCCACGATTCGATTTCAAACGATTTTATATTTCAACCGACCGTGTTAGAGGAGGGACACGTTTTTAGGGTTCCGTAACAAAATGGCAAAATGGGACTCTATTACAATGACGAAGTCTGTCCGTCGTGGTTTACGAGATACAGCCTGGTGATGGACAGACAGACAGACAGACGTCTGCCTGTCATCAGGCTTAGTCTTAAAAACCGCGATATCTAGAAAGCTGTTGATTACAAGTAATATATTGGTATTGCTGCTGTAACGACAAACACTTAAAAATAAAGTAAGTAAATATAAAAAGGGGCTTCCACAAAAAAACGTGTTTTTGCCCCTTTTTGCTCTATATCAATAATGGCAATTGCAGTTCAACACTTTATATAGACTTTAAAAATAAATAATAACTGCATATTTTTGGTTGTTATGAATAAATAGTACCTACGGAACTCATCGTCCGCAAGACCGACTCACACTCGGCCGATTTTTTTCACCGCCTTGACAGCACTAATTCGTGAGGGCGACGCAGGAACGCAAATATTGCGGCGTGAATGGCTTGTGTCAAGAGTAAAAACATGAGATTATTTCCCGTTGCTGTGCATGGGAATACCTCCTTGCTTTATGAGTCCTCGCCCGGGAGTCGGGACTCGACAGTTTTGTATTAAGTAGACAAGTCTGTATTAATTATATAATACATACAACTATTAATTATTTATTATTAACATTAATATTATTACTAAAACCCGATAGTTTATAATATCATCAGGGCAGGTTGGGGGCTTGTGGTGGAAAGTGGTGGAAAAGTTACTGTAAGCGCCATCTATGAATTGTTTTCTGTAATTTAATGCACCGTCTGTTATTGTATTTGTGCACTGTTGTGGCATTGGATGAGGTCTTATTGAACCTATCACATAATCCTGTCTTTCCCAAATTTCCCACTACGCGAGATTGGCGCCACCTTCGTCAATCGTGAAGTTCGCCCGCGTTTTACCGCTGCAAAGTTAACCGCGCTTCAAGAGAGTGAAGTTTTTCGCTGGACGCTGGTACATTGAGTTTTTTGGCCACCGCTACAAAGGTCACGCGTTTTCTTTAATCCGCTAATTTTGAGGGGGCCCCCCACACGTGTGAAGCAAAAATCCACTAATCCAAGGTAAGATCTTTCCTTTGTATCATTGCATGTGTATTTTTACAGTGATTGATGGTGAATTAATGGTACAGTTACAATTCATAGTCTTAGCTTTGAACCTATACAGTCCACTAAATTCGCATACAAACCATAATTTGGTCCATTACGAGCCGCATAATATTCTTAATTTGTGTGTTATTTACCGCGATTTTAATTAAATTTATCCGCAAACTCGCTTTTTTCTCGTGTAATTTGTAAAACAAAATGGCGACGCGTAGCCACGCCGACGCTTCTTCGGCAAAAATGGCCGACGAACGAAATTTAAAACTCGCTGAAATTAAAGCCGCCGCGTATTTTCAACGTATGCAATCAGTTTTTGATTCGATTCCAATATCGACCGCGCCCACTAGAAGTTCACAAGAATTTTTAACTAAATGCATAACTATAGATAATATCCGCGCTGAATTTGTTTCCGCAATCAATAATAAAAATGAATTAACTTTAATTCTTAATCCCAACGCATCGCCTGATTTTCAAGAAATTTTCGCATTTGATGACTTGTATAATCGAGTGAAAATTGAAGTAGCCAACCGCTCCGCTATAGAACCAAAGGAAAGCAATGTAAAATCTAATTGTAATCATGATAACGACAGTAAAATTCGATTGCCGCGATTAGAGTTGCCTACATTTAATGGGGATATTCAAAATTGGCCTATTTTTTATGAAAATTTCCGCAACATAGTACATGATAATAATATTTTGTCCGACTCAGAGAAAATGCAATATTTGCTTGGTAGATTAACGGGGCACGCGCTTGATCTAAGTAGAGGTATTTTACCTACGGGCGACAACTATTCATTGTTATGGTCCGCGCTTTGTGATAAATATAATGATCAACGCTCACTTGCAGTTTCTTATTTCAATCAACTTCTTAAATTACCAGTAATAAATACCGCAACTCCGGCCGCGTTGGAGGGTTTTGTAGATAAATATTCAACGATCGTGTCCGCTTTAAAACAAATCAATATTAAAGATTTAGCAGAGTTCATGTTTGTTCACTTAGGATTGAGATCGTTAGATTTAGAAACTGTTAAGTGTTTTGAAATGCATATTAGGGAAAACAAAGAATTTCCAACTTCATCTGAATTAATTAAATTTATTAGAGACCAGTATCGCGTTCTAAGTCGCACCAATGTAAATAATATTGTAAAGTTGTCTAGCTCGCAAAATAATAATAATACAAATTCATACAGAACTCGCGCCGCGACACAGAATAAAACGTTTAAAACATTTGTCAACGTTCAAAGTAGATATAATTCGTCGTCTCTATCCGCCTTTAATGAAACTAAATCATCGAATTGTATTTGTTGCAATGTTGATAAACACCAGCTGTACCAATGTCCTAAATTTACGTCATTAAATCCCTTTGAGCGTTACACGTACGCGAAAAATAATAAATTATGTTTTAATTGTCTTAGTCACCGACATTCTATAGCTGATTGCAATTCTACTAGCCGTTGTCGTTTCTGTACGCGTAATCATCACTCGCTTATACATTTTTCGGATTCTACAAAACGAACTTTCGCTAATACAATGACTCGCGCTGAAGGTCATAACAATAACTTAAATATTCCCTCACGCAATGATAAACATATCGCAATGTTTTCCCGCTTCCCCGCTGCTTCTCGTTATCACTCGCCCCCGCGCGCCAGCGTAGGTGCCTACTCGCACGCTTCCCGAGTAGATGCACGCAACTTTTCCTCTTATTCTCCCGCATACGGTTCAAACGAGAATTCTGATCCCCGCGTAGACACACGCAACAACATTCTCTCTTTAGGGCTTCGCCCTCCCGCATATCCCCCCGCTCCCGCTTCTTATGAAGAACACGCTCCCCGCGCATACGCACAAAACCCGCATATTGCGGACGCACCCGCACATTCCCCGTCCGCACGCACTTCTATGACAGAAGATAAGCAACAAGATAATTTCTCTTCCGCACGAAAAAATCAAAATATTTCGCTTTGTGTTACGAATACGCACTCGGAGGTCATCAACCCTTCGCGTAACATTTACAATCATACCGTACTGTTAGGTACAGCGGTATGTTACGCACAGCAATTTGATACGAAAAAATTAATACCTATTCGTGTTTTAATAGACTCTGGTTCTATGAAAGATCTAATTACGCGCGAATGTTGTGATCGCTTAAATTTGCCGCTTTTTTCCGCTCAAAACGCTCAAGTTTCTGGTTTGGGTGATATTGTGAATAGACCGCATGGGTTAACAAATTTAAAATTAATTTCCCGCTTAAACGATACGATTCGGTTTGATGTACAGCCTTACGTGGTTGATAGAATTACTAGTGAATTGCCCTCATGTAAGGTTGACATTTCTTCGCTATCTTATTTAAAGGATTTGCCGCTCGCAGATAATTATTATTACCAGCCCGGGACGATTGATATGATTCTCGGTTGTGAAATATTCGCTCGCATATTGTTACAACGTAAGTTTTCTCGCGGTTCAAATGAACCTATCGCTATAGAGACCACGCTCGGTTATTTAATTTTAGGTAACGCTCCGTCCGCGTCAACTGACGATCATGCTCAAACTTTCTTTTGTAATTTTAATTGTACGTTTGAAAATTGTATTTCCCGTTTTTTTGATACGGAAGAATTACCTAATGATAATTATTTAACTCCCGCTGAACAAGAATGTGAAAATATTTTCGAACAAACTACGTCGCGAGATAGTAATGGTAGGTACTCGGTTGCGCTTCCCTTTAGAGCTGATCCCGCGTCGCTAGGAGAGTCTAGGCATATCGCCGAGCGCCGCTTTTTGTCTCTCGAACGCCGTTTGTCAGTAAACCCGCTAGTTAAACGTGAGTATGATAAAATAATAAATGAGTATATAGAAAAGGGTTATATTTCAATTGTAAACAATAACACGCTTAATTCAAATCAATATTATGTAATTCCGCATCACGCTGTAGTAAGAGGAGATAAATTAACAACTAAAGTTCGAATGGTTTTAAACGCTAGTATGAAAACATCCTCTGGTATTTCGTTGAATGATATTTTACACACGGGAAAAAACTTACAATCGGATTTGTTTCGAATTATTTTAAATTTCCGCCTGTTTCCGGTCGCGGTAAGCGCTGATATTCGACAAATGTTTTTACAAGTGACAGTTAAAGAATCCTTTCGACAATATCAAAGAATTTTATATAGATTTGACTCGAATGAGCCTATTCAATTGTATCAGTTTAATAGAGTAACCTTCGGTATGACATGTAGTCCGTACTTAGCCATGCGCGTAATACGTCAACTTATGAACGACGAGCGTTCACGATTTCCTGTTGCCGTTGCCGCCTTGGAAAAGGACGCAATATATACGGATGATGTTGCCTTGAGTTTTAGAAATACAGCTGAAGCTATAACCGCGTCAAAACAGCTGATTGATTTATTCGCCGCCGGCGGATTTGACTTAGTCAAATTCGCTAGTAATTCATCAGAATTTCTTAACGCTATGCCTTCTGAGGTTCGAGTAACCGATTTAGTTGATATAGGGTCAGACGGAAACCTTAAAATATTAGGCCTACAGTGGTCACCCGCTTCAGATAGTTTTTGTTTTCGCGTTACGGAAGATGACCGTAAATGTACTAAACGTAGCATTCTTTCGTTTGTTGCTAGGATCTGGGACTTGATGGGATTCGTAGCTCCTGTCACTCTTTTAGCAAAATTAATTATTAAATCGCTGTGGGAAAGTCATGTAGAATGGGATGACCCGCCTCCCGCAAATATAATTTCTTTATGGAACACTTTCGTAAATGAGCTGCCGTTTTTAGAGAAAATTATGATTCCGCGATTTGTAGGTATTCAACCGCATGTAATTCTCACCATTTTCGGTTGCGCCGACGCAAGCGAGCGCGCTTACGGTGGAATAGTTTATCTTCATGTTTATTGTAAGGAAACCCGCCAATCTATGGTTAGCTTACTGTGTGCCAAATCACGAGTAGCACCGTCTAAAACGAAAATCACGCTCGCTAGATTAGAATTAAATGCCGCTTTAATGTTATCTAAATTAATAAGTACTGTCCAAGATACATATCGCAGTCGTTGTAACGTACACAATACATTCGCCTTTTCTGATAGTATGGTCACGTTAGCATGGATTAATTCAACTCCCGCACGTTGGCAAACGTATGTAGCAAACAGAGTGGCACAGCTTCAAGAAAATGTAAGCCCGCAAATTTTTTATCATATTAAAGGTACTGAGAATTCCGCCGACTGTCTGAGCCGAGGCTTAACCCCAAGTCAGTTAGTCAGACATCCGCTATATTATAGTGGCCCGCCTTTTTCTCATTTACCTGTTACGGAATGGCCGCTTAAAAAATTCGATTCTCGCAGTTGTGTTGACCCGCCTGAAATTAAAATTAACGTATTAAATACTAATGTAGTCGAACGTATATACCCGCCTTTATACGAGTTGGCTAGACGCGTTTCCTCGTGGCCAAAACTCCTTCGCATAGTCATTCTAGTTTTTCGTTTTATAAAGAAGCTCCCTCGTAAATTTGAAATTCAACATTTAAATTATGCCGAATTAGCAGTTTTACGCGACGTACAAAATGTTCATTTTTCCGAGGAATTTAAACTCATTTCTTCAAATAGTAATTTACCTAAATCTTTCGCTAAGTTAAACGCATTTGTTAAGGACGGTCTGTTTCGCGTAGGCGGAAGGCTTACGAACGCAAATCTTGATTACGATAGCAAACATCCAATATTATTGCCAGGAAAGGATCATGTTGTTGATCTAATTATTGATTACGAGCATACGCGCAATCTACATACCGGACCTGGTCTTTTACTTTCAATAATAAGACAGAAATATTGGATTTTTGGTGCTCGCAACGTTATTAGAAAGCGACTTAGTAAATGTAACCTATGTTTTAAAGTTAATCCGCGACCACAGTTTCCGATAATGGGCGATTTGCCTGCCTGTCGTGTTCGCGAATCTAAAGTATACTCGCATACAGGCACGGATTTCGCTGGCCCGGTCCAGATTATCCCTTATCGTAAGCGTGGAATCCGCTCCTGTAAGGCATATATTTGTCTGTTTATTTGCTTAGTAACGCACGCTATTCATATTGAACTTGTATCCGACTTATCTACGGCTACGTTTTTAAACGCTTTAAAACGGTTTTTGTCGCGCCGAGGACCAGTCAGTGTTATCTATTCTGACTGTGGTACTAACTTTATTGGTGCTAGATCTCATCTTAACGCTCTATATGATTTAATTAACTCGCCGGCATACAATAAGGAATATTCCAAAGTTTTAGTTGAAAACCGTATAGATTGGAAATTTAACCCGCCGCAGTCGCCGCATCACGGTGGTATTTGGGAAAGTAATATAAAATGTATCAAATCGCACTTAAATAAAATTATAGGCAATCAATTATTAACATATGAAGAGATGTCAACCGTACTTACTCAGATTGAAGCTTTACTCAATTCGCGACCGCTTTCCTTACTCAGTTCGGATCCTAATGACCCACAACCATTAACTCCAGGTCATTTTTTGACTTTAACGCCGCTTAAATCATTGCAACATACGGATTATACTAATGATCGCGAAACCTTGCTACAAAAGTATCAGCTGATAGATAAAATTGTTCAATCCTTTTGGAATAGATGGAGAGTAGAATACCTAAACACGCTACAAAGTAGACAAAAGTGGATACATAAATCCAAGTCAATATGTACTGGTACAATTGTCTTGATTAATACAAATAATATTCCGCCATTGCAGTGGCCGATCGGTATTATCGTCAAAACTTATCCCGGCACTGACGGAGTTGTGCGCGTAGTAGATGTTAAAACGAAAACCGGTGTTTTTCGTCGCTCCGTTACTAAACTTTGCCCTTTACCTACCCAGTAAATGTAATATTTTCTCTATTCGTAGTCTATAAGTATTATTTAAGTTATTTAGTTAACTATCTCACTCGGGTGAACTCGCGTGATTTAATCTGTTTTTCATCTGAGTTAATAACCGCTTGAATTTTAACGCATTTAAACCTTAGCTATTTATTTGAAAGTGGATCAGATTATCCCTTTCAAGGGGGGGAGGATGTAAGCGCCATCTATGAATTGTTTTCTGTAATTTAATGCACCGTCTGTTATTGTATTTGTGCACTGTTGTGGCATTGGATGAGGTCTTATTGAACCTATCACATAATCCTGTCTTTCCCAAATTTCCCACTACGCGAGATTGGCGCCACCTTCGTCAATCGTGAAGTTCGCCCGCGTTTTACCGCTGCAAAGTTAACCGCGCTTCAAGAGAGTGAAGTTTTTCGCTGGACGCTGGTACATTGAGTTTTTTGGCCACCGCTACAAAGGTCACGCGTTTTCTTTAATCCGCTAATTTTGAGGGGGCCCCCCACACGTGTGAAGCAAAAATCCACTAATCCAAGGTAAGATCTTTCCTTTGTATCATTGCATGTGTATTTTTACAGTGATTGATGGTGAATTAATGGTACAGTTACAATTCATAGTCTTAGCTTTGAACCTATACAGTCCACTAAATTCGCATACAAACCAGTTACTTTAAACTTTAATGTTCCTATGAGAAACTAATACTATGTTTTGTTATACTCTGCATAAGACGCTTAATTCAAAGTTTCCCTGTCTTTATTATGTTTTGTATTGCAACAGTCTCGCTTCAGGAAAAACGTTCCAAAATGATCCAATAAAATCAATTTCCAATCATTTTCAACGAATGTGTGAGGAGTAGGTATAATCGTGTAGTCTAGTAATTCTTCATCTTGTCATGAGTTTTGTTTGCACGACATTTAGTCAAAATATTATTTCTAAATATCAAAACATCATGACTTGATTAGAATATTTTTAACAGTCTTTGTAAATCGTGGGACAAAAAAATGTTGTCACTAGCAATATCCAAATAATGGTTTGTTTCAATTCTTTTTCGTTTAATACATGACTGAGGAAAACCTGTGGCGATAGGCGTTATTGTAAGTGTTTACTAGATGGCGCTATGATAAATGTTTAATTTAGAGTATGATAGGCGATCGACTACATTATATCTTGTAATTCGAAAGCCTCCTCTAAATTCAGAAACGGACAAGACAAACCTCCTCTCTAGTCTCTTCTTTCTCCAACGTTATACGCATTTATTTTTGGGCTACCAATGTTAATAAAGCAGCAACAATGGTGTTACTTATTAATATATTTTGAGCTACCGGCATGATAAAATATTATCTTGTCCAGTTTTATTTTCTTGTTTCCATCGTTTAAGTTTTATGTTTTTGCGTAGTCAGATTATAGCTTTTTGTATTTTGCTATATTATAATGGGTAAAAGCAGGCGTTGTAATGAAAAGACAGGAATAAATTATAATAATTTAATTTCACTAACAGCAATGTTCGCGTTGTCATACACTATTTGAACTATACAAATAATGATTAATTCATAAATACACTGGCTCTGTACTCTACCAGTACCGTCGGTGTTTCACCGACAGATATTAAAGCTCATCTATTATCATATCATACAACAGCAATATAAATAGTTAACAAATAATTGAATTCTATGTTAAAATTTACAAATAAAATTATTCAATGCAGCCTCACTCACTCGCTCGGACATTCGCTAAATAATTTACTAGCCTATTTAAACTATTTCCATTAAGTTTGGTGGAATGAGAGTAATACTAGAAAGTACATTTACAAAAATCATACTAATCTCAGAAATAAGAATCTCTATGCGATATCGTCGAAATACTAACCCCCATCCTAATAAAAATATCTACACAGCCAAAATCTATTAAAGGACCGTTGTCTTTGTCTCTGCTGTAAGGTTTTTAATATGCCAGACAAAGAGAAAGATAAGTAGATATTGTATAGTTATTTGATGTGTAAATAATTTTATTAGTAAAAGGGCAAATAGATTCAGCGCTAAAATGATTTGAAACTTTACTATTCCTTTGAAATGCATTCAAAAACTACATTTAGCGCTAAATCTATTTTGAGTCGTAGTCGAATATCGCAGCGTGTTTAAATAATTAAATTAAGACCTTGACTAGGGCATAAATAATTTTGAATACCAACTGCTGTACCATAAATATAAATTCATAACTATTTACAAAATATATATTTATAAAAGGAACTAACTCTTCATTATAACCAACAATGGCAATATGATGGCAATACTATGTAACAGCCGTAAGTGCAAGATTCCTTGTGTCGAATCTTGTACCCAAAATCACCGGACGTTGAACAGCCATAACGAGGGACGTCGCTTAGGCTTGTTCGATGTCGTACATCTTCTGGAAAACTTGCGCGAGGTACTCCAGGTAGTTGAGGGTGTCCCGGTAGACGAGCAGAGAGTATCTCAACTTCTCCTCCTTGCTAATGTCTTGGACTTCGGAGTCGAGGAGCGGCGGGATTTCCAAGTTGCGAGATTTCATGACGTCCTACAACAAAATACTCAGATTAGTTATTTGAATATTCATGATTCATAGTCGTGGGTGTTTAGACAAAAGAGCTTAGCGGACTTTCCGATGGATTTTGAAAACAATCAGGTGCTGTTAATCATTCAAAAGTCGGCTCAAATAGACCACCGATCACTGTGACTGGCTTTCTAACAAACATTTTCTATTAGTAAGATACAACTAAGTAAAAATATAGAAAATAATATATTGTAGTATAATATCTAGTAAATGTAAACTAAGCTTTGTGCCACCTTTTAGGGATTAACTATATTCTCTGTAGGTGTTACCTACAACAAGATGGGCAATGTTATTAGATGGCATATTTTATCATTCGTGCATCATTTTACATTTGTGCCATATGTGGCACAAAGTATAGGAGAAGAAATAAAGAAAATGCAATAATGCTTTGTGCCATAGCTGGTACAATAATAAGTGGAGAAGAAATAAAGGAAGGAAATACCACATAACACTTACAAAGAACACACACAGCACAGCCCTGACGTCTTGCACGCTCTGCGCGATATTCTGCTTCATGCTGACGTCGGTGAAAATGTCCTCATTTAAACCCTCCTGGCTGATAGAGTTGAGACCGGCGACTATCATCTTCAGACCCTTGTACATCACGGGCAGGACTTCGTCGATGTGATTCTATAAGAGAAAATAGAGATTTAAAATATAGAAGTAATAGAGAAGTTTTAAGACTAGGAATTGCAGAGAAAATAGATATTTTTTAATAAAGAGATTTGTAATAGAGAAGTTATGAGACTAATAGATGGCAGAGATAGTTTTTAGAATTTGGGTAGAAAATTCGAAACACATAATGGTATGTGGTCAACTTACATCTTATAGTTTCGACAATGAATAAAGAAATCAAAATGTATAGAAATTGAGATAGAGAATCGCAAGCGCTATATTATGTTGCTTGTGCGTAATTTACATCATTTTCACGATACATTCTCGATATCTAGATGAATTTATAATCAAACTAAGTAAGTAGCTATTACGGCTACTTGTATATAATAATGTTTTAATAACCATAAATAACATTTAAAAACCAAAAAAATATTCAGCAATTCACGACACCGATTTAACATGCCAATGGTAATGATATCTCGAGATCACCAAACCCATATCAGTGCGATTGCGATTAACGTCCACATTGCGAAAGCATTGTGTTCTCACGTAAATGACAATCGGCGGTCGGCACACAACAATGGCAGCCACCGTCGACGTCGATTCGACGAAATCGATTGAAAAACGTCTACGGATGCACGTTTTTGGCATCAGCGAATTCGGCGCCCATCGCTTTAGAACAATCAAGAGACGGTTAAGTAACAATCATTATCTACACGTATGCGATAAAATGCCACTTTTTTGACAAACATTCGATGCCCTTAGTCAATTTGTTTCAACAATTTGAACACCGAAGTTGAAAACAAAAATATTTGAAACTTTAAAAATAAATGACGCGGCGGCGCTTGCGATGCCACATAATTATCATATTCCATACTTTTGTTTATTTTGTGATTATTTTCTTCTGTTCAGCTCCATTTTAATCTAAACGTTAAAACGATTAAATTCAACTGCATAAATATGTCACTGTAACCGTATGTATAATACTAAGCACCATTACTCATTAGTCATTAGATTTCTATTTATATTTACGTAAAGATTGATTTGAATATGAACAGAGTATTGGAGATAATATAGGTATCTCCTATATTTCCTTCAGTTATGAATTTCATTATAATCGGTTCAGTAGTTTTGGCGTGAAAGCGAGACAAACAGACAGAGATACTATCACATTTATAATATTAGTATGGATTTTGTCGCAGATATTTGCGATGCTATGCGAATCCACATGTGTTAGTTATGTATGGACCAATGTATGCCTCTCCTCTCTTGTACTATCAGAGAAGTTGATTCCTAGGCAGATTGGAGACCTACGTAGTTTGGTCGCATTACGTCAAACCCAGCTGACAGACAATAAACATTGAATTGACATGATCCGACCAAACGACGTTGGTCTGTCAACTGCCTAAGAATCAATTTCCTTGATGGTACTTAGATATAGGGCGATAAAACTACAATATTGGTTTTACAATAGTTTAACAATACTCACCATCAGTTCATCAAGGTACTGCGGCGGCATTTCGCCGTTGATGACCTTCTCCTTGGGAAGCACCTCCTTTCTGAACCACGTGAAGTTTCTGAGCCAGTCGTATTCGCTCCACACCGGCAGTAACTTCTCAAAGTTTGAATAACTGTGCAATTTTGATGCCTGAAACAAAATTGAAGGGTATGTTAATAAACTGTAAGTAATCAAAAACTAGAGGAAATAATTAAAACAATTTTGCTGATCTTATCCGACATTAGTACCTAGTACCTACAGCTTTGATTCAGTCCAGATTTTATCAAACAGCAAAAATATAATATTCTCATGGCACTAGCATCAAACAAAATATTTTTGGAGTTTTGACCAATCCGAACGCTTTTGATGAATAAGTTTGATATAATCCCCGCATTCCATTTGATGTAAGGCTGGTTTTATTGTTAAGCGTTTAGGCAGCGCCGCTGGAGCGCCGCGCGTTCGAAGATGTATGGGGGTAGTAGTTGCGTTTCAGAGTCGCGCGCTTGAGCAGCGCCGTTCGTCCGTTCATTTTCTTCGTCTTCGAACGCGCGCGCTCCAACGGCGCTGCCAAACGCTTAACAATAAAACCAGCCTAAAACGATCAAAACGCTCAAAATAGGAGGCATTTTGAGCGTTTTGATCATTTTTAACATCAAATGGATCGCGGGGAATATATTATGAGAACACCATTTTGTACTTTTATCACACCGATACTGTATTGAAACCGCATCTCTCTCAATATAACATTAAAATAATCAAAATGAAGGTAATGCTAACAGAAAAGAAACGCTAAACGTTGCTTTCCTATACAACAAGAACTACCAGATCATACACCGTAATCGTATGTATATTAGAAAATGACGCACTCGCAGCGTCTCAGAAAATTTAACTAGACATAAAATGATTCATCATTTAACTACTGGGGACGATTTCTTTGAACGATAGAAATAGGACTAATGGACCCTTGATCGACTTTCATGGAAAAAGAAGATTAGCCTGGATGATATCCTGCTGAGGACGGTATATATACAGGATCTGGAGACCCTTTCTCAGTTCACTTTTTGGCACTGCCATTTCGTGCAAGTGAATTTTCGGGTAAGTATTTTTGACACTTGGTTTTAGGCTGTTGGGCCAATCTGAGGAAACATTAACCCTGGGTTAAAAATTAAAATAGAGTGATTTTAATTTGATAAATTTACGTAAAACGTATTTAATCCAGGGTTAAATTTAACTCAGCTTGGCGCAATTGGGCCGAAATATGTAAATAACAATTAACATTGTTTGATGTGCAATCGGTTTATAAAAATTCCTAAGACAATCTAGTATAGTACGAGGAAGTTATAAAGTGATGGGCGATCAGCTTTTAATGTGGCAGCCAAGGTCGAGGGAAAGATGAACCACCAACATGACCCATAACATGGCCGTTTCTGCATTACAACTTGACACTTAGCCCATAACCTACGTGACCGGGAGCGGCAGACGAAAATGAAACGTAACCGTTACCTGCCGTTACGCAATAAAGTTGCTAAACGCGTACCCGCAGCGGCAGATGCAACATTGATTTGATAAAAATGATGTGTCCCCAAACACGTGTCAATTCTGCGGAGGCAATATGTTACGGTAACAATACTGCTAATTAAATATTACCAATTCGTGACAAATATCCAAAAATCGTTGTATTGTACAATGGCTATCGTTAATGTGATGTAAGGCTGATTTTAAAATACTGGACACCCGTATAAATCGAGGGTAGATAAGTCAATTGTTTTGTTTGTATGCCTTGTTCATTATTATCTCTATACACACCAAGCTAGTGATGCGTGGGTTGGCAAAATATTTTAGGCTCGATTTCTACTCGTCCGCGCCAACGAGCGGTTTGGCCGCTTTACCGCGAGGTCACAAGAAATTGTATGTAAATATTCGCACGATGATCTCAAAGTGTGGCCAAAGTCTAAACCGCTAGTTCATGCGGACCCATAATATCGCAATCGAGCCATAAAGTAACATTATGTTATTGTATTTGATTACTCTAAAGTTGTGAAGGCAGGAACAGTGGTAATTATTAAGATAAGAAACGCGCTTCATAATATTATAACTATGTCGTGATATACAAAGTGTTTTTAATAATATGACGAATGACGATGTTAGTGACCGCAGGTGTTCATCCGGTAAGCTACATTCGACAGTGTTCTAATTGAAAATATGTATGTATGTATTTGTATATTGTTGTTGTTTACATAATAGAAAGCAATGTTTAATTTTTGTATGTTTCCTGCGTCTGATTTTGATTTTTTAATACTATAGAATGTAGTACTATGGAATGTAAAGAATGTAGTAGTATAGAATATCTCATTACATATAATGTAAGGCTTAATATTTCATAATATTGTCCTTTGAAATTATGACAAATTTTTTTAGCTATATTGCTTAAGATGTTTTGTTGCTTAATATAAACTAAACTACCCTAAGTTAACTTGTTCATTATTTTCGCTCTCTATTGCTTGAATCTTTTATCTTAGAAACCGCAAAAAAGGTCTGAATCATTTTGAATCATATTTATTTTCGCTTTGTTTAACGCGGCCGCAGTTGAAATACAGTATCAGACTTACGATAACGTTGTATGGTAAAATATTCTTTATTTTTAAGCTAAAATAAGTATTGTTAAACAGCTACTGCGATTATTATGAGACTAATATTTGATGGACATTTAACAGATGTTATGTAGTTTTAACTTAACCGGAATTTAAGGTTCATTTGGACCTGGTAAGAAATCAGAATCCCTTAATTTTGGAACGCGTAAATCAATTATTCCTATATTCAATATCATTACATCCTAAACAAATATTACATCACCATATCATCAAAAGTATTCCAAAACATTGACACATATTATGCAATCTGCAATACTTTGTCATGGCATTCTATCGTGGGTGGGCGGCGAGAAATTCGACTACTTAGCATCCGGATAGCTCACTCAAAGCACAATATTATAAATACACAGTAGACTAACTCGATGGTCTCGATCCTATCTTAAAAAGTCAGCTCGTTCCACAAAGAAATCAGTTATACATGTCTGGGACGCGATACTCTACTATTTTGCTATTTGAAGTTATCCCAAATCACGATTATGTGTGCGTGTGTGATTTTAACCGACTAGTATGGTAGGATCTACTATATGTTACTTGTATTATGTTTCAACCATCGGAAGCTTATCAAATATACACCCACACATACAAACGCCGCGCCAGACAGCCTGTCGCCGTGAGAACTGCACTATCGCATGTATAACATAATATTACCTTGTATACTACCTATACATGTATAATATACACGGTGATATGTTACACTAGATGTCGCTCTTCGTTTATCACGCGGAAACTGTATCTTTTTCCGCAACAAAAACTATCATAATATGTCCTATCCCGTCTCTAAAAGTATCTCCATACCAAATTTCATCTGTTTTAGATTTTGGTACGGAGATTCAGCCGGTCGAGTGTGAAGATTGAAGAGGTTATAGAAAGACATACGCACTTTTGCATTTTTATAATTTCAGTAAGTTATAAAATATAAAATTATGTCTACACGCGTTGCAAGCAAAGAGAGTATAGCACCGTTTTTAACACTATATTTTTATCTAGCTCACATTATTCGTGTAACTACGAGACAAAAGCATTTAAACTACTTAAATCCACACTCTAAGCTTATCCGTTAGTTTCGTGACGAACGAAAACACGTGTAAATCTCGTCCGAAGAATGTCACATGCTGCGGTGCCATTGTAGAGTCAAATTATTATTAATACCGGTACAGCCGAAATGAATTCACACGGTGGCCGGTGTCGACCCGGTAGAGTTCGTTGAATTTGTTATTACGTTCTCAGTAGCGCAGCCAGTTATTTGTGACGAATGTCCACCAGTAAAATAATGTCATGTACCGAGTTAGCTCTATTAAAACGCCAGATAAAGATACTATCATTTGTCTTTTACATTAAAAAATGTAAGAGTACCCATTTAACGCTCCCTTTTAAAAACTTGAGATTTCCGGAGCTAAATATTGTGCAGGATAATATAGCTTTAAAGAATCTTTGAAAAACTTAACTTTAACGTGAGGAGAGTCATATTTTATCCTTTAGGAGAGTAGTTAAGAAATTAAGCATATTTTGACGTTTCTTTTTATTTCAAAAGAGAACAAAGCTTTAAAGAGAGTTCAAAAACTTTTAGTTTACATACAAAATACTTTTGCTCTAGCGTTCCAAAATATTCAGTTGTTCTCTACCGGCTACCTTCCGGAATATTGCTCTACTTAAAATTTCACTTAGGTCCAACGGACGATGATTTATCTAGCATTGTGTATCGCAATTATGATTTAATACTCGTGAATGACCGACATTAGGAGAGGCAAAAAAAATGAGCAGGTGCGCCGCGCAATACTAATGTGCAATCAGTATGCCGAGCGCTCCGCCATCGTCCTGTACTCCGTTCCGGCTACTGTGTCGATATTGTCATTTTACGATGGGGAGGTAGCATTGGACAGGACGTAGTCTAACGACTGTCGAGCCTTACGAATACCTCACGATGCCGTCCGTCGTCCATCGAGTATTTATACTCCCATACGCAACGATGCTACGCAGCGAAACAGAAATGTATCGTCTGCTACGCGATTACATCACGTAACTCCGTGGCATGGTACGAGATCATCCATAAAAGATTCGTGACGCGACGACAACACATTATTGCTAGTTGATCGGGTACCATACTTCCGATTCGGAACTATTCTCGGGAATCGAGCTGATCGGTTATGACTTATGACCGTCTAGTTCCTTTCACAATTATACACTGAGCCGTCCACAGGATATTGTTTTATACTCGGTTCTTAGCGCCTTATCGCGAAAGTGCAAATTGTTTTATGGATGGTTTTTGTAGCAGTTATAGATACATGAAGTTTTGAAGCCGTTAATTCAAACATAACGACTTTTAGCTGATAAAGACTCTAATGACCATTTCTTTGGCTAATTAATGTCACAACCAAACTATAATGACAATAACAGTTAATAAATTATTGGATAATTATTAATGACAAGTAAGCTTGGCCGGATGAGGCCACAGGAGGCGCCGGCGATACCATCTCCCTGCGTGCCACGTGAGAAAATAGGACTAAATTCGTGCGCCCGCGCATCGAATACAAAATAACGAGTCAGGAAACAACGTATGATGTATCGAACTCACAATATCGATTGATTATAACAGTTATTTTAAATACGTTCTCGTTTCGCGGGAAACTCGCTCATTTTCCGAGAAGTTACAGGATTATTCACGTAATATCGATTACGAATTCTCGGTAAAGTACTATATACGATTCATTCATGAACTGATAAAATCGCATTAAGCTCTATGGTATGCAGCGTCCTCAGTTTTATTGGTATTGGTCGGTGGTGCGCGTCCGTTCATTTGTACGACGCGGCGGGCATAACGATTAGTGCGAATACTACGATCGACTTACTCGACTCGATTCATTGATGAATCGATTGCATAAAAATATTTATATTCCAGTCAATGGGAAGGGCTCTATCAGACGTGTACCTACTACGAGTACCTACGTTCAAGTTATGAAATTCAGCTTTTGAATAATGAATCATTTCATGCGTTTTAAAAACTAGAGTCGGCTAAAATTGTAACTTCTTTATGTAAGTTTACCTTACCTTAAGTATACAAAGAAATATAATATAGACAAAATATAGAGCTACTGTTTTTCAATTTCATATTGATTCATTTCCTGCGTTTTGAAAACTAAAGTTCTTATTGCAGATAGAAATATGGAGCCGTTGCTATCTCTATTAAATTAAGTATCAGAATAACGTTTTACAATTATACATTTTATAAATTAGGTATACATATTATAAAAAGCAACTTACGAATTCATCTTTGTATGAGGACGTTGATTTGTATGCACTTCTCGCCTGATTCGCAACCCGAGACGCGAGTTTTGCTGAGTATTTTGTCGCTTTGACCTGTAAATAAATAAACACTAAAATATAAGCTGCAAGCAACAGCAAAAAATATGCAGCAAGATTGAGTTATACAGCTTGTGTTACAGTTAAGAAGCTGTGTGGTGTTATTCGTTACCCAAGCTCTTTTGCTGGTTTGAGTTACGCGCACATTGTGACGCAGTGGAGTAGGCCGAATTTTTCACACAACTTTGATTTTCAGGTACCCACCAACCCACACATAACTGCGAATTCGCATCACAAACTCATGCTAAAAATTACATTGCGATGCGATGCAAATTCGCAGTTTTGTGTGGGAGCCCTAAAACTTGTATAAAAATACGGCCCTCTACGTCATAATATGCGCAAACCTCTATTACACCACATACAAGCTCACGGCTCAGGACTCACACCAAATAGGGGCAGGCAGAAGCCACAGAATCTTCGCAGGCCAGCTATCACGCGCGAATCTTCGTGCGGTGGCTGTCGAAATTTACCAAACTGTATACCAACACCGACCAACTCCCTTCTAGGCTAGGGTAACTTAATATGAAGGGAAATTGACTACGGGGCTATTCCGAAAAGGCATAACCAGTGATTGGGACTCACAGTTACAGTAGAAATTTGTTCCGTATTCTACTATAGCGCTTTTTTATGTAGCCGTAAGGCCAGAGCACCTGAGGCTTGCTTTCGGAATAACCCGTCTCATCCATTTCATATAAAGTTTTTTTTAACTAGTGTTTTAATTTGAACTCCATGTCAGAAACATGCATGTAACATGTTCCACCGCACAGCAAGTTATCGTGTGCGCTTGTGTTCTCTACCTTTTTTATGTAACACTTCCTACCAATCTTCTTTATATAAAGCTAAGCTACAGTAGTGTAATATCAACTTACATTAGCCCCGTAGTCACACGGGTTCCCCCATAGGCTGTTCTCCTCCGTGGATCGTCTGTCCCTCGACATGGTGCGGCGGCGCGGCGCTGCCGACGACAGCGGCAGGATGTCACCAACGAGCAACACGAGACAGACCGCCGCGCAGACGTTGACGTATTCTGTGAAGAATATCAAACTTGAAGTTTCCGCAAACTTAATTTTTTTTCTGCAGACTTGAAAGTGTTTCTGTAAACTCGAATTTTTTCTGCAAACTTGAAGAAAGTGAAAAAAGTTTTTCTGCATATTTGAAGAAAGTTAGCAAACTTTTAAAACAGGTTGTCTGCATTTTGATACTCTAAAAACTTTTACACACTATGTTGATTACTTGCAAATTATAGTGCGATTTAGTTTCACTATTTTATCATTAATTGCACTATCAGGTTAGACAGGCACATATTATTGAAACACTTGCAACAAGTTTGCAGGAAAAACATAAAGTTTATCGTATGAATTGTACAGTTTAAACCTAAGTCAGGACAGTCGATGCTTGGCCAAGTTGAAGTGCTTCTCAATTTGAGTGGCGTTTAACTGTCCGTTTAATCGCGCTTCTTGCATCTCTCTGTTCCGTATGCGGCGCGCGCGATGTTATCGATTATGGTAATCGCTGGACATCCGATGAATACAATAAGACGAGGTGGACAGCCTTTGCTAATTGTATGAACTGTGAGTCATTAGCCACTTAACGGCAAACTGCCGAAAAAAGGGTTTTTTTCTTAAATTTGCATAATATTATGATATCGCAAGGATATGCCAATCTTGAGTAACATAACAGCCAATATTGATGTTCGTTCCACTGTTATTTTAAATCTATTGACATTTTTTCATTCATTTATTTATTCAATATAGTTAGGCGCTACGGTGTGAAAACCAATGTTTGTATCTGGCTGATGCTGATTGTTGACCTTCACCAATTAGATAATCGGCACGCTTTTCGCTCTTACTCACTGATGGCTTCTTATTTGCTCTTACAGTATAGCATGAATCATACAATATTATGTCTCCCCGTGACTAACGTCTCAAAAACTTACGTTACCGTTTGGTGTCGTTTTCACTGAAATATTTGAAAGTCATTTTCGCAGCAATTTTTTGTAGACCACAAAATAATATTATTGTGGATAACACCGACGTAGCAGGAAATTACATTCATCAAAATATAGATAATAAAAAATACCTATTACATTCCGTATTTAAAGTAAAAGGAAAATGTACCATAAATGGCACAATTTTAAATTCTTTAAAAATATTAATATTGAAAATTGTAGTCGGCCATGTGAAGTTGCGTTTTTTATGAGTTCGTCTCGTTAGCGGGTTTCGTGGCGATTTGCTCCGTAGCCCGCGGCGAGCGGCGCGAGGCGGTCAAATAAAACCAAATTATAGATCGCCGCGCCGCTTATTATTTAACTAAGCCTGCGAACGGCCCTCGACCATCACACGCCCCCGACTCCTCGTTTATACCGGCTCCCATCGTATTCCGATCAATAATCGGGCGTTAACTAGATGCAAATTAGTTTAGGATTTAATTGATACCGGCGAGACTGAGCCGCCCGCGGGGGCGGGGTCGCCGGAACTATCATGTCAAAAGGCTCGACGCAACACGCGTTAAACACACGATCATAACATTTTATTAGCGGCGGTCAAAAGCGAGCAGCCGCTCGGACTAAAGTTCAACCGAAACAAAAAGAAAAACGGGTCAGCTCGTAAAAGACGTGGAGCCGCGATGTTACAACAATGGCCGACGGTTTTAAAATATTTAAAATATTAATAATTCGAGTGCTAACGTCCGAGAGTAATCAGGACGTAACGCGACGTCACCGATTACATTAACATAATACCTACGTGCGATGTTCCGTCCGATAACAGAATTTAATAGGCGTCGTGTTCGAATTGCCCCCTCGCAATATCGATCGTTTAAGGATACGTAATTAAGAACTATAAAAAAAAACTTTTAATGGACAAAGAGGAGACTCGATCGAATTCCTTAGCCCATTGAAGACTGACCGGGCGACCATAAAAACCGTAGATACCTACACGTAGGTAATACACAGGTTATAAGGGGGCATAAAAAAGTAGGGACGGCGTCGGAGGTCGGTTCGACTACCCGAGAAACAAAGAATTCGTTTATTTTTTAACAGCTCGCTCGTACACAAAAGGAGGCTTCGCGGCACGAAAAACGACCCAAACGAGCGCGGCTTGTTAACGTTTTTAAAAAGAAATCGCGCGCCCGCTAACTAGAATTTCGGTTCGAAAACCGAGAAGAGTTCGCGCCGTTTCGTCGAGTGGACGCCATCGGCGCCACAGCGGTTACCATTATGTAAATTCACGGAGTCAAAAAATTTCAGATGCGAACACATGCGCCGGTCCCGTACTTCTCAATTACTGACGATTTAAAACCGATCGCAGCCGCCGATACCGAACCTCGGAGACGTGGAGTCAGTGTTACAAACAAATATTTTTGGATGATCCACTCGTTCATAAGTTCAAAACTCATAAGCAATCATCAACTACGATAATGGATCAGCTTTAAATCCAAAAAAAGAGAGCCGAGAAATCTTTATTTGAATATTCTTAACAGATGCGTAAATTATTAGATAGTGTTTGTTATAATATATTATTGCATGTGAATTTTATTACTTTTCGTTACCCGAAGTTTTTAAGTCGTTTATATTAATTTGTAGAGCGGATGCGTTCAAAGTTAGTTGAAGTGCTGACACTGAATATTGTTTCATAATTTCGTATATTTTCCCGTTACATAATAAATTTCACTCTTATTACCAGCTTGGTGCAATAAATAAGTAAACCCATGAAGCAAACCTAAAATTTTCATCGAATAAAAATTTACATCTTAACACCTTTTTTCGGTGTAATTGGCGCCATATTTTTTACGAGTAGTTCTTGTTGGGTTTTTATATCCTGTGGTATCTCGAAATGGGTGACAGGGTAATTACAATTATGATCCTCTTGTAACTGTTCACATAATTACGTCGGTCTCGACGCGTAAATGCCGTGTTTAACATTGTTAATGAGAGAAAAGATCGCAGGGCTAATGAAAACTGGAGTCCCGTGTCATTACACCCGGGATTCCTCGGTAGGTATTCGCCATTACGACATTTTTCTCATGATCCCCTAGTATTTTGATATTGATCAAACTTTTGGTCGCATTTCTGGGTCATTGGTGACCCACACGGCACTCGACGTGTTAATGGGCATCGATTAAGCATGACAAAATGTGTATATGTCTATAAATAGTATTTGTTAAGGATGTTGATAAAAAGTTTTCCCTTATAAATGAGTATTTTTCAAGTACCTATTTTGTGGTGTACTATCACACAATGGTCAAGAAATTTTATGTTGCAGTAATTTTATGGTTATGCACTCAATTGTTCATACAAGGAAAAGTAAAATTCACTCAACACGTCTAAACAATATTATTAATTAAAATTGTTGGAACAACGATTATATTATGGCTTATTTATGTGTTATTAACCTCTACATTGTAAACTTCTTAAGCCTCATATGCTGAATATAATATTACAAACTAATTATGACGAATAAAATAAATCAAAACACTATTTCTCAACACGGGACAAAACCTAGCCTAGTTTTATTTTAATTACGGACGTAGTCTGGGTTTTTTAGATGTCAATAAGTGGTTTATTAGAGCAATTTAAATAAGCAAATTGTATACGTTACAAAACTAATTAAGATAGCTTTTTCGATACGATACGCAATGTAAAGCAAAAGGGTTTTTCTTTTTTCTACAGAATACAAGTAACTTAGTAAGTTTAGAATCTATGTCACTAGAATATAATATATATGAATGCAATAATATTTTATATGAAAAAAAATTCCAAATTAATTTCGTTTACCAAAGTGTAAATTAATTTTATAATTATTTCTTAATTTCGTTCACCGAACTGAAGGTAGGCATCATGTAGACGTTCAGATAATATTTGAAAAAAAAAATCTGAATAAAAATTTTTGAGTTTGAGTTTCTAACATAAAGTATTATATATTTTTAGGTCACTATTATTTATTTACTTAACAGCACAAATATTTTCTCACGCTTAAGAACATTAATTTTCTGTATTAATACATTATTATCCGAAGAAAACTTGTGCGTGGGCGAATTTAACGAGCGTCCTCATCGGAAGTTCGGACATATTATTACGTCTTAATCTAGTAGCTTTATATTTATTTCAACATAGTTTTCCTTCTAGCTTACAAAATATACAAACACTTATATACAATGAAAATAATATATTTCAACGGACATTTTTTTTATTTCCTATGAATGAATTGTAACATAAGATTCCTTCTTTGACCTTCTGTCAAAACTAAACCATCACGAAAAACAGCTTAATATATGAACCTTCAATTTATTTTTTTACAAAATGATATTAATAAAGGCCGTCACAGACCTAGCTATAATATATATTAATATATTTATAGCTAGGCATATTAATATATATTTTCTATACAATTTTCGCGTGACCACACACTCAGCTATAATATATATTTCTGGTCTCAGTGTGTTTAGTACGGTATATTAATATCTATTATAGCTAAGTCTGTGACGGGCTTTATGATAGTTATACCTTTTTGCATTGATTTTAGACAATTCTTAAAAAGATAATTCTGATAAGTACCTACAGTCTATGAAATGAACTGCATTATATTATGTTTGTCATGTGCAACCCTCATTAATATTATTAAATGTAAGGAAAAAAATTGCATTTTTGATGATTCTATCAAAATGATCACAGAAATATTTAAATTATTTCACCTCCTACGTCAAACGCGGGTAACATAATACGACCGTAATGTTTTATTATTAATCATTAATCAAGAAAAATGTGTAGTTTAAATGTTGCAACTGAAAAACCTACCGCAGCAATGTTAGGCACTTTGTATAAAACACGCAACTATCTTTTTGTACAACAGTTAAATTATATCGGGTCCCTATATAGTAACGCCGTCGGTACTAATTACGAAACCGCCCCTCCGACTGGACATAACTGTACTACTCTTAAAGGATAGAAACATTTAGTCAGATATGCCATTCCGGTAACAGTACACTAGTTTAATTACCGTCAACTAGTTAGTGAGTTCTGATCTAATGTTTAACATTGTACGAGCGAGCGAGCCTCGTTTTTGTCCGAGACGTAAGCTCTACGTAGCAGGGCTCGCACCGGATGCATAGTTTACTTTATAAATAGTACAATCTAGGTACACGATGATAACACGAGGGGAATACCCTATTCCAAATCATCATCTTTAACGAACGATTTAATCCTAATCATCTCGGCAATTATCTCTTACACTAGTTGTTTACAAACTAAAACTAACACGTAGAGCTACGTTTATGAATGAAAATATGAAAAAAGCTTACTGCTTCTCGCCGAGCTCGCTCTATACTGTCGTCCCGTCACTTTTTCACTATCACAGTTACTGAAATTTGTCGATCTAGTCCTGAAACATTTCTCACAGGCGAGGGGCTCGGTGGGTCGGTAGGGCGGGCAGGCCCTCGACCTACACTCGGGGCACTCCATCTTCACTCGTATTATCACAGTGCCGGTCTGCCTGAACGTCGCGAAAAACGGGATCCTACTGCACTCCATAGTCAATCGCGATTGACATGTCACGAGTGATGGCGCGCGCGTCGGGCCAGGTGAACGACTAAATGAGTCGCTGGGACGGCGCCGGCTTAAAAGTAAAGGCTAGTGCACGGAGCACGTGTCGCCGGTCGCAGTGGGGCGAGGAGCGGCGAATAGACGGCAGGACTCACCATTTTGGCCCGGCGGCGGCCAATGGTGGGCGGCGGCCGGGGGGGCGGGACCCCGTCCCACCCAGCGCCGGTGGCCCATTCTGACCCCGATCGCGGCGTAGGGGTTGGAAATTTTTGACCCACAGCGGAATATTTTGACACCTTTTGGGGTATTCTGAATAACCCATGACGCAATTTAGTATTTTTTTATAAATTATAGATACATTTTCAGATTAGTCATGTAACCTTCATGTAGGTATTGCATTTCAGGACACACATTTGTCATAGTTGTATAATGTATATTTTAAAATATATTACTTTTTTTAAGGAAAAACAGAAATGTTATTATTTTAAGCCGAATAATCTATGTAACGTATTCCTTATACCTAAAGGCCGTCACAGACTAAGCTATAATATATTATATTAATATGCTTATAGCTAGGCATATTACTATATATTTTCTATACAATTTTCGCGTGACCACACACTCAGCTATAATATACTTATATTTCTGGTCTCAGTGTGTTTAGTACGGTATAATAATATAATATATTACAGCTAAGTCTGTGACGGCATTAATTGTATTATAAATAAGAACGTTGAACTGAGAGGAAATTATTACAAATTTTAACAACAATCACACAATTTTCCACTAGTGTATTCGTATTATAATTCAGTATTCACCTACATAATTGTTTTGGACGATGATTCTATTATTTTATTCGTATAATGTATGAGAATTATAAGGTGAATGACTTGAACATAATTAGATAATCTTACGTTGTACGATTAAGAATTCGGAAAAATATTATTAAAGTGACTTATTATTTTATATGCATCTTACAATAAACCAGGTTTTCTGCGTTATACATTAAAAAAATTGCAAAATAATTATGTGGGTCAAATAAGGGACACCCACACTTGCAGTGTTAAATTGAACAAAACATTATTAACAATTTAAAATAATAGATATATCTCAGTAATCAGTATATTTGGCGGTTAACTTCATAGTTATCTCACTATCCTATATACATTATTGACTCATATTTTATTAGTCATTAGAAACTTCAGCTGAATCAGTGTTCAAATATTCGACATAGTCTGAAATAAAAACCCAATAACTTTTCCAGTGCAAATGGAAACAGTATCAAAGAAATATAATTAGATCTTCCGGTATCTATAAATAATCTGAATTAATTACGCGCGTCATTATTTACCGATAACTCTGGTAAACGTCAACTATTTACAATGCGGTTTTTATGTCAACGATCGGTTTTTCGTAGCGTAAATTACCGATTCATGAATGAACGATGAATGAAATAGTGACCTTCAGATGTAAGCATGTCGATTACATTCACGAAGTTAATTATTAAGATGATCATTTATCTTCGTATACGTTTAATCATAATACTTATGAATTAAACCTCTTCTTCTAAAATAAACTTCATATAAATTAGTGTGTTTCTTTAGCTTTGAAAATCAAAATTTACCAACACATCGCCTATACGACTAACGCCCAGTTTCTGAGGTTTTTTGACCGGAGTTTATCTTTTCACTATCGCTTTTGATTGGCTGGCGTCAAAAAATTAACCAATCAACAACGCTAGTGAAAGGATAAACTCCAGTCAAAAAACCTCAGAAACCGGGCATAAGTTACCTACTGAAAATATATAGCATTTCCCGTAATCATATTTAAAGGTGTTTTCCTCAAAATCAGACGCGTATCTTCGAGGTGCATACCTACAATGTAAATAAAAAAATCCTCATTAAATAACTGAGTGGTACAGGTGAGTCGGTATAACATCCGATTAATTTCTCTGAACACCTGAGGTGTTTCCTGTTGATTAGGCGTTCTCAATGAAACAGCAGACTGCTCGGCGACTACACGAAAATACTACTCATCAAATTCCAAACTTATCTACACGATTCGTAACATGTAGACTAGGTGACATCATTTATCAAACGTTTATAAAATGCTAGATCAGGGGTTTCCAAACTTATTTTGTCTACTGCCCATTTTGAGAACAAATTATGTTTTAGCGCCCCCTTTGTTTCAATTTAAAATAAATCCAGATAAAATAAATTACCCCCCAAGCCTCGACACAACGCCCCCATTTTTTCTGGGGTCCCACACCGCCCCCCTCTTTAGACCTTCAGCGCCCACAAGGGGCGTTATCCCCCACTTTGGGAAAAGCTGTGCTAGATCTGCTAGATCTTACCCGCTACTTTGTTACGCTTAAATTCGATAATTGGGTAGAAATTCGTAATTTTCACAGGACAAAAATTATCATATTATTATATCCTTTCCTGGGTCCCAAGGAGGTTCTACATAAAATTTTCTTTAAATTGCTTATTTCATTATAATTACTTTTACGGTTTAAGCGTAAACGGTAAGATACTTCGCACTTACAATGTTAGACAACATCGCAAATAGTTGGTTGAATCATCCATTTTTAAATGTCCAAATACAGATCTTTACTTGTATGTCATGTCATTAAAAAATAGTTCTCGTGATATGACAATATCATAGCTTATCTCTGTCGTCATCGAGTTTTCCACAGGTCTCCAAACAGCCGCACTTCCTTCGTCCTATTGACATTAACTTAAAAGGTATAAAATAATATCTAATGATTCCGTTATCTAAAGTTACGTTGGCGCTATTTATAACTCGAAAAATACATCAGAAATAGGTGATGTTACCGAGAAATGTGTCTGAAGGTAACGGACGTAAAATCTAAAGTCAAACTGCTGCACGAGTAACATCTATTTAGTAGAGACCAAATTAGACGCAACAATTTCTTAGCCACTTTAGAACTTGTTCGAAAAGTTGTATTATGTTCTTTCTTCCTTTAAAAATCTATTGTATTAAATAAATACTATTCGAAAATTCTAAATGAGCTATATTATAGCTTATGACTACAACATATTTTATAAAATATTTTTAACGTACCTTAAATTAGAATCAAAGATTTCGTCTACAGATTTGTGTTCATAGCCGTTAACAAATAATTTTCTGATTGGTATTGCTAAAACTCTAGAACACAAAACACTATTAAATAAAGTGCACAATATTTTCATACGCTTGATGTTTGAGGGTTGTAGTCTCAAGTATTAATATGAGGTCTTTTTATACTCTTCTCAATGAAACGGTGAAAACGGTCCGTCTGTCTGTCCGTCCGTGGTTTTGCTCAGAGACTATAGGACCTAAAAAGCTGTAATTTGGCATGAGTACACATATTAATAATGCCAACAAAATGGTACATAAAATATTTAAAAAATATATTTTTTATGGTACCTCCCTTACACATCAAGCGGGGTTGAATTTTTTTTTTCGCGCCCACCCCATCGTGTGTGGTGTCGTTGGATAGGTTTTTTAAAAATATTTTGAGTATTCATAGATCATTTTCCGATTTAGGAATCCATTTGTGAAATATTAAGTTTTAAAATGGAAAAAATCGTTAGAGTCCAGTGTCCCCCCTTCTACCAGCTAAACGGTTGCTTCTGGAAATGTGAAAAAATTCACGGGAGTAGGAAATATGCTGAATTTAAAAGGAAAACTATCACGGCTAAGAAGACTTCATAAGTTATTGAGTAATAAGCGATCAACTAAAAAAAATGTATTCGGCGAAGTATAAAGGAACTTTTCGTTCAAATTCCTTTGAAAGTATCTGAGATGATGTTGTAAGTAGTGTAAAACATGTTATAGATGTACAATGTACATTCATTGACTATACAAAAATTTTCAAAACCTAGCGGTACTACGGAACCCTATATTGCGCGTGGCCCGACATGCACTTGGCCGGTTTTTTTCGAAATGTTGGTTCCGACTTCCGAACCTTGCTTAAAATTTTTTCGAAAAAAAATTCATTTGAAGTAACGTTTGGCAAATAATTTGATCTCATCGGATAAAAAAATAAACAAAATTTATGAATGGGCGAATACGTTGACGCACAGAAATAGATTGGGTTAGGTTACTGACGAATGCCAACCACAGCTGATAATAAAAAGTTTGATAAAAATTCCTTGTAAATGACGCTTGACTGCTGGAAAACACACAATATTATTCACAGGAAGAGCATCCTTTCCCAAGCATTGACGTGAAGAAGCGACCTTTGGCACTATGTACCAAGTAGGCGCCATGCGGTTACTCTGCGGCTTATCAATTTTGAGTAATGCGGTCATGTATTTCTGAATTATGTTACTAAGTATGCTAACTTAAAAACAGTTAAAAAGTACCTATCATAATAATATGTTTATAATATGAAATTATAAGGGCCTGTTTCACCACTTCCGTGCCGTGCCGGATAGGCTATCCACAACTTTTTTGACAGATTCTCCATACTCTATCTGTCAAGTCTACTTAACCCAATAAGGCCCACTTGCGCCAATCTGGGTTAAAGTTAACTCTGAGTTAAACATCATGTCATATCTGTCACTCACCAAGTCAGTGATAGAGATGACATGATGTTAACTCAGAGTTAACTTTAACCCAGATTGGCGCAAGTGGGCCTTAGACTTGCTTAATTTTATAATTGCTGATGTCATAAGAACCCAATATGACTGTATAAACAGCTATATTACTATACCAACTTAAATTTACATAATGTAATCCAAATTAAATCTAAACATTAATCTAACACAAAAATCGGTAAGTAATTATTTTTTTACGTCATACATTTTGCATCGCAATTAGGCATAGTTGGCAAGTAGGTTGCGTGGTTTTTGCGCTAACCCGGGTTTTTACCCGGATCATGGTGTAATTCGATTGTTTCGTGATGTAGATATGACTTGCACTATAAAAAATCAACCGGATTGAAGTTCTGACGACTAATGACTATGTCATAATGCGTTACATAGCGCGTTAGCTCATACGAGCTATACCGTGGTTTGTTGTAATATTTTGTCAAAGAATCGAAACTAGTTTATTTATTAGGCCTCCCTAGTTCAAGAGTCTCAGAATCTAGAGCTATCTAATTTATTTACTAGCTAAAAGCCGAGCTTTGTGAGGGCTCGCGTCGCCACACATTGACTAACTGATAATAGCACATCTACATATAAATAAAAATTACTATGTTAAAGCACAAATCAATAGGCGTGATAGTTTTTCCGTAAAGTGTACCACAAATGTAAAGGTTGTAGGATATACTAGGGCTCGCTTCGCTCGCCCTGATTAAGTCAGTCTCAGGCTGAAATTTAAAAAAATTCAACTGAGTTTTTGTAAGGTTCTTTTTGTACTTTAATGAAGTATTTGAAACCCAAATTTTAAAACCCTAATCACACCAAAGAGGTATTATGTACTAGGGTAAACATAACATATCACTGAATCTCACAAGTTATTTCGTTAATATAGAACGATTATTATTTAAATTCTAGGGCTCAAAAATCATAAGTAAACTTTAAACCGAAAATCTAAGGATAAAACAAGAATAATCTAGAAGTTGACAGTTGACACCCATAACCAAAAAGAAATCATCTTGTAACAGAACTGTTTGCTAATAGAGGACACGGGTTGTTCCAGCTACCTGTAGCATAACTTAAATCAGTGAGTGCAATAAAACCACAAATATTTACCGTCTAATCCCTAATCCCAAAACCCAAGTAAATGTTTAATACCAACAAAGTCACCGATCTTTTCTAATTTAATCCCCCTATTGTGATGATATCCCGTTACATATATATTAAATACACTCAAGTTAAAACACGTTGATCACCTGCTGGTAAATAAACAATAGGAAATAAGCAGAGGAAGTGCTTTAGAGAACCAAATTACTTCTAATCAGCTTATTAGCCAGGCCATTAATGTAATCCTTGCTCTTTCTTTGCATGGTCTTCGCGACATTCTTTGTTTTAAAAAGTTGACAAAATTTTTAGTGCTTTAAGTAACAGACAAACAATTTGGTTGTTAAACGTTTTATCCCCTGTATAATCCTAAGAAATACTCTACCAGACCTCTTCTGCAATACTCTACCATAGATTAAAATTATTTCAAAATGAAGCGTTCGCGTCATGTCTAGTCTATAATTTAGGAGGCACAATTTTATCGCAGAAGACACAAGTCTTATTTTGTCGGAAGCGTTATAATTTACGATGCCTTATTTAATTGTGCAAAGGGCATCTTTGGGAGCGACACGTCACCTAGTCGGGGACACCGTTAACACATGAGGACAATCGTTAAACTTTCACTGTTTGTATTTTGTGCCCACTGCGACCATAAACTGGTGCATTGTCACCAAATACGACCATTTATGACTCTATTTTGTATATTGTTTATGTTTTAACGGTAGTGCCTCGGACCGCACCGATCTCACAAAGATGCTGCAGAAAAAAGCGTAAAATTCGACAATACGACGCTTTTGTTGTCCTATGTCATATACAAAACGCCCTGCACAATTTGAATGTCTCACAAGTGGACACCGTGAAATTTGGCTTAAGAATGTTGTCAGAGATTCGATAAATAGGATTTTTTGATAAATTGTTTGAGCACAATGAGCGCGTTACAGTGGTGTGCCAAAGGGAGCTTGTATTGACTTCCTCGGCTAATATCCGCCAATGTAAATCATTGCCTTGTTAGATATTTAAAAAGTTTTGAGAGAATTTTTTGCTGACAACATTGCCTGTGTGAGTTACCAATGCCGACTGTTATTATTTTTGAGATTGTCGTATTTAATAGGAAAAAATATGATGTTTTATTTTCGTTGCTATTTTAATTATTTTAGACAAGCCAGCTCATTTTTTTAAGTTCTTATAATTTAAGGTACCTTTATTAGAAATTTTGCATAAAATGTATTATGTTTACTTGAAAAAAAAAACAAATTATTTTAAAAAACTGGACATAGCGCAAAATTGAATATTTTATTTCAAATTCTATTCTAGTCTACCTACTTAATGTGCTAGATTTTCAGTTAGTAAAATTCCAATTAATTAATATTTGTGAATGTATAAAAACCATATCAATAAGACAATACTAAAACATTCCATTTAACAGCATAATTTCGTTTGATTTGACATGCCAAAACAATTTAATCATTACCTCTGTCGGAAAATAAATCGACACAAACTCTGGGTCGAAATTGCCTCTAATTTCTATACTCACTAGATTGAGAATTGCCTGCATCATTGTGGGACATACGCCGTGTTGGCGAGGGAAAGTTACGGCAATGGAATCGGTGGTATTCGCCAACGACCGCGTCGGAGCGGCATTACAACTTGTATCCAGCCGGCCCACCCAGCCAACGGCTTTCCTCTCTTTTTGTGTTCGCTTTCTGAATTTCAAATTTTTAAATTTTGCAAAACCGATGTTCGAAATCACGCTTAGCGCTAAGCTCACGCGATAGACTTCGAACACGCGATTCGAAATTGTTCCTAATCCATTTCTTTTTTTTTTATTTGTATCGATAGGTACCTAACACGTAAAATCGAAAAGTTATTGAAAAAATTTAGTTTTTTAATAACATAAAGGTAAATAGGGAATTATTTCTATTGTCACCATAATATTATCACTGAATTACATTACCACTTTATCAGTGAAAGAGGTAGATTTAACAAAACTCTATTAGTACTTAAGTTTTCTTTTTTATGTTAAATAAATCTGCCAAGTGCGAGTCGGACTCGTGCACGAAGGGTTCCGTACCGGTATAGAGTGAAAGTAGACAAAAAAAAATGTTGTTTTGTATGGGAGCCCCCCTTAAATATTTACTTTATTTTAATTTTATTATTAATTATTAAAGTGCCTAACTGTTACCATTACATATTGATTACGAGCAAAAAAGACCAAAAAATCACGTTTCTTGTATCGGAGCCTATCTTGAATATTTAATTTATTTTGTTTTTAGTATTTGTTGTTATAGCGGCAACAGATATACTTACACAATCTGTGAAAATTTCAGAAGTCTAGCTAAAGCGGTTCTTGAGTTACAGCCTGATGACATACAGACAGACAGACGGACAGACGGACAGACGGACAGGCGGACAGACATCGAAGTCTTAGTAATAGGGTCCCGTTTTTACCCTTTGGGTAACGGAACCCTAAAAAAGTTAATAAGGGCAGATAAGGGTTAGGTAATTTAATGTTTGTTAAATTTTTTGTTTAAGCTCGCATAGATCAGATAAGTTAAAAAGAAGATTTAATACATTAATTCAACGCCACTATAAATGTAATAAAGATAGGATATAAATAATAAATACGAGGTCAAAAGCGTGTCTAATATATAAAAGGTCTACATTGGGGCTATTTTGGGGCAAATTCGACGTACGAAGCATAACGAAGACATTTCTCTCACGAAGATTTTTTACTAAAACATGGCCTATCCTAAATTTCGAAATATTCAAACGTCTTAATTAATATATCGAAATCGTCGAAACAAGAAATCACAAAGACGGGTAATTAAAACATTACTGTCTGGTACGAGTATGCTGTAATTAGCCGGGGCCATCAACATCGGAGATTATTATTGTCCCCGCAAAAACTCAAATGGGAAGTGACGGACTTCTTGTTCGGACCCCAATACCCCGGCCGGGTCACACACACCGAAATCTGGAGGTCTACTCCGAAGTCCAAAATGTTTCCCTCGAACGATCGGGCCGTTTTCTATTCCGGAAAACTGTCGTTCAAAAGCTTGGAGCTCGGCCGAAGTGGCCATTTAGACAAGACTGTTTCGTTTTCGCTTCGAATCGCCGATCAAAATGCATGGAATTGACATAAGCGTTCGCTAATATGACGTTGACGTTTGACTCGTCTTATGTAAATTCCATACATTTTGATCGGTGATTCTATAAATAAGCGATAAAGATCTTGGCTTACCCCTCTGAAGTTTGTCACGTGCCTGCGAAGTTTGTCATTCACGTGACTACGATAAACGATATTTCAAAACTTTGGTCGGCTTTCAGTCGAACCCAAAGATTTGAATGCCCCGTTTTGGAGTAGGCCACCTGGATATTCGAATTAAAGACTTTTTATGCTGCGCCCGACGAATATTTTCTGTCTGAAATTAAGGGTCGATTCCCACTGGGAAAAGTAGAATTGCTATATGAACGCGTATTCTGTAAATAATTGTACTTAATTGAAAACGTCCAAAATATGGAGATTCACATATTATTTCACCTACTGTGATTTTGAACAAAAGTTAGTAGGGAAATAGTCAAACAGGTCGACTATTTGACTGTTTCCATAATCCCTACTGACTGTTTCCTGTTAAAACAGTGAATGTAGTAGGTAAGATGTAAGCGTAAATGATTAAAACTATTTAGATTATTCTTTTTTGAAGATAATTCCTTAAAAAAAATAAGTTTATCCAACAAAAAGAAACATAAGCATTGCGGATGCACTGAGCCAATTTTTTAATATTTTACGATCAGATCGCCGATTTCGAGTATGAATTGACCATAAGTAAAATAAAATATTACGGTACTTCATCTATACATATAATAAAATCGTAGGAAAGTCAATTCTGTACATTGAATATTTTTGAAAAATAATACTTGGGACGTGATCTGCAATCGTTAAGGAAGCCAAAAATATAGTTTTTAGAATTTTTGTCTGTTTGTCTGTTTGTCTGTTTGTCTGTTTGTCTGTTTGTCTGTATGTATGTCCGGGATAAACTCAGAAAGTACTGAATGGATTTACTTCAAATTTTGCACGAATATTATATAGAGGTCGGGTCAACACATAGGCTATATTTTATGACAATATCACCTAGGGCGGGGGGAGGGGCTCAAGTTTCAATATTTTTAGTTTTTTGCTCATATCTCTAAAACGGTGCGTTGTAGAGAAAAAATGTCCGGTACGTTATGAAAGCCCATAAAATTTCCTACAAATTTGTCCTTCACACTTTGTATTTATCTTCACTCCTTGCCATGCTATGAACTTTTGTCTATCTTTTTCTATACTAATTTCGAGTGTCGTTTGATTAACATGCTGGGAGCTTTGGCATCGGTCTTTTCTTGGGGGGGGGGGGCTTGGCCCCCCTCAAACCCCCCCCCCCTCCCCAAATTTTGCTTTAAACAAAGCGGTGTTGCGGCGTTATACATCTTTTTTAAGAACAAAGTTAAAAACTAAACTACACATACGGTTTTCCAGTGTCGTTTGTTTTGGGGGGGCTGCGCCCCCCCAAACCGCCCCCCCCCTTATTCCTCATGACACTTTTGTTCATAATTAAAAGGTATCGTGTAATTTGTATTGCGTCTTAATTATCCTTTTTAGGAACAAATCTATACATCTATACATATAATAAAATCGTAGGAAAGTCAATTCTGTACATTGAATATTTTTGAAAAATAATACTTGGGACGTGATCTACTATACTAACGCGGACGAAGTCGCGGGCAACAGCTAGTAATATTTAAATTAATATATCGATATCGACTTTCAATCGATTGATATTCGATATACAATTAACCCTTCAATAATATTCTTATTTTGTTGGGCAATTTGTATAATTTGTTCAGATATTTGTGCATTTTTTTTACTGATTGCCAAATGAAGGTTAATTTCAATGAGATTTTAAAGTTAAGAACCTATATCCTTAATAATTATGAAACAAATTAAGAAATATATACTAATATTACAAAGCGGAAGAGTTTGTTTGTTTGAACGCGCTGTCTCAGGAACTACTAGTCCGATTTGAAAAAAAAAATCAATATTAGATAGTCCATTTATCGAGAAAGGCTATATTTTATTACGCTAAGGACTAATAAAAGCGAAGAAAGAGAGGAAAATATGTAAAAAAAAACGGGGGAAATTATTTGAAAGGGCTTACGTACCACTGGAGCAATTTTATGTTATTTAGGACATATAATAAGAAATAGACCACGAGAAGGATCATAGGCTATTTTTTATCGACTAATTTGTCTATGAAATAACTAATATCTAAGCCGCGCGGAACGTCTAGTATAATCAGAAAACTGCACAAGCTTCTACCAACTGCAACAGTCTAATGCCCAGACAAGTCTACAGTCATAGTTCTGAGCCTATAAAATAAGGTCAGTCCTCAGTAGCCTAAAATACCTGTAAAATATTTGAGTTTCTTTCTCTTTGCGAACATTCGTTCAACATATTGACAGACGAATAAGTTTCTTCAGAAGTCTCTCAAACTAGTTCTGTACCACTGTAATTTACTACCATAATAGTCCATCACCACTCATATATAAATAATTTATTCAAAAATATATTTCACAAAAAAATAATATCAAAAAGCAATATCGAAATTTCACCAACATGTGAAACCACTGACGTCGCCTGTCAGTCGCCCATAGACTACAAAATCTAGTCGGCAATCAAGAAATATAAAAACTTTTTTATCCGACTACGTTGAAGCCAAGAGAAGGAGTTGTTTTAGGGTTCCGTACCCAAAGGGTAAAAACGGGACTTTATTACTAAGACTGAGTTGTCTGTCCGTCTTTCCGTCTATCTGTCTGTCTGTCTGTCTGTCTATCTGTCGCCAGGCTGTATCTTAAGAACCGCTATAGCTAGACTTCTGAAATTTTCACATATTGTGTTTATCTGTTGCCGCCATAACAAAAGTACCTACTAAAAACAAAATAATATTAATATTTAAGGGGGGCAGCGGCTGCCATACAAAAACGTATTTTTTCTGCCTTTTTTGCTCGATATCAAATATAATGGTAACAGGTAGGCACTTGAAATTTTCACAAAAAAAGGCTAAACTAGTTACTAATTGGATTGTAACAAATGAGATGTTAGCGTGTACCAACTGTGTAGGTACTAAGTACGTTGTAATGTTAGTAGGCTGCAGGTAACTTAGGTAGTAAGGTTATTTTTTTAATGTTATTTAACATATTCGGGCTATAGTTGTTTAGTTGTATTATGTTGATTTACCAATCAGCGGAAAAATATTATAAGTATTTTGTTCCATACATAATAATTAATTTGATGAACTAGATTAAAAAAATATTAAATAAACGTTTATTCCCCTGATCGTAAGATCGCAACCTACATTAACTTGATATACCTTGGCCAAATCAATTGATTCAATAATTTGCTGAAAGACAAGTCCGATATCCTAACGATTTTCCTTTTTCCTGTCCTGTTTCCGGACGCGCAGAGTCCTTTTCTTTGTGATTAAATATTATCAAGTTACCTAATAATTTGAGTCCCGGGAAAGAACAGAGGATAATTTTCATCGTGGAAAAGATTTAAACATCTATTGAACAATGTCAAAACAACACCATTTTGTACTGAATTATTTCTAATCAACTGTTCAACATTTGTAGTAAGGCTGCCTTCACTCTTCAGTTCAGTTGCAATCCGACTGCGCCTTTGGTTTGCACTTTGCAGTTCTATTGCAGTCGTGTCAACTGCATTCAAACTGCACTTGAACTGCAATTTGCGGTTGGATTCCAGTTGAAATGCGGTCCGTCTGTATAGACCCTTAATGTGAAGGCAGCCTTAGACCGAATATTTTTTTAAAACGTAGCAGCGAGCAACGAACGTCTATTCATTTAATATTATAATATACAAGGTACATATTTTTTTTACCTTAAATTTAAAATAATAAGCAATAATAGTTTAAAAAATCAAAAAACACGCTTTAGCCAATTCTCCTTCTTGGATGTCCGCCAAGTTTGGATTTAAGTCAGTGACTATTTTTTTCGTATACCGGGCGCCTGACGGCAAACTCTTTCATTAATTGATACCCATATCATGGGGGTGCATTTCAAATAGCCTGAACGCCATCTTGGGGAGGCCGCCATATTGGATGTAATGACGTTTCTTACCTAGTCATGTATTGTCATCAGAACTCAGAGAGTATGCAAAATTTTATCCTAATAGAAGACCGGGAAGTGGGTTAAATTAAGATTAATTCATGATTTTCCTACATACATAGGTAGTTACAAGTGAAGCCAATAAAAACATGTTAGTTAATATTAATTACTTTAAACTTGAATAAAAAAAAGTTATACCTTTAAAATAAAAATGATTTAGGTACATACCTTATACTATACGCTTTCTTTGTCGCACTACGCCACTAAGTAGTAAGAAGGTAGGTCTGTATCTGAAAAAGATATTATGCATTTATATAATATATTTCAAGAATATAAGGAACTTATTTATGCATTAATTAGATAATAATTAATATGCTCATTTACCAAAACCTTTTTGAGAAATAAAAAAAATATTTTAAAGAAAAAAAAAGAGGGCAAAATCTGCAGGCTGGCCAACATAATTTTGTGCCTTTGAAAGTTAACGTAACCGATTATTATTAGCCTAAATTTGATAATTTAGTATTTATGGATGGTTAGGCCCGAGGCAGTGCAATGATATCCGTGGCCTAGATTTAGGCATTACCATATTAATAAGGGTTCCTAAGTCCTCCCGAAAGAGTTTTGGAAAATTTGCTGGTGTTACCATACGATTAGGGACGTAATTTGGTTGTTGTAAGCCGGGGGTCGCAAAAAACCCGTCGGTATTGCAAATTACAACCTGTCATATCGCTGACGAGACCATGGCCATATAATAATGACACAGTATAAGTTATACACAGTACACTACTTGGCCGCCAGAATCGAATGCACGCACACATACGCATGATTACAGATAGCTTTAGATCTTCTTAGATAGAAAAATGATGCCGCGCTCTTGTAAAACTTAATTATATATAAATTATTATATGTAAAAAAATATAGAAAATACGGCAAATAAGGAACCGTGTTCTTTTTTATACTGGTTAAACGCGGGAGAGCTATGCTACTGTGTATATTTATGTTGTGAAAATAATAACCCTGCTCAGAAATCGACACAACTTGGGTAGAGCTGCTCCAAATTGAGTTTGTGTTTTACGGCAAAAAATACAATTTTCCCTATTATTTTACTGCAGAGTAAATGCCCAGTAAATAAGCTATGTCCTAGGCTGGAATCTGGATTTATATGCGTTGTAAATATTGTAAATATTGCGTTGTAAATATTGTGCCGCGTTCGGACGGAAGAATAATGTATACTATAATAACAAATCAAAACTGCTATTGACAAATTCCTGAAATAGATCACGCGTAGCTAAAATTGTTTCTATAAGAACTGCATTTCCTTTATATATATCATATATTATCTCATGTAATCCGTCCCATTGTCCTACATATAAGTTTATATTCTCGTATATTATATATTTGAGCCCACGCCATTTGAACTTCGATCGGGATATGAACCAGGATGTCCGTCACCCACTGGTTTCTATATTGTCAATTAGAGCGAGCCACTTAGGCGTGAAATCGGGATTCCTTCTAATGATGTTTACAAAAAATCGTAAGGCGTAATGAATTAGAAGTGATAACGTCAATACACGGAGCTGCCAGAGGTGGGAGATGTAGCCTTTTCATTTTGTGTTTTTTTTATTAAATAAGGGGGCAAACGAGCAAATGGGTTACCTGATGGTAAGCAACTACCGTCGCCCATGGACACTCGCAACATCAGAAGAGCTGCAGGTGCGTTGCCGGCCTTTTAAGAGAGAATACGCTCTTTTCTTGAAGGTTTGTAGGTCGTCTAGGTTCGGAAATACTGCTGGTGACAGTTCGTTCCAGAGTTTTACAGTGTGTTTTAAAGGAATGAAGTTTTATAAACTGTTAAATTAATAATTTTAAGTACCTCTTTCAAATTGGACGAGACAATCTTTTCGGCTGGTATTTCTGGGATTTGTCGAGGGTTTGAGAGAGAAAACATGACCAATCTTGGTCTTATCTTTTGCCAAATCCATACTTTGGAGTTACTTTTTTAGGGTTCCGTACCCAAAGGGTAAAAAGGTAGGAGTGCCGCCCTATTACTAAGACTTCGCGATGTATGTCCGTCTGTCCGTCCGTCCGTCTGTCGGTCTCCAGGCTGTATCTCAAGAACCGCTATAGCTAGACTTCTGAAGTTTTATGTATATCTGTTGCCGCCATGACAACAAATACTAAAAATAAAATAAATTAAATATTTAAGGGGGGCTCTCATACAACAAACGTGATTTTTTTGCTTAGTTTTGCTCGATATCAACAATGTCAACAGATAGGCACTTGAAATGTTCACAAAAAACTGAAGAAACTCAGTTGAATTTATACGCAGACATATTGTCACAGTATAAGCGTTCAATGCACACAATCACAAATACACAATACCTACGGGATCGCTCAAAACGCGATAATCATTTGAGAAGAATACAGGTTTCGGCCCACTTTTTAGCTCGGCCCAGCGTCTCGCGGACTTGCGAATACTATTGATCCCTACTGCTATAGTAATAAGATCGAAATGTACACCGGGTTTGTCGACCGGCCATTCTCCGGCGCTTCCTATTCCGGCTATTGTGGCGCGTCCTGTCGCATGCGCATACCAAACAGGACACGCGACATCGCGTCTTTATCTTAGGAGCTATAGGCTGAGTACCAGCTTTAAGATTGTTTGGCGAAACTGGGGAATTCAGGACACATCGGTAGAGTGAAGAGCGATCGGTAGATAAGTGATCAAAAATCAAAATATTATGCGTCCGTTGATTACATAATAATCAGACGATGATACAATATTAACATAATGCCAAACGGTCTTTAACATTTGTAAGACGTCAGATTGACAAGTGTTAACGAAATATTCCTTCTTTGTACTGTGTGTTTTTCAATGAATTTTGATCTAAATGTAAGGACACAAAAATCACTAGAAATCGACAAAAATTATGTTCAATGTATTTCTTTATAGTACTGTTAATGCATATACGTGGGTTATAGATTGGTAGTTCAATTAATGAATAAAAACGCAGAGTACAAAGTTTTAAGCGACTTAAGGGTGGGTTGCATCAGAGGCCTGGTTATAGTTACAGTCATGGTCAAAGTTATGGTTATAGTTAAGGCTAACTTAACTTTAACCTTAACTTTGACCACAGAATTTGACAGATACATGTCTGTTGCTGTTGCGACAAGGCTATAAATGAACGTGGGCGATGGCACTGGTAAAGGAGAACTGTCGAAAAAGGCGTTTTAGCAAAACAGCGTTAGTTCATTTTCTCGCCACGTTCATTTAAATTTTAAAGCCTTCTCGAGCTCTATGGTTATGGTTAAATATGGCGCCCATTATTGACTTTAACCAAAGATTTGACATTTTGCAATTTAGTTATAGTTAAAGTTACTGTTATGGTTATAGTAAGTTGGTGCAACCCATCCTTACTATAGCATTTTACATTCGTCATTAAAATATATAGATATTTAGTAAAAATAATTTTGTGTCAAGATACAATGAATCAAGTTGTTTATGATCAATTTGTACAAACAACCTCTTTATCTCAGGTTGTGAGAATCAGGACATCTTTAATGTTATAATTTGCATGAGATTATAAATTATAATGTAAAAGGTTATAAGATGGCCGATCAACGAAATTATTGACGACAAAATGTACCTAGTTAACCCCCATGATGAAATAACATCAAATCCGCCTTTGTGTTATGACGCCACGTATGACGAACCCCCAAAATATGCATATTTAGATCAAACATGGCAGATGAATCAAATTATTGCTGAAACAATATACCTAGTAACCCCATGGTGAAACAACGCACATAAAATCCACCTTTGCGTAAATGAACGAGCTATATATGCATATTTTGATTAAAAATGCCTAATATTGCATATTCTGTTGCGCGAAGGTTACGCAACCCATCGCCACACTAAATCCGCAACCATTGAACACGTAACCAGCGCAACCGGCAACCTGTAGTACATAACAATCAATGAACAGTCGTATCAATGAGAGACCTTGGACGAGGTTGTTCTTGGCTCTAGTCGCGGCCAACGAACTCCGAGAAACTATTATGAAATAATGAAACTACCGAAGTTTGTTGCTAATCAGTACACATTGTGCGATATTTAGCATGAGTTTTTTTATTTATTAAATAGTTGAATGTATCTGTACTATCAAAAACTCTGTTTAATACTTAATTTATGTTATCTATAGGCAAAAATAATATTGAACTATCTAGAATCTTGATTCTGGAACGTACCAGCATTAATTGTTACGATATTGTGTAATCTTTTATTTTTAGAACGTAAAGAATATTTTCAGGTTTTCTTTGGCATATTATATGAAAAAATATGCACCTAAACAAAATATTTCTCTCTAGCTTGATTAAATGATTACTCTGAAATAACTTACCGCTTACGCATTCCTATAAACTACTTGTTATTGTATTAAAAACAAAAAGATTTAGGTATACGCATATGCTGCGATCGACAGTTGTGTATTTATAATCTATAGATGCCTGCATATGCACTGCGTTTCGACAATAAGTAACATTAGCACCGCGGGCACGTAATGTCTTCCATAGGAAATGACGCAAATGCTACCAGATTCCGTCCTCACATGCAAATCCGCATGTTCAGACTTTCGCTATTAGCTAAGCCATACCAGACTTACCAGTACCTGTCGAACCTGCATAGAATATTATAGTGATATAGATATGGCAAACGATTTACGAGCTCAATTCTCGCGATTCTCTTGCGTTCGGCTTGAGCGACTTGAGATAGGTTTCGAATTCGCAAGTGTGACAGTTTTCATTTTGACTTCATTCGCACGATTCAATATTGTCTCGCATCTTGAGTTCGGCTTGAGGGATTTGAGATGGACTTCGATTGAGAGAGTAAAATATACTAAGCAATATTTTGCAAGCTCCATTTTATCCTGACTTCGGCTTGAAAAACTTGAGATTCGCTTCGATCGATAAAGGGCGGGGGAGCTTTATTTATCTTAATTATTTATTTCAAAATATAATATAACTTATAAGTACACATAATGCTTATTGCTTTATATTCTTAATATGCCTTTCTAATATCTAGTAAAATGCTAAAATCATTATTTTTTCAGGTACTTCGCTGCAAGTAGAATATGATGTAAGTAAGTATAGCATTTCTATTAAGTTCCAAGTTCTCTAGTTCTCTCCATAATAGTACCGTGGACGCATTAGTGTACTGAGACAGTTAATACCATATCTAGAAGCGCAATAAAATAATAATAAAATCTAATTAGGTCTTTACTAATTTGTAAACACTAAACACTGCACACTGACTAGTATTTTAATATAAGTACATAATATTTTTAGACGCTGTAGTATGAAAACGCTAATTCGTATCCATAACATCAAGACTATAGTAGGTAGTTATAGTTGAAACTAAGGAATAATTATTAAGACGACGACGCCTTGATAAATTGGCTGTAGCGATATCAATTTTTCTCAGCAATGACTAAAGATAAGAAATTTAAGTTCATTGTCAGTAAGTATTCATCATGTCTTTATCTTTGAATTACCCATAGCATAACACGATTGGTCAACTTTTATAACACAGAATAATCAATCAAAAAGACCTCTGTAAAAAAGGGATTCTAATTTTGCCAACAGAGGAGAGTGATTTAAGCTTCCAAATATTGTACATAGATTGGTTCAAGCATACACTTCAATTTGTTCATAGCTTATTTGAAATATATTTATAGTTTTTAAATTACGCGACACAAACCATTTTATCGCTTACGCCCTTTCTATTTCTGGCTGTTCCATTTCTTGTTTTCTATGAGAGAAAATAACTCTCTTGTTTTCTATGAGATAAAAAATCTCTCTCATAGTAAACAAGCAATCTAAAACATACCCAACACGGTTTTTTTACTTTAACGCGGCGTCACCTTAATTAATTAATGTCATTATTATTTTTTAAAGTTACATTTTGACGATCGAAAGGCTCTACAAATTGCGGAAAACGTCAAGTGAGTTTTATTTTCACAATAATTGACTGAATTTAAAAACACATTCTACAGATACTCAAGTACCTTTAAGCCTTTAGGCCACATAATATTATTATGAATCAATTACCGCGAGTTATTGAAACATCGCCAAGATATTTGGAATTACCAAAATGTCTTATTCTGACTCTTCCGTAGGAACTTGGCTTGTTGACGGAATTCATATTAGCCAACACTCACAGTTCATCGTGCGATACATAATATTTAAATAAGAATTTGTTTGTTTATTTGTATCTATAATTACTATTGATTCAGCTGGCGCCACCATTTAGTCACTGATGAATTTATTTTCAGATAGATACTAAACATCCTACAGTTATGAAATACTACACGACGCCCGCAACTCCGTTGCGCCAAAATTCGTTTATTGCGTGGGAACCGTACATATTCCCGGGACAAAAGTATCCTATGTCCTTTCATTTTATTTCCTTTCCGGGACTCAAAGTATCTTCATGCCAAATTTCAGCAAAATCGGTTCAGCGGATTGGGCGTGAAGAGGTAACAGACAGATAGACAGACAAACAGACAGGCAGACGGACAGACAGACAGACATACAAACTTTCGCATTTATAATATTATTATGGAATTATGGATATTATGATAAATATTGTAAAGACGTTAGGTCCTAAGAAGACAACCTTACTTGCTTTTGAAAATTTGAGAGAAGTATTTCTATTTTATTGTATTTTATGTACTTGTATTGTATTTTGATCAATCCTTATTCCTTATCATAATATTTTGTGAATGTAAAGGAGGATAGGCTGAACGTCCCCGCGACCAATAACGCTGAGACGTATATCGTTAGAAAGATCTTTTTGTGACTAGCATATTTTGATAATGAAAGCCAGCCTCATATCGCTGTGAAAAAAGGTTGAGTACAGCTAAAAAGAATAACCAATGTAATTTTTTTAAGATATAAAAAAGTGTCATATTTATTTCCTTGTCACTTAAAATTGATAAAAATACGATGCATACGCACACCGTAATGCCATTCTATACTCAGAAGCGGCGCGGTGCACAGAGCGTTCCTGGATTACGTTATTACGTTAGGTTAGGAGGCTAATTTACCTAACCTTTTTTTTGATGAACCTTATCTTACTTAACCTTACTTAACCTAACTTAACCTTATCCTAACCTAAGCCGACTAGGATGCTGTTGGGCTCTTGGCTAGACTGGACTGTTAGCTCGCAAGATGATGAGTACGAAACGGCAACAGTGTGCATTTGCGTCATGGTTTTAGCAATTTTAAGTAACAAAGAAATAAATATAGCTCTTTTATATATTATAATATGTGGAATAAACAATTCTTCATTGATTTCTTTTAGCTAAAACTTTTTTCCCACAGTGAGGCTAGCCTAGGCTAACACTGACAAATAATAGCCAAGAAAAGAGCTTTCTAACGAGATGCCTCTTATTGGTGGTGGGTACAATTAACATACATTTGTGCCCATCCTCCTTTGTTATATACATTAATATGTCATATTATAATTAATATGAATATTTTAATTTAAACAAAACATTCGCATTTGCTTCCTTTTAACGTCGGTACATTAGGTAGCAGGCATCAGCCATGACCACAATGACACATATTATTATGTACAATTTCTGTAACCTATACGCCGTATACTTTAGATGAAAGATATCAGCGAGTCACGAAGCGAGGTTAAAAATTTGGTCCAACTATCCAAATCACATCCGTTCTAGGGTTTCCGTGGAAGAGAGATAGAGATCAAGCGAAATATCTGCTCAGTTCGAGGGAAAATGTGTAACTCATATTTCGAAGGGTAATAAAATTTACAACCTATTTAATGTAACATGAGAATCGTGATCGTGGATTTGCTTATCAAATAGTGCATTTATAGTTTATATAAATTATTTTTATGAATATATTTATAGTGATATTTGAAATAAGTATATTATATTATTGTATAAATATAATTCTTTTCAAAATCGGAAACCAGCAATTTATTATTTATTTGAAAAGGAAGCTACCACGATGTAACACACACACACACACACACACACACACACACACACACACACACACACATACACACAAACACATACTTTGACATTGAAACGTTTGTTCAATTAAAGAAATATCTTTGATAGTACAGTTTTGATGTCGTGCTCGATATCGTTAAAACTGCAAAATGGTACAAATATATCAAATCACCATAAACATTGCTTTGAATCGGAAAAATTTGTATAATATGAAATCATAACTCTCGACTTGAAACAAAACTGAAAGTTAAATACGAGAATTCGGATTCTGGTTAAAGTATAATTGCTATGGTGTGTTATGTAATATCAAAATGAGGTGGTTGATTCACAAGACTGATGATTCGTCTTTAATAACTGAAAGTCATGGTGATCTGAAGTTTGACAGTACTTTGAACTATTGCTAATATAACTGCTTAATTGCTCAAAAACTAGTTTCGACGTCAACGGGTGTCTGGTAGATATTACACTGAGTAAAGGGCAAAGAAATAATACAATATAGACAATGCCAATTTTATTTAAAACAAAGTTACAATATTTTTTTCAGCTAATCGCTAAACGAAGCAATGAGTTATCAAGGGACATAAATTTTTCAGGGATAAAAATTATCCTATGGTCTTTCCTGGGACTCAAACTATCTCCATACAATATTTCATTGTAATCAGTTCAGCAGTTTAAGCGTGAAGAGGTAATAGACACTAGACAGACATACACTTTTCCGCATTTAAGTACATAATATACTCGTAGAAGTGGATTTCTAACTTCGATTCGGAAACTAACGAATGTCATTTGACTAAGTTCATAGGATGGTACCATTGAAATCTGATGTAAGAAATAAAATAATTTCATTATTTTTGCCAATTATTCGCTGTTAAGTCACTGAGCAAAAACTTGTGAATCATCTATTGGTGATAAAAGTTAAAGGTTGTGAAATGTGTCCCAAATCTTTCACCTTCTTTCAATACAATATTACAAAACAACAACGATTATCTTTTCTTTCTTATGGCTAACTCGGTTAGTTGCCACTGTCTGAGTAGCTCGCACAGACTTTGCTCTATAAGTCTATGTAGTGAAGGTCTAGTGAAGTAACAAGTGTACGATTACAAGAATTACATATTTACAGGAGTTGATTCACCTAAAACAAACACAGATACCTGTCTCTTACCTCTTTTAAAACTAAGTTTGAGGACATTTTGAGCTCAAAAAGCAGAAACAAACTTTTGTCTCTTAGATCGAAGAAAGAATTAAGAACGAAGACAAGCTTGAAACAACGGAGTCTATTAAACATCAACCCAATTTAACCTCCTTATGGCGAAACGAGGTCATACAAGCCTCATATATCCTGACCGCTGGATGAATAGAACCATGACAGATTGCTAGATAATGAACGACGCCGCCGTAGCCGGCCTCGAAAAAGATGGTGCGATGAGCAAGACAAATAAGAGCCAGGCCACTCTGCGTTGGATCGAGACGAGTAGAAGGCTTTGGGAGAGGCCTATGCAGAGCAGTGGGACAGCATAGGCTCCAATTAAAAATGACGAAATGGCAGTTAAGACGACTTACAAACCAGTGCCGGTTTTAGCACTACCAGCGCCCTGGGCATGATTTCTTCAGTGCCCAGGTTGCTAGAGCCTGTGACGTCCCTTTTTTTGCCTTCTGCGCCCCTTTTCGCCGGCGCCCTGGGCGGTCGCCTAACGTCGCTCTCCCCTAACGCCGCTACTGTTACCAACGTAACGTAATACAAGATAACATCCATTCACACAGACGGAAGCACATTTTTCGCGTACATATTGTTGCAGTTTTTACTGGTAGCCATTTGGTTAAGGCGGCGTACCATTAATGCCTTAAAATCTAAGCATATAATATAGCTTCGGAAGGTGTAATATTATGAAATTCGATGATTGATATAACGAGTTATGAAATAATAGCAAATATTTCGATAATTTCTGAGTCATGATCACTTGTGGCCACGATCGTGAAGGTCACTTTCTCGCTGACTCACGGAGATAGGTCGACTTATGAAATATTTTCTCACTCAATACACAGTAAAATATCATTCAGTACTCTATTGTCACTTAAGGAGATTAATAGAGTGAGGTGGTTAGAATTAATTGTCTTTGATGAACTTGTTCTTGTAAAGTTATAGTTGCTTTAAATGTAGACTTCACCTCTACAAATGTAGAGGTCACGACTATTCTAATAATTATTTATTCGAAACTACGTTATTTGGCATCTGTGATCTATCATTCGGGGATAACAATTAACATGACCTGACTAATTTGTACCACAGGATATATTTTAACTGTTATTTCACTCATTCATATCTTTAAAATCAAACTCGCCCAGCAGCTGTTGTCGACACATCAATGCTTTACACGCCCGTTTCAGGCGGCCTAGTTTATATGTTAACTAGCTGTCCCGGCAAACGTTGTTTTGCCATATAAAGTATTTCTACTTCGTCAGTTGATACAAAAACTTGCCCCCTCTTTTGTCCCCTAAGAGGGGTAGGGGGAAAATGTTTATACACCAAATGTTAAGTTGGAAAACACAGTATATAATATGAAGTAAGTAAGTCGATTAAAGAAGAAAGTTTGATACAAAATCTGACCCCCTCTTTGGTCCCCTTAGAGAGGTGGGGGGAAAATTTTATATACCAGAATATGTTGAGTTTGAAGAAGACAAATATCTGCGAAAACCGTTTGCAAAACGGATCAGTAGTTTTCGTGTTAAAGAAAAAAGTTTGATACAAAACTGACTCCCTCTTTTGTCCCCTTAGAGGGGTGGGGGGCAAAATTTTTATACACCAGATGTTAAGTCGGAAGAAGAAGACAAACATATTTGTGAAAACCGCATTCAAATCGGATCAGTAGTTTTCGTGTGATGCTGGAACAAACATATAGACAGACAGACAAAAAACTAACCACATTTTTGGCTTCTATAGCGATGTACTGACGCCCCCGCTTATTATTTTTTGAATATCTTTAATGTACAGAATTTTCATTTTTACAGTTTTATTATATTACTAGCTGTTGCTCGCGACTTCGTCCGCGTTAACATAGTATTTAAATAATAAAGATGGACAGTTTTCCTCTTTTTCTGGTCCCTTAAAGAAAGGGTAAAAACAGAACCCTATTTAAGCAAATGTCAAACTCAAACGTCAATAAACTTTCATGTTTGTAACTTAAGAAATGATGACTTTCATTCAAACTTTCAACCCTAATTTCACCCCCTTGGGCGTAGAATTTTCAGAAACGCTTAAATATATATCTATACAATTTTAATTAGTAACCCAATAATAAAGTTTCATGTTTCTAACTTAAGAAATGACGGGCTTTCATTCAAACTTTCAACCCCAGTTACACCCCCTTGGGGGTAGAATTTCGAAAAACGCTTAAATACGTATTCATTCATTTTTAATCAGTAACCCAAAAATAAAGTTTTATGTTTCTATCTTAAGAAATGACGGAATTTCATTCAAACTTTCAACCCTAATTTCACCCCCTTGGGGGTAGAATTTCCAAAAACGCTTAAATACGTATCTATTCATTTTTAATCAGTAGCCCAAAAATAAAGTTTCATATGTTTCTAACTTAAGAAATGACGGACTTTCATACAAACTTTCAACCCCTATTTCACCCCCTTCGGGTTAAAATTTCCAAAATTCCTTCCTTAGTGGGTGTCTACTTAATGAAACAACCCTGCTCACCAAATTTCGTGGCTGTAACTTTAACAGTTTTTGCTCTGCGATGATGAATCAGTCAGTCAGTCAATCAGTCAGGACTTGTAATTTTATATGTATAGATTATGTATAGATGTATAGATATTATTACAAATTACCTTACTGTATGTAATTTATATTGTGCTACTGGTCACTAAGTTCCGTTACGGAAAGCACAAAATTCGGTTTTACCAATGTTGCACAAAACTCACCTTGATTCACGCATTTTTTTTTATAACTTTCTGCGAGACAAAAAGTAAAAGTTGTTAAACACTAAATATGATTCAAAATATCGTCCAGTCTCGTATATTTTCCTGGATTATATTTCGAACAATACATACAAAACAATACATAGTTATATCACGTTATATTGTGTAGTGGCGACGTGGCAAGAGCTTTTGATGTGGGCAAGATATAATATTTTGCGAGGCCCCTCAATGGATGACGGAAAAGGATGAATTTTGTTGAGATAAATATTTTTTTATTACGCAAATTTTTACTTAATATAAAAATTTGAGTATAAAAACTTGTAAAATTGTAAATCATAAAAAATCCTCGTGGTCCAAGGGGCGCGAGGCCGTCGGCGGTGGCCCACACCGCCTCTGTCCATAACAATATTATTATAATTATTATTATCAATACAATGCAAAAGCACTTGCCTCTTTTTGATAGGTTACTTTTTCGCAAGATAATAATGCCACTTTCTTGACATAAAATCTCGTGTGGATTTTAAATCAAAAAGGGGCGTTATACATAATACCACTAACATAAGCAGCTAACATCTGCTAGGGTTATTCTCTAATATTATATGAAATTCTCGTGTCACGGTGTGCGTGGTTGAACTCCTCTGAAACGGCTCGACCGATCTTAGCGAGCATATCGGCTAGGGTTTAGAATCGGACAACATCAATTTTTACATTTATAGGTGCATTTGTTGAATAAATAATTTAGTAAGTTATTAGAACTAGAGACTGACGGCGACTATTGTTTGTGCGACGGGATAGCGATGGACGTTGCCCATCATGGTGCCATCTTATTTAGTCACTTTAATAAAATAATATCTGGCGAAATACTTTATATGGCAAAACAACGTTTGCCGGGACAGCTAGTATTATATAGAATAGCGGTATATACGGGGTAGCAATAGCCTGCGTCCTAAAATCATCGGTCGGCCGTCAGCCCGTATGCCGCGCCGACCTTTGGCATACCTCGCGCATGTACCACATAGATAAAGCCTTCTAGTTGCACCTTCATTTGCATTGACCGCAAATCTAATAAAAGAATGACATAAATTACTATTCTATTTTTAAATCGTGCTGCATTTTTTAAATTATTTTTGTAATCTATCGCACCCGCAACATCGCGTAGCAAAATTAATGGCGTACAATATTTTTGCCGCAATAATGTAGTCATTATTATAGTCCCAGTATGTCCTTTTTGGCGCTTAGAGTTTCTTTATGAAAACATCAAAATCAGTTTAGCGTTCTAAACTGATTTTGATGTTTTCATAAAGTTCGTTCGTTAGTCGTTACTGCGACGGGCGACCTAAAAGGACCTATATTCTATTGTGACCTCCTTGAGTACTGGCCCCAACCAAATACTGCTCATTAATTGAGCGATGTGTTTGGGACACTGATCTCTAATATACAAGTACGCTAGATAGCTGATTCCCTTTGAAATGACAGCTATTTCTTGTGCCTATTTGAAGCGGAATCAGCGCCCCTATTATTCGGGTAGAGAACTAAATCTGACGTAAAAATGACGTTTGAAAGCCGCCATATTGGCGCTGATAGCAGTAATGAGAGTATTTGGAACTAATACTAGTGATGACAACTGTTGTTATTGGTTGTGGTTACGTCAAATTTAGTTCTCTACCCGCATAAGGGGGGCGCTGATTCCGCTTCAAATAGGCACAAAAAGCAGGTGTGTATCAGCTATCCAGCGTACTTGTATATCATCAGTAGTTCGGGAGTATAATATTGTTAAGTACTAGATGACGCCCGCAACTCCGTTGCTTTGAAATTTCGTTTATCGCACGGGAACTCAAAGTATCTTCATACCAAACAGCAAAATCGATTCAGCGGTTTGGGCGTGAAGAGGCAACAGATAGACAGACACACTTTTGCACGTATAATATTAGTATGGATTGATGGATACAGTATCGCTACTACAGCGGATACTACTTCGAATGAGCAAAAAGTTAACTTGTAAACGCCCAATTATTCTCTAAACTTTGTCTTACCTTGAGCGCTGTCAAATCATCTGATAAGGCTGTAAGACTTCAAATTGTATTGTCTGACCTCGGAAATACCGAGGCTTACTCATTTTGAAGAAATGTTTGTCACTAATGATTTCATTTTGTAGATGAAAAATTGTTTCGATAACAATAATATTATGCCCTAATAGCTGTAGTTACAGTAGGTACTTGATAATTTTTTATTAAGGTTTTACGTAATAACGATAACATACATAAACATTATTGTATAATGTACAACAGTATGAACTGGTGCTGTGTTAAGTTAGGTCACAAAATATCATACCATTCAACTATTTTAACTCTATGTAGTGCAATCGTTCTTTAAAGTGCTTGGGACATATTTAAAAAATAGTCCTACGCAGAAACTAGAAAACAAGCTTACAAAAAGCGTCTGACTTAGAAACACGTCATTTCAGGATCTTCTTAAACCGTAAAATTCGCAATCCAATTAAGACATTCATCGCAAATTTCATTTACCAATCTAAATATAGACAATGGATGCATTGTCTAGTGAATTATTTTAAAACTTTTTTTCATAGACGGTAAAAGGTGGCCGTGAAATCGAAATTTGAACGGTTCCATTCAGGAGGGATGAATGAATGAGTCAATGATCTGAGTCACCGGTCACGGATCTCGTTCGTTTGCTCTGCGCGGGCGCACGCGGGAAATCCTAAAGTAATCGTTCCTGAAAACGCGCCTAAAGCAAACAGGAACAGAGTTCCGTTATTTACTTGTATGACTCGGAATTTACAAATTATACACTATAAAAAACCTAGAAAAACCTGGTGTAAAGCTCTTTGTCTTTTTTCTATGAAGAGCTCTTCACATAATAAGTTTCTTTGTATTAAATGCTTGCCAAAAACAAGGATTCATCCTTGATTTCGGAAAGCATTTAATAATGAATTTTACAAACTATACAAATTAATTTTGCTGAAAAGCTATGCTAGATATTGTGCTAGATTGTCGAGGTTCTTTTGACGCGCTGCGCAGTGTTGTAAAGTATTACTTGATGCCGAAGCATACAAAATCAGGACACTAACGCCCCTATAATCTATACATATAATAAAACTGTAGAAATGTGAATTCTGTACATTAAAGATATTCAAAAAATAATAAGCAGGGGGTGTTACTACATCGCTATAGAAGCCAAAACTGTGGTTAGTTTTTTGTCTGTCTGTCTGTCTGTCTGTCTGTCTGTCTGTCTGTCTGTCTGTTTGTCTGTCTGTACTACTGATCCGATTTGAATGCGGTTTTCGCAAATATATTTGTCGTCGTCCAACTTAACATCTGGTGTATAAAAATTTTCTCCCCCACCCCTCTAAGGGGACGAAAGAGGGGCTTAGATTTTGTATCAAACTAAAAATTAATACAAAATCTGACCCCCTTTTGGGTCCCCTTAGAGGGGTGGGGGGGAAAGCTTAAACACCAGATGTTGAGTTGGAAGAAGGCAAATATATCCTCGAAAACCGTATGCAAATTAGACTTACGTCATATTATTAACTGTTTTTCCAACTTAACATCAGTTTCCCCCCCACCCCTCTTAGGGGAAAAAGGGAGGGGGTAAGATTTTGTATCAATTACTGATGAAGTAGAAATACTTTAAATGGCAAAACAACGTTTGCCGGGTCAACTAGTAATATCTAATAATGTCACCCAAGTGATCCTTGGGTGACATTCATCACAATCCTTGAGAGACTATACTTACTTAATACTATAATTAATTTTTTAAACTTAATAAAATATAAGGTAGGTAAACGAAACTCGCAATAATTATTGAAACCATTAATAAAATGTACTGAATGACTTCATTAATTAATTATTTTATTACCAATTATTTCCGAAATTCCGTGATTCCGAATAAAACTCCGGTGACTGTGTTACGTCAAAGGGGTACTTTCCGGACCTGTCACATCTTTCTTTTTTTACACAGGGAAATGCCTATCTGCTTTCCTACGGATGTGTACTGTGCCCTAAGTCCCTAACAGCTCCGCAAACTTTTTTTGTTCAAGGCACACCTACAAAAATGAAATTTTTGGAAGGTACACCACAAATTAATTAGCATGGGGACTTTTCCAAATTCTTATACCTTTCGTCGATCGTTTTGATAGGTCGCTGTTTTTTTGGTTCTTATAAACTAGGAATATTTAGGTAAAATGTAATTTTTTGTGGCACACCACACACTGGCCACGATACAACAGTGTGCCGCAGCACACCTTTTGCGGAACACTGCCCTAACATAACAATATGGTAGTGGCCACAGTTCTTTTGCATGGGGAAATGCTTGCACCCCCGGCGGATTAGATGATCACAGCCCTACCCGCTAAAACTCTGCGATAGCCGGTACTATATCAGGGTCAACCTTGCCGAAGCTACGGGAATATCAAATCATCCACAACCTGGGGGTGTAGTGCGAGTTTTATTCGATCATACGCATCGAGCACGTTAACGCGAATTTGTATGGGATCAAAGCAGCGCCATCTACTGGCTAACGTGGATACCGCTTTGATCCCATACAAATTCGCGTTAACGTGCTCGATGCGTACGATCGAATAAAACTCGCACTACACCCCCTGTTGCCTACAGAGTTGATCATCTAGCCAGACGCCCAGCGCGCGTTTAGGGGTCCTGTAAGAAAGGTTGTCTTTTCTCATATTTTGTTAAATATAATAATAAAATCGGCCAAGTGCGAGTCGGACTCGCGCACGAAGGGTTCCGTACCATTATAGAGCAAAATTAGGCCAAAATTGTGTTTTTTGTATGGGAGCCCCCCTTAATTTCTTATTTTATTTTAATATTATTATGAAATATTAAAGTACACTATATAACTAAGGAGTTTGAGAAAAAGTTAAGTGCCTTCCTTTTTCCATTATTGATATAGAGCAAAAAAGGTAAAAAAATGACGTTTGTTGTATGGGAGCCCCCCTTAAATATTAATTTTATTTTGTTTTCAGTATTTGTTGTTATAGCGGCAACAGATGTACATAATCTGTGAAAATTTCAACTCTCTAGCTATTACCGTTCTTGAGTTACAGCCTGGAGACAGACAGACGGACAGACAACGAAGTCTTAGTAATAGGGTCCCGTTTTTACCCTTTGGGTACGGAACCCTATAAAGGAATGGAAAGTTTTCAATAATTTTTGCTAACGCATGTTGGGGAGCTCTGTGGCGATGACGGTAGCTACGCCCCTGCATATAGCCCTTATTGCTGAATAGTGAGTCATAAGTTATAAAATTTATAACCAGATTTGACAACAGTACAAAGTTCATTTACGCCATGGATCATAAACGTCACTAAACCACATCCCCATATACATTGTACCTTATCATTACTTCCATGAACCATGCATTATACTATGACATACACCATCACATTGGTAAGACGTCATGAAAAGCTGATTGGTATTACGGGATCCCATCTCTCCATGTAAACTTTAGGATGTGAATGTTTCTCTTAAATATAGAGTTAACAGCTGTTAAAGTAGTAACGCTGAAGTAGCTATTTTTGTGATTTGTAAGGGCAAAAATCCGCTCATACAAAAGTTTAAAAAAAGTTACTCTTTTGGCGATGCTATTTTCACAGTGAACTCTATACAGGGGACTAACTAATTTTTGGATGACCACACGTCAACTTGGGTTGACGCGTGGTCATAAAGGGACCATAGTCCATGCAGCATGTAGATTTCCATGTAAATGAACCATGCCTCACAACCTTCACCTCGTAACCTGCTGAATGCAAAAGCGAATTAATTCATCTGAAAGACCAAGATTTCCATTCAACCGTGCATCACCTTTTACCATCCATTGGTGATGCATTCACCGCATTATAATTGAACACGTGACTCTTGAGTGGAAGGTAAGTAACAGTGGAAAAATAGCCGTTTTTTTTTTTATTAAATAAGGGGCAAACGAGCAAACGGGTCACCTGATGGTAGGCAACTACCACCGCCCATGGACACTCGCAACATCAGAAGAGCTGCAGGTGCGTTGCCGGCCTTTTAAGAGGGAATACGCTCTTTTCTTGAAGGTTTGCAGGTCGTATAGGTCCGGAAATACTGCTGGTGACAGTTCGTTCCAGAGTTTTACAGTGCGTGGCAGAAAGTAAATGATTTTGATTTGAATAAAAAAACTGTGGATATTATGTCTAGCCAGATATATTAGCTAGAATCTAGATGATGAAGTAGATAAATCACAAGGTTTGTTCAAATTATAAAAGAAAAAACGTGAAAGGTGTCAAGAGACACCCGGTTAGAACGAAGTAATATCTTGATCTATGTCTGGGGCAAAAAGTTACAACGTTTTGGTCTTAATTTTTTCCGTCTAGCCCCCTTTCACGACGCGCGATAAGGAACTTCATTCCAAAAATGAGTAATAGTCCTTAAATAAATGTTGTGTGGTCCCCTCACGTCTTCAATTTAGAACGCTGACGAGTATTTAATGTGCTTGGATCATAGTTCCTATCACCCATGTAGATTTCCATTTGGACGACCCATGCATCATACATGAGTAACTGAATCCGCGTGGAAAAGCGTCTGCCAGGGAAACCCGTACACTAAAACCTCCACATTTTTATAGACAATTGTAATTGTTATGGAAAATTAAATTTGTAATTTCCGTTGAGTCGCATCCGCCCAACTAGAATCTATGTCGTCATAATCATCAGGGTCAGTTGAAGCAACGTAACGCGAAGCTATGGTGCATTTTTAATGAGGTGTTCAATACTGAACTTTATTTGCTATACAATAAGATTAACTCTGAATGACATGATGATGTTTCCTTGAATGGCTTATTAAAAAATCCACCGCGACATTTTTCCATGTTTCAACTTTTGAGTAGTTTAATATCGATGAAACATCACCTTTATCAACATGATCACCATAAAAATTTATCCTCAGCTCTGGTCAGCAAAATTTAATAATTATTCTTTTAAGTTTAAAAAGTCGGAACACTAAAATATAATACATCATTTTAAATACATTTTCAGTTAAGTACAATAAAAAACGACGCCGCCGCCGTGGACGGCCTCCAAAAAGATGACGAGATGAACTGGATGCCTACAAGCCAGGCTGGCCTGCGGTGGCGTTGGAGCGAGACAGATGGAAGACCTTGGGGGAGGCCTTTGCCCAGCAGTGGGATAGTATAGGCTCATAAAAAAAAAAACAATAAAAAATAAAAGTGGGACAGTAGGATGAGAACTAAAATATTCATTATTGAAATTAAAATATTAATTTCAACGTCAATTTGTTACCTAGTAATAATTTTAATAATTATAAATTGTGTATTCTTATGCAAATAAAGATTAGTAAAACTAAAATAATCGGCCAAGGGCGAGTCGGACTCGCGCACGAAGGGTTCCGTACCTTATAGGGCAAAATGAGGCCAAAAAATCACGTTTGTTGTATGGGAGTTCCCCTTAAATATTAATTTTATTTTGTTTTTAGTATTTGTTGTTATAGCGGCAACAGATATACATAATCTGTGAAAATTTCAACCCTCTAGCTATTACCGTTCTTGAGTTACAGTCTGAATACAGACAGACAGACAGACAGACGGACAGACAGACGGACAGACGGACAGGCGGACAGACATCGAAGTCTTAGTAATAGGGTCCCGTTTTTACCCTTTGGGTACGGAACCCTAACAACGCAGAGGAAAATGCATTTTCCTACTACACTGGACTGGGAATGACATTATCATTTAGATAACTAGGTAGCACCCGCAACTCCGTTGCGCCAAAACTCTTCAATCGCACCGGAACCGAACATTTTACTAAAATATAAAGTATTTTATGTCCTTTCCCTTGACTCATAGTATCTCCAGACCAAGTTTCAGCAAAATCGGTTCGGTTATTAACGTGAAGATCTAACAGACAGACAGACACTCTATTGTATTTATAATATTAGTATGATAGTAGACGAATCGATAGAGGATAATTAAAATAAACAGCTAATTATAACGAAGATAGAGACAGGAAATAATAAAGGAAATGCTTCGGTCCATTCATACGCGACTCGAGAGTGACTCGAGCGTTGCGTGCGTGGGTCGACAAACCTGACACGTTGTTCTAAATCATTTTGATCTAAACGTAAACAAACAGTGTAGGCTGGCATACTATACCGATCGCCGAATAGAGACGAATACGGCTATAATTGACCGGTTATTTATTTAATTCGCACAAAAAATTTTGCTATTAAGGCTAAACAACTTAGCTACTCATTCACCACGCCATTAAAAATACAAGTTTATATCAATTAGATCAAGTACTTTTATTCTAAATGTTTATTTACATTTAGAATAAAATAAATTTTAATATCTCATTATTAATTTATTATTATCTAACATAATAAACGTGAGAGAGCTATGCTTCGGCACGAATGGGCCGGCTCGACCGAAGAAATACCACGTACTCACAGAAAACCGGCGTGAAACGGCGCTTGCGCTGTGTTTCGCCGAGTGAGTGAGTTTACCGGAGGCCCAATCCCCTACCCTCCCCTATTCCCTTCCCTTCCCTACCCTCCCCTATTACCCTATTCCCTCTTAAAAGGCCGGTAACGCACCTGCAGCTCTTCTGACGCTGCGAGTGTCCATGGGCCACGGAAGTTGCTTTCCATCAGGTGACCCGTCTGCTCGTTTGCCCCTTTATCTCATAAAAAAATTATTATAAGTATGTATTTGTAAAGAAATCATATTTTCTGTTACAAAAAACTATTCAGAAAAATATTCTAAGAATTTTCTTCCCATATCAACAATTTTTTTTACGTATCGTTTTCATATTATTATTATAGGTATCATATTAATATTATTATTATAATCTTCGCACGAGCTCCGTATGAGTTATGACTAAATATTAATTAATTATTACGACAATTAAACATGTTGAGGAAAATTATTACAGTAATAAGGTACAAGTTGGATCCGAGCGGCACGCGACAACTGCAGACGACGTGCGTCGCGACACTACCTGCCGGCCTAGCATACAATTCAATCTGAACAAAAACACGTTAACTTAAAATTTTCTCGACAGAAAAAAATCAGAAAGATGCAACTAATTTTCACGAATTTTTCATTTATTGCCATGCTCGTGCATTGAACTAAGTTAATATTTTAACACATTATAATATAAAATTCTATCATTGAGAAACCAACCTAGCGGATTTTTTAAATTTTGTATATTTATCGAGTTATTGAGAAAAAACTAATTTGGCGATGAATCCGCGTCGTCGTTTTTCACCTGGCATATGAAAGACGGGCGTGAGTGTGAAAACGATAATTGATTTTTTGGGTTAGTCGCCCTCAATAAAAACTTTCTGAGTACAAAATTCTCCATTGCGTCCCAACAATGACGACATTTTTCATTATAACCCAGATAAGTATCGTAAAATCCACATCCGAATCTCAGAATCGCGCCAACGTCATAGTAGTGATGTCACTGATTGCGTACGATCCGGTAAAGTTCCGGGATTGGATACTTTGGATAATCCATATCCATACTTCCATCCATATTAATATTTTAATGCGAAAGTGTATCTGTCGATACGTTACGTCTTCATTCTTCACCAAACCGCTGAGCCGATTTTGCTGGGCTTTTTTTTTATCTATTTATTAAGGGGTTTTGTCGGTGACCGACTATGCCACCCCCATGAAACAAAAAAAATATTGCTGGGCTTGGAGATAAATACTTTGAGTCTCGAGAAAGGACACAAGTGTCTGTCTGTCTGTTTGTCTGTTACCACTTCACGCCCAAACCGCTGAAATGATTTTGTGGTTTGGTATGAAGATACAATGAGCCTTAGTAAAGGACATAGGAAACTTTTTTATCTCGGAAAAAAATACAGCTACCATGTGATAAACGAATTTTGTCTCTGTACTCTAAGGGGCTGTTTCACCACTTCCTGATAAGTGCCGGGTAGGCTATCCACAACTTATCTGACAGATAGAGAATGGAGTATAAGGCCTGTTTCAGTACTTCCTGATAAAGCTGAATAAAATAATTGTTGGATAGGCTATCCACAACTTATATGACAGATTCTCCATACTTCATCTGTCAAAAAAAGTAATGTTGTGGATAGCCCATCCGGCACTTATCAGGAAGTGGTGAAATGGACCCTAATTCTTTTCCGGTCAATCGGTGTCGAAAATGTAGAGCTAATGTTACAACTAGTGACACCGCTCGTGTTGACCTTGTGTGACGCGAAGCTACGTCACGCGTGACGCGTCACTATCCTATCATCATCAACAACTTCAACGAATTATGCTATACATACTCTTGTTTTGGAATACCCCGTTTATTCACGATCCAACAAATCTAACAAGACAATTGAAAGTAAATGCTTTCATTACGAGTTTTTGTCACTCTTTGTTAGAATATTTTAATTTAAAAAAAGTATATTACCTATTATTATTTTACACCCAGTTATTGGTAAAAACCGTTAGGCGTTCCAAATATTATACAAAAATCATGAAGTGCCAATTATAGGACGACTGCCAACGATTGCTTAGCCTGTCCTACGGAAGGGCTTGGTGGAAGAAAACAATATTAGGTAGGGCCCCTACATAGGTACATAATATTATTCTCTTCTATCTATACTTTAACTTCTCAAGAAAAAAAACAACGACTCATTTCATATTACATTAATTTAGGTATACATCACTGTTTATCGACGCGCTAATTTACTTGTACTATTATCTATTCATTGGCGCTATGACGTAGCGTCGCGCCGCGCCCACCAGTGACAACACGCGCGCGGGCCGCGGGATTGTCGATCTCCAATCTCGACATCGCTTGCGTCAATATCGATACTCAGAATCGACGGATACTCCGGAATCCGGATCGGAACCTTCACGAATTGAATCATGAAAAAATCCCACTTTCCGCCCATATCATGGTGTTTCAAAAAATTAACTATGATGTAAAGTTCTGATAGTACCTAATTTTATTGCTTTAACTAAATGTTTTATTAAAAAGTATAAATAAAATGAATTAATATTATATATTTTACTAGCTGTCCCGGCAAACGTTGTTTTGCCATATAAAGTATTTCGCCCATATTATTTCATTGAAGTGACTAAATAAGCCGGGCAAGCATACGCCTACGAGAAAATTTTGTCTACACGTTTTCTCGATGTTTGATGGCTTTTCTCTTCATCTCTATTGACCCTAACATGACATACATTTTTTCTCGTGTAGATCTGTCGTCAAAATCTATCGACATAATGTCAAAAAATGATTTTGACATTATGTCGTTATACTACAGTAGGGTTAGATTTTTGTTTAAAAATAATTATAGTCAGAAATTTTTCTGCACCAGTGTTTAGAGGATGTCACAAATAGCTTAAATTCAAAAACTCGACCAAATCCGACGTTTACGTTAGCCGCCATATTGGTTTGAAGGTCCAATCTTGTTTTAGCTATATTATCTCCTTTATTTTTTAATTTTTATAAAAATGATAAGAATCTAATTTGTCGCAAATTTGATTCTCTACAACTTATAAATTTTATTGTAAAATCAATATTTACGGAAATAACTGCAAAAAACAAGTCAAAGTATAATTTCAACCTGTTCGACCTGTATCGCGATTATTGTCAAATACAGAAAAAAATACAGAAATAAACTTGTAGCTCATTAAACTAACCACAATTAAAATTAAGACTTCGCTGTCTGTCCGTCTGTCTGTCTCCCGGCTTCAAGAACGGTGATAGGTAGAGACTTGAAATTTTCAGATATTATGTATTTTGTTTCCCTCTATAACAACAAATACTAAAAACATTATTATATTTAATATTTCATGGGGCTCCCATAGGACAAACAGGATTTTAGTGGGCTTTTTTGCTCTTGATCAAAAATAGCAGCACTATGACAGTTTAAATATGCATAAAATATTTATATAATACTTATCAATATAGAAAGTACCCTCTACCCAGTAGCCGATTCTCAGGACTCAGACCCACTGAATATGTACCTATATATAAAATTTGGTTAAAATCAGTAAAGCCGTTTCGGAGGAGTACCTACACTGACTAACATTGTGACACGAGAATTTTATATACAATATAATATAAGATGAACTATTTTCACTGATGTGTGGCGATCATAATAGGGATTAGTTTAAAATTTACAGACGAAAAAGACAATAATATCGAAATGACAATAATATTATTATGATCAAAATGTGCGATATAAAAAAGTCATAGTAAAAATTTAATGATAAAAGACAGCAAACAGGTACTTAATGCATTCACACAAACAATTATTATTAATATCAAAGCCATGTCATGCCATAAAGTAATTATTAAAAGTACAATAAAAAAGTGCCTGCTCGATGTAGTGCTTGCCCACTGCTTGCCAATGATACAGAACGTGTACCGCCATCTATTGATGCACTTTAGAAACCTAATTATGCTAAAAAGCCTAAGCAGCGACATCTAGTATCGAATAGATTCGCATTTTGTTAACCAAGTAATGAGGTCATATTCTCGAAACATAATTTCTTAATGTTATTTCCTATTTTTATTAAAGAACAATATTATATTATGGAACTTATTTTTCTCAACTGTAAGTTCCAGGTTGAAATTTAAAAATATTATGTAGGAAACCAAAGTTAATTACGTATTATACCGCCACCTTGTGTCGCAAAATTAAAACACTTTACTATTTAAAGTTGATAGTTTACTACAAATTTGCAGACTGTTATAATATTATTATCATATTTTAAAATTATTTATTTGTTATATGTAATACAAATTATTTATGAATTAAAAATCAACAAAAAATCACCTTTATTGATCACCTTTAAACCAAAAATCTTTAAAATAGTATGTCGTGTTTAAATTTTATTAAACTGTTTACAACATTTTTTATACCTAATAGGAGAGCGAATCAATCTTTAAAAAATATATTATAAAAATGAAATCATAGCTAAATATTGTGTTGCCAAGCCTATAATTCCCGAGAACAACACTAAACCAATTTCGCTTATCATTATTTTTATGGTATTTGTTATTAATGTCAGAGGACGGTTCTTGTGCAAGAAAAAAATTAATATAAAATTAAATTAAGAAATTTAAAAAAACCCCCGCCAGAAAACTTTAAAAAGTAATGAAATAACATTTCCTGACTTTAAGTTTAAATCATTCCTAAGATTTATGTAAAATTTTAGTCCATAATTATTGTTGTCAAGGTGTGTCGGGGGACCGCTAAGTAAACTACCACAACAGCGACTTTTGCATTTTGTATCGCCATAATAGTCGCTGATTCTCTCGATTCGGGTCGCTGTGAACAGACCCTTAATTTATATTGTTATGTGAAATCAAACATCTACATTAGCGGTCCCCCGACACACCTTGACAACAATTATGGACTAAAATATTACATAAATCTTAGGAATGATTTAAACTTAAAGTCAGGAAATGTTATTTCATTACTTTTTAAAGTTTTCTGGCGGGGTTTTTTTTAAATTTCTTAATTTAATTTTATTTTATGCTTTTTAAACTTGTGCAGAATAATTCCTATCAACTGGATCATATCCCAATGAATACCATCTATAAAATATGTCCTCTTGGATGAGGCCATCAATATGAGCCCAAACATGAAACCTCCACTTTAGGTTCATACGGAGCTTGGCTCCTATAGAATCCAGGTGATGCTGCAGCAGCAGCATGCAAATATTTACTGTTTATCTACGTCTTACTGGTTGTCGCAATTAAAATGAGCCTAAACACGAAACCTCTGCTCTAAGTTGGTGAGGAGTTGGGTATCCTATTGATTACCAGGTGATGCTGCACCACCAGGTCAACTTTCCAATAATGTGTATATATTCATAAGTGTCTCGAACCAGGATGCAAAATATAAAACCCATCAAACGACTGCAAGTTGCTAATCGTCCTATCACGAACCAGATATACCGTGATATTTCAGCAATGAGCAGGCTGATGATGATGAACTATAGCTAAGAACACTCACCGTCATGTCAGCTTTCAAACAAAAAAAAACTAGATCAAAATCGGTCCACCCGTTTGGATGCTGCGATGCCACAGACAGACAGACAGACAGACAGACACGTCAAACTTATAACACCCCTCTTTTTGGTCGGGGGTTAAAAATGACGCGGAAAATATGATTTTTTTTCAAATGACGTAAATTTCCGCTTTAATGAACTTCAGGCTATCAGGCTATCCGTCGGGCCAGCTAGTCCATACTTACTAATATTATGAATGTGAAAGTGTGCAGTGTGTCTGTCTGTCATCTGTTCGCACCCAAACCGCTGAATCGATTTTGATGCTTGGTATAGAGATACTTTGAGTCCCGGTATAAGTCTTTTTATCCCGGTAAATTGCGGTTCCCAAGCGATAAACGACTGTTGGCGCAATAGAGTTGCGGGCGTCATCTAGTGATTAATAAAAATAATGAAACTAGGCGATTATTTGCTTCATCTTTATTATCGGCGGGCGTGGCGTATAAAATATTTTAGTAAGTAATTATCTGATATCTACAATTACACTGTCACGCGATACTTCATCGCCAGACTTCCGTTTCGTATTGCATTTAAATATAATTGATAAGAAGTTATCAGGCACACCCTGTATAATTTCATAACAAATAGTTTACAATTCAATTATAAATAGAAATCATATTATATTATATTTTATAATTAAAGTAGGTTTGAACTTAATTGCTCTCACAAAATACAATTTTTAAAAGCTGTTACTCGTAGGGCCTGTTTCACCACAGATTCTCCATACTTCATCGTCAAGTTAAGTGGTGGATAGCCTATTCGGCACTTATCAGGAAGTGGTGAAACAGGCCCTAAGCCTCACAAAACGGACATGACAATATCTGCATCAGTAAAAACAATTTGATTTTTAGTTTAATCATGTGTTAAATATTAATTGCTCATAAACATGTGTAATTATAATAATTTTTAATAATAAACATTTGGGAATGCCTGTCGACACTCGACTGTCGTAGTCTAGTACCCGGCTTCTGAGGTATTTGACAATATTTTATCTTTTAACTATAGGTAGATATTATTTGATTGGTTAATTTTTTGACGTTAGCCAATCAAAATCGATAGTGATTAAAATAAACTCATGTTGCAAAAAAATCAGAAACCTTAGGTTCAAATATAATAATTTTAAATTAGTATTGATGCAATTGTTTAAAATAAATATAATTGCAAAATATTTAACACATGCGTTGCCATCTAGCGGCGAGTAGGCGAAACTCTTCACTACCCACACAGCCCACAGAGAATTCCCATATGAATAATGAATAATGATAAACTAATTCATACTTCATAGGCATGAGGCGGATCTCATTTGGTCGGGTTATGTGATAGGTATGTCATACGCAACTGATAGATCACGACCATCATAGAATAGACACAACGCTACCAAATTACATAGGTCATCGGTCTATCAAGTATTTTACTGATGGTAGCCCTGAATCATTCGGCGCTAATAGGTTTTGCACACGTTGGAAGTTAAGCCACATTCGGCCTTGGCGAGGTGTACGTAAACTGTGATTGACATAGTCCATCTATCTGAGTTAAACTCAGATAAATTAATAAATACAAAATTAAAAGAAATAGATTTAGCGCGCCAGAAGGAAGGTTATGTTCTAAAAGTGTATGTGTATTGTATTTTCTTTGCTTTAAGATAAGAGCGTCTTAAATGCTTAACGGATTTGAGTTTGAGAGGTACCTATCATAGATTTGTCCTTCGTCTTATCGTTAGATTAGACATAACAAGTTTGAAGTTGGAATAGTCCGCATCAATTCCACTCCATATTATATTAAATTATAATAATGGTCGACAAGTCTGTCAAAACTCAACACACATTGAATTGATTTGCGATATAGCAACAATACATCTTGAATTGCGAATGAATATTAAGTATAGGCTCCATGAGGATCGTATTGTATCGCCCCGTCACTTAGGGTGAATTGCACCAGAAGCGTAGACTATAAAGTTATGGTTATCGTCAAATATGGCGACTTTTGCTAGGGATTTGACAGTCGATTTCACATTTTGTTATGGTTAAAGTTAAAGTTATAGTTAAAGTAAGCCGGTGCAACCCACTCTTAACAATGTGAAATCCATAATAGCCCTGAAAAGTTACTCTGTTAAAACAATTTAAAAAGCAAAAAGTAGATAGCCTAAAGTCAAGTAATTTTACTCAGAAACACATCTTTAAGTACTCCTTTTCAGTCAGTTAAAATTCAAACTTCTTTAAAAAGTAATCTTTACACAATGCTCATTAAATATTTGATAAGGACCGGCATGTATTTTTATAAAGGTCCTATAAATAAAATAGTATAAAAGAATATTTGATAACAGGTAACAAACTAGTTCTAATGATACAAAACCACTCTTTGAGTTAATGCTCTTTGGCCTTAAACTTAGGCCTTGGAAAACAAGTTTTTTATTTTGTCATCCATACTCCATACTTAAATATAAAGCAGAAGTGTGTCTTATACTAAAATGTATATCCTGTTACTTGTAATACACATAGATAACTTACGAATTTATATTCTTTTAGCTTTTAAAACATAGCTGAACCGATTAAGATCGGAACTGATATAATTTGTATACTTAAGTACCTTTTTTTGTTTTGTTGGGGGAATGTGTTTACGCATTGTCTTCTATGTCTTCTATGTACAAAAGTCTTCTATGTACTTTCCCGGGATTCAAAGTATCCTTATATCAAATTTCAGCAAAATCAGTTCAGTGCGTGAATAAGTAACAGACAGACAGTGAGACAGACAGAGTTTCTCATTTATATAATATTAGTAGTATGGACTACGGACTTCTCTTGCGCTGCTCTACACAAGATGTTAGTGTAAACACCGTTATCCCTGAAACCATCAAATGAGCCCGTCAAAATGAACAACTTTTTCTATGAGAACAATGCTAGGAACACAAAAAAATTCGTCTTCATACCCATACAAATTGCCGATTCGGGCATCCGTATGGGTATGGAGACGGCATTTTTTTTGAGTTCCCAGCATTGTTCTCATAGAAAAAGTTGTTCATTTTGACGTGCTCATTTGATGGTTTCAAGGATAACGGTGTTTACTGACACACTGTATAAAACGCAAAACACTGAACTTTCCATGTTACATTTATCGGCAAAATACTATAAGAGTTTTCCGTACTTATCTATTGATAGCATAGCGACAATAATATACTGTACACGTGAAACAATGTGTGTAATCAATAATATTGTGGCATTGAGCGTACACGAACTCGTCGTAAAAAACTCAAACTCGTGCCGTCAATGAGTTTATGGTAAATTGTTACAATGGTGTGTATTTGTCTATGCACATTGCACATTCAAAGACTTTACGTCATCGTTGGAAGTTGTGATTTATGAAAAGAGGGTGCTATTACTTAAATGACAGAGCAGATGGGCGCTACTCGCAGAAACAGTAAATATCCGACCAAAATCCAACATGTTACAGTTGCACACGTCGTATCAGAAAATTGACAGAAACTTTTTATTTACGGTCTATGCTAGTGCTGCCTCTAGCACGAGCGTGAAAATCAGGAAACATTGCAGTAACAAAATCACAATCCATACTAATATTATAAATGCAAAAGTGTCTGTCTGTGAACTGACTTTCATGAAATAAATATCTGCGCAACTGTCAACGGAGTTCCAGACTCCACCAGTCTAGCATGGTCTGCTAGGGTCTAGCATGGCCACAGTAGAAATGCGAAAGTATAGAAAAACTGTGGAGATAAACTGAAGGTACCGTTCCGACCCCGGATAGCCACGACAAAAAATCAAATATAATGCCACTTGACATAGAGTCATAGATTATAGTCCTAAAAATTCAAATAAAATTATTATATACATGTGTTACCTACTAATAGCATAGTCTGACAAATTGTACCGTTTTTTATCTACGGTAAAAAAAAACAATCAAATTCGACCTCGCCGTCCATCAGACGAAATTGAAAGGTTGATTAAAGAACCATTACATTACAAACCGGTTCCCATTAGGTAAGACACCGGCCAGACTGTCAAGGTTAAGGTCGTTATTAAATGATTGTAAAGTAACTATCGTATACTTATATGCATGACTTAATATGCCATCGAATGATCTTTCCTTCCTGATAAGTGACGGATAGGCTATCTACCACTTAACTTGAAAGATATAGTATGGAGAATCTATCAAAAAGTCGCGGATAGCCTATCCGACATTTGTCAGGAAGTGGTAAAACAGGGGTCGTACCACGAAACCGTTTTGACAATCAAACGAACGAATCGGAATGCCGCGTTCTACTCTAACAAACGAGAAATGACGTTGTTAGAGCAGGACGCGACATCGCGCAGGAACTATACGTTCTTCCAGGATAAAAAGTATCCTATGTCCTTTCCCGGGACTCAAAGTATTTCAATGCCAAATTTCAGAAAAATCGATTCAGCGGTTTGGATAGCGTAAGAGTGTATTCACGAAAGAAGATGATGATGATGCTTTTATGAAGTTAGAAAAGGCTTAATACTTTACTATAGACGTAAAACAACACATGATGCGTCAACCATGCTGAATACCATTTCCTGCAGTGGAAAAATGTTACAAAAAAATGCAAAATGAAAAATATGTAGAGATCATCTCTAAATTACTTAAATATTTTCATTAGGTTATGCAGGTTGTCAGTACTATAAAATATACTTTATTAATAACGAGCTATTGCCCGCGGCTTTGCTCACGTTAAGAAGTATTATTTTATACAAACTTTCATCCCCTATTTTAACCCCTTGGGGATAGAATTGATCAAAATCATTTCTTAGCGGATGCCTACCTCATAATATCTACCTGCATGCCAAATTTTAGCCCGTTCCGTCCAGTGGTTTGAGCTGTGCGTTGATAGATCACCATGTCAGTCAGTCACCTTTGAGTTTTATATAACTATTTAGATTTTTACTGTACTTCCACGAATATATTTTCAAGTCTAAAATTTGCTAAATCGGTTTTGCTGTTCTCGAGTTTTAGTGAGACTAACAAAATTATTTGAAATTAATTTTTATTTATAAAGATTAGTAAGTATAAGTTGTTTAAGGCTTAGTATGTGATTGAGAACAATTTGAGTAGTATACGAATAACGCCAATTCTCGTATTTAACTTTGGACTTTTTTAGACTATGAATTATAAACGAACAGTTTTGGCTGACGTCATTAATTAACCGACTTCAAAAAAAAGAGGTTATCAATTCGACGCGTATGTATGTAATATTGATTTTCAATTTCGTTTAAAACATCAAACACCATCTTTAAACGCTAATAGTTCAATATCTAGATTGCGTCTTAATTTTAAACCGAGCAATAATCCAGACACAAATTGAACTACTGGCCAACAAAAATCTTATAAAGTTATAACACTAGCCAGATGCCAAGGTTATTAAATAGACATGAAGTAGCGTATGGAAAAATATGACCTTGATTTTAGGCGTTCCGAGTATGGTTTGTACTATGTGTAGGTGTTTTTGGCAAACATTTAATTTACATACAATCGAGTGTAAACAGTTTAAAAATGTTAGTACGTTGGATAATGTTTTAACTCCAGTTAACCAATGGGTAAGAGTCAATTATTTTTCATACCAGACATTTTCCTCGAATTCGTTCGCAAGTGAAATAGCTTGGGAACCGTACATTTTCACGATATAGAAAGAAGCCTTATGAGTTATGTCCTTCGACCCTATGCCTCTGCCCTTCATTGAAGTCGGTTCAATAGTTTTGGACTTGTTGAATGTAGACAAACAATCGTTTTCTCTATTAATGGAAGCTGTGTCGATACCACAGAGTTATAGTATGTACCTACTAAGTACTACCACAGAATACAATATTATATTAGTGGTACCAAGTACTACGTAGTTACGTACCGTAATAACTCTATGGTCGATACTAATATTATAAATGGGAAAGTCTGCCCGACTACCTGTATGTCTGTCTGGTACCTATTTAATCGATTTTAATAAAGTTCGTATGGATTTACCTTGTGCCCCGGGAAAGGATAAAGGATCCTAAAATCTCTCCTAAATAATATAAAATATAGGTATCTAAATAATATAATAAAAAATATCTTAAAAATGTAGGGTTCCCAAGCGATAAACGCATTTTGGCGAAACGGAGTTGCAGGTGTCATCTATTTTAAAATTCTTTCACTCTTAGGCTGCGTTTGCACCAGAGATGTGTTGCGAGGAATGTGTTTTTAAGATATAATAGAATATATCTGCACTGAGCGAGACCGAGGTCACGTCAATAAAGCGATTTTATTGGTTCTCAAAAACACATTCCTCGCAACACATCTCTGGTGGAAACCCAGCCTTACCGCCGTACTCAGAGACATTTAATTAAGTATGATTAACCTTCAATTTAATGAAGAGTTTACAATGAAGAGTTTAATGTAATTTTTTTAATTAATTAAGTACTCAATATATAACTTTTAAGTAATTAATGTTTCACTCTGAGCACGGCAGTAAGGTAGGTATATAATATAATTCTACCCGAGATAGGCCTCATACTAATCGGAGATTATATTATAGCGTGTTGACCACACCTATAGACTATAATATACTGACTCTACCCACGCCACGTTCACACTTATTAGCCTCTCCTTATGTCAACGGGATAAAAATCATAGTCAGAAACTCGGAGGTAATATAAATCAGAATTGTATTTTTGAAGAGGCGAACCGGCATGTTGCATGGCATGCATAAATCCAACGTGGCACTAATATTCAGATATACAGGGCGTCACAAAACTAAGGGGCTGTTTCACCACTTCCCGATAAAGTGCCGGATAAGCTATCCACCACATAACTTGACAGATAGAGTATGGAGAATCTGTCAAATAAGGTGTGGATTGCCTATCCGGCACTTTATCAGGTAGTGGTTAAACAGGCCCTAAGTGATAATACTTTACGGTGTCACCTATGTAGAGTTCACTCTTAAAAGTAGCAGCGCTGAAAGAGTAATTTTTTTCGCCTATGTATGAAAAAATTCATGGAGCTTGTTCATGAAAATAAAATAAAAATGCTCTTTCAGCGCTGCTACTTTCACGGTGAACTTCATATTATAAGGGACAGGAACACCCTAAAGTATTATCATTTATCACTTAGCTTTCTTACAACTTGTATAGCTTTAAAAGTAATTAACAGAGCTCTGTATCGATTATAGCGGGTTTAGTTTATATTCGACTTATTATGGCGAATAATAAAACTGTTATCAATAATAATTGATATCAAAATGCAATAAAATGTTGTACACAAGTCTGCAGTACCTACTAATGTATCTTAGGACCTGCATGGAATGCCAGTTCAAGACAAGGTAACTAACTAGGTATACATTAAAATACGAACACAGCATAATCATCTACGAAAAAAACTAAATAAAATTATAAAACAAGAAATGAAGAGATCACTACAATTAACCTAACTAACATTTCAAACAAACACAACATAATCGACTAGGAAAAACAAATAATCAAAGATCATCTACGAAAAACTAAAAATGGTACCACAATGAGGACAAAACTACCAACTAACGTAGTCAAAGACATAAAAAAGTGAGAACATACCGCTCCGCTTTCACTTGTTATCACGTGTTATCACTACACTTGACACAGCAACCAGACAGCATACGTCTCGCGCGGCGCGTTATCGCGGTATCACTAATCCGCGAATCGCCGAAACCAAGTATCAAGATTGTGTAACGCGGTAGCCGTCCGCTCGATTTATTTTCGTCGGCCCGACTATATTGTTTCTAGTAACCCATAAGTGCGCTACCGCGACACGCCGCTCTTGATGCTAGCAGACGACGTGTAGTTTATTTCTGACGTATTGACTATAATATTGTTTTTACATTGCCTAGCGTAACGCGGCGGTCTTGATACTAGTAGACGACGTCTAAGTTTTTTTCATACTTACCGACGTCTTAATATAATGTTTGTAGTAACGTCACTAATAAACCGTGACATGACTGACGGTCTTGATACTAGTATTGCCAGTATATTATTATTTTCTTCGTACCAACTATAGTGCGTCAAGAAAGTGAAGAAATTAAAAAGTGGCAACATCGTAGTGTCATCCCTTTTTTAGGGTTCCGTAGTCAACAAGGAACCCTTATAGTTTCGGTCTGTCCGTCCGTCTGTCCGTCTGTCCGTCTGTCCGTCTGTCCGTCTGTCCGTCTGTCCGTCTGCCCGTCCGCGGTTTTGCTCAGAGACTATAGGACCTACAAAGCTGTAATTTGGCATGAATATACATATTAATAATGCCGACAAAATGGTACATGAAATATTTAAAAAATATTTTTTTATGGTACCTCCCCTACACATCAAGCGGGGTTGAATTGTTTTTTCGCGCCCACCGCATCGTGTGGGGTGTCGTTGGATAGGTTTTTTAAAAATATTGTGAGTATTCATAGAACATTTTCCGGTTTAGGGATCCATTTGTGAAAAATTAAGTTTTAAAGTGGAAAAAATCGTTAGAGTCCAGTGTCCCCCCCTTCTACCAGCTAAACGGTTGCTTCTGGAAATGTGAAAAAATTCACGGGAGTAGGAAATATGCTGAATTTAAAAGGAAAACTATCACAGCTAAATTGACTTCATAAGTTATTGAGTAAAAGGTCTTGATACTAGTTAAAATGTGGCGGTAGCCGAATTTATTTTTGTCATACTGACTATACTATTGTTTGTATACTTATAGACTCTAAATACACTAGGCTGAATTACGCCGACGTAAATTCCGCCGCGTTTACGCCGCGTTTTAAACCCATACCTATTATTATTAATTTACGTCGGCGTAATTCAGCCTAGTGTGTTTAGAGCCTAATACATGATACATCGCCTAGCGTGACGCAAAAGTCTTGATACTTGTTCTAATGTGGCGATAGACAACAGTTCAATTTTGTCGTATTATACCTACTGGCTACTAACTTATACGTTAATATATATAATACGCATAGACTTATAATATACTGTCGTATAGACCACCTGACAACCCGAAAATGCGTGACGATTTTCGATCTGTCAATGTGTGCGTGTGCTAGTGATGTATCTTTTACTATCGATAGCATAGTCCGTTCGAGTTATTTACCTGAGTTTCTATGAGAAATAATTATTATGCAACTTTGGCAGATTTTGTATTTCAAATTAGGTAAGTATCATAATTTATATTTTATTTGGCAGAGAGAAGGTGTCTATTGAAAAGTATAGATACACATTTCCGTTTGGGGTGATTTTTCAATCGTCGGATATGTTATGAAATGAGGTTCTTATAGGGGTAAATAATATACACATTATAAAGTTACTTATTTATTACTCAGGTAAAAGCTATCTGAAAAATCAGCCCTCACATTATTAGAAATGCAAATATAATGTTGAAAGTAAACAACACACATAGTTTATTATTTATTCTTAAATTAAATACATATCATAATACTCTTACACGCCCATTACATTTTTAGATTGGTTTTATGTTATTGTTAAATACCGATAAGTATATCGATAAATTTGATTCCATAAAGGATTTTCTTCTCTCTCGCACTCTTTGTTGGTCTATGCATTATAATAATAATACTCCCCACACCGGTTTCGGTGACGGTGGCCGGTTTCATTGAAACCAGGCCAGGTACGCAGGAGTAATTTTATAGTGCCCAAGTGTGTGCGCAGTACACAAGAGCACTCTCTATTCCTTTTACTCTCATAACCCAGTGGGACGGCAGACCGACACGACCGGCGAGAGATCAGGCGCAGGACCGACTTTTTACATGCCCATCCGACGCATGGATCATCTTACTTGTCAGACAATCAGGTGATCAGCCTGCATTGTCCTAACCAAACTTGGAAATAACATGTTTCCAACGCGGGAATCGAACCCACGACCTCCGAGTCAAGAGCGACGCTCTAGACCACTGGACCACGGAGGCGTTATGCATTATAGGTTTATGATAATACGTCTAACACGACGCAGCGCTCTTGATACTAGTTTATTCATTATTATAGCTATAGTACAGGCTGATAGCGACTATATAGTCTTGGCAATGACTAACACTATTCACAATTCGATACGGCATTTCGCATGTAAACACCAAACACTGATAGTACAGTTAACAGTAAACTAACAACTTTTAGGTACTTAGTCTCAACAATATTGCGAATGTTATCACTGTAAAAATACTTACGTGTGACTGGGTCTGAACTCTGACTACAGAATATTAATTACATGGTTTTAAATATTTTTTTAAAACATGATTTGTCAATGTTCCTTATATGGATAGTATTTAAGGACCACTTAACAACCGCCAACTCGAATTTTATTTGCCTTAAATGTTGATCATTAGCTATAAACAACTGATGAGATAATTTTGGTGACATTCAAATAAATTATGCAAAGCGTGTAGATTTCCTAAATATATTAAATTATATATTTAGGTATGATTTCTAGTGTATATTTTGTCACCCTAAACTGTAATAATTATAATACTTAATATTTAAAAAGCTGTATAACATTCTTTCCGATACTTTATATTTTAGTTTATGTATTTTAAAGACTCAAGAGAAGAAAAGTATGTACCAATAATAATTACTGTATAATGTATACGACGTAGGTAGAAGAAATCCAACTAAAGGCTTAAAAAAGATATGCTTATATTAAGAATATTTTATTTACTATACAATTGTAATGTACCTATAATTTCTTTGTAACCTAAATTTATCACCGAACAATTTACGTTCACAAATCATACTGACTTTAAAAATAATTGAGGAAGAACACTTTTGCGTGACTATGTCGCATTAATACAATCTCTTAAAATATTTTAGTTTCAAATTTCTGATACAAAAATTCGCACATTCACAATGCAATGAATTCTTAAAACTGGAGAGGCGCACTATATGGCCGCTTGCCAATGATTGGCTGGAAATAATCTATAATTTTGGATGGATTAATATAATTAAACTGGTTTCAAAGAATTTTATTTGTGGCTTCTAGACGTGGGCAGCGGCACTAAAGATGTTTCTAAACTTCTGGTTTTCTGTTCAGATTTTATACAGCATTATATTTTTTGCCTTTAAATGTTAAGTATGATTTAATATGAATTTATGACAAATGAATAAAACATAAATATTTTAAGTATCGCGACGAGTAAGTCCGAATATACAGTAATAAATAGTAATTGGCTGATAACACTAACCCAATTAAACAATGAATGATTAAACAATCGGTTACGTCACAGCTCATAGATAAAAAATGCAAGTATCAAACGACAATAGTCGTTGTACAACTGTCAGAGACAAAACAGAGACCATACAAGGCTACACGCAAGGCTGAAATTACTGCAGCTAAAAAATAGCGCCTGATTTTATCTACGGCCATTGTACCTTTTTTAATAGGGAGGCAAATGAGTAAATCTATCACCTAATTAAAAGAATAAGTAAAGAAGGCTTTAGTGAGAGTGTAAGGTCTATCAGTGAGGAGAATTTAAGGGAAATTATTTTGCGTATGACAATATTTAGAATTTAGATATGTACATACAATTTTGGCATAGAACACTCTATTCTCTGAAAAACAGCTCTAAAATAAAAATATAGAGTCGTACCTTAGAATCGATGTAGTATAACAGTTATAGCACTAATATTTTGTAGAGTCATAATGTGAATTAATTATCTTTGATATATTTTGTCTATATAGCATTTACATTATGTTTAGGTTTTTTAAACGGGCTTTTGCCCACCTCACATTCTCACCGCGGCTGCACTCCTATGTCGCCAGGAATTACAGTAATATCCAACTACGAAAACCCTTTGATATGATCTCAGAGAGCCCGAGGGACATTATGTTTAGGTTGCCTACTAAAACTATTGGTAATATCACTAAATTTGTAGGCTACAGTTATAACACAGTGCAAATGTTTAAAAATATAGAGTTTCTACTCAACGTGCCAGTCAAAAGTTGCAATAATATAAAATGTGTTAATTTTTTGCAAGATTAATATTTTTGAGTTTTTGGGAAAGGTAACTACGTCCACTTTTGAAATGCTAGTCCTACATCTGAAAATAATTGGGAATTTAATATTTATATATTTTTCCTGAGGGAATTTGATAAAATCAATAATAGTTATGCATTATGTAAATAGACATATGATGTGCTTGTGGTTCCTAGACATCTAAGAACAATCATGGCATTGTATAATCTCATTCATTACATAACATTACGCAAGTTATTATGTTTTTGTCGTTATCTTAGTGCATTTAGTACTCTGATTCTTATTAGCTTAAGCTATCTTACTATTTACGTTGTCTACACTAATCTGAACTGAGTGTATTCTCTTAATTCAAAAGATTTAAAACTATATTATCACTATGGCGATGCAATCGATCGCCACTACCTCTGAGGCATAATGGTAGAGCGCGTGGTTATTGCTCGAGCCGGGGTCGAGGGCTTGAATCCCGCCAACGAAATAAAAAGTTTTCGATTTTTCTGGGTCCTGGATGTGTTAAATATATATATAGTATATTAAAAATATTTCCGCTGTCTGGTTGTTTGGTAACATTCAAAGAAAGAAACCGTAATACATTAAGAAAAAATAATTTATGTCTTTGTTATTTCGCTATTTTCTTCAGTTATACTAGTTTTGGAGTCCAATTTATTCTTCCTACTGTTAACACTTACTCTGTGCTCTTGAACGCCTCCGTGGTCCAGTGGTTTAGAGCGTGGCTCTTGACTCGAAGGTCGTGGGTTCGATTCCCGCGTTGGAAACATGATATTTCCAAGTTTGGTTAGGACAATGCAGGCTGATCACCTGATTGTCTGACAAGTAAGATGATCCATGCGTCGGATTACATGTAAAAAGTCGGTCCTGCGCCTGATCTCTAGACAGTTGTGTCGATCTGAAGACTGAACAGAAGTCCCACTGGGTTATGAGAGTAAAGGAATAGAGAGTGCTCTTGTGTACTGCGCACACACTTGGGCACTATAAAAATTTCTTCTGTGTAACTGGCCTGGTTTCAATGAAACCGGCCACAGTCACCGAAACCGGTGTGGGAGTTATTATTATATAGACTTTGGGCTTGAGGTATTTTATGTAGGAACACTTTAAGTCCTCCACTAGGCCACGGACGTTTGTATGTGAACACGGTAAAATGTACAATTATGCGGTTACAGGTTTTCAGGTCAGATTAGTATCGCTAATTTGCTACACGAATAACCATGGTTTACTATTTTGTGCATTTACAATAAATCCAAGTAGCAATATAACTGAGGAGTGAGGATAGATATAAAACACATTTAAGTTTTTGTTAGATTACAGTTAATTAGTTTTATATTAAAATATCTATGCCCTATGGGCTATGGCAAAAACCGAAAGGTCGCACCTTTCAAGAGACATTTTTTGACTCTATTAAGTAAGGTTGTCCCGATTTTAATTACTTGAATAAGGAATTACTAGACACTGCTACTTGCTAAATGCTACCGATTCCTGTAGAGTGTAGAATTGTAGATAATATGTCTGTTATCTAGATAAGCCTACATTTCTTTCACTTTTTGCCTATCTACTTCATTAGAGCTTGTCTAACTTAAAATGACTCACCCCTCTCTCGTATTCACAGTACAAAAATTTTCATTTGTATCAACTAGTGAAGTGGTGGGGCGCGTCATTTCAAATTAGAGACAATCTCTACCATATACATAAAGATACTCGCAGCCGTTGCCTAGAAACTAATTATAAGCATAATATGTCTCATCTTTAGCCACACAGAGTAGATACAATACAAACAAAACACATAGTCAATTAATTCGATCAATTTCTTGGTACCGCGGGCGCCGCGCCGTCTGTATTGTCAGTGAAAGTGGTTCTAACAGACCAAGACCACGTACAGGTGATAGACAGCTGACGTCATTACAAAGACGTCACAAATTAAAGGAACATAATAGCCAATAGGAAACGTACAGGAACTATCGGTGGCATGGCATAATATGTCAAGAAATCTATATAAATAATTACAAAACTAAAAAACACGCTTTAGCCAATCTGTCATCTTGGATGTCCGCCATGTTGGATTTACGTCACATAACACTTTTTTTTCATATTCCGAAAGGCCGTCACAGACTTAGCTATAATATATATTAATATATTTATAGCAGGGCATATTACTATATATTTTCTATACAATTTTCGCGTGACCACACACTCAGCTATAATATATATTTCTGGTCTCAGTGTGTTTAGTACGGTATATTAATATATATTATAGCTAAGTCTGTGACGGGCTGAACTGAGAACTCTTTCATTTGATACCACGGATATTCCAAGATTTCATGATCATAATAAATAATAATAATAGTAAGTATTATGATTCTCCAAAGTGGCCATTTTAGATCCGCAGTACGCAGCCCTATAGTTGCGCACGTTCCCTATACTTACCTCATAACAGGTGTTACACTGTACAGTATAATACAGTTCAA